>JALAZF010000137.1:6782500-7267500 GCA_022829125.1 Lathyrus tuberosus | reverse complement strand
TCTCATCTAACTCTTCAACTCCCAAGTCACGTTTCCACCCAAAATACTTCCTCAGATCTAGATACGTGTTAGTAGCACCCAAATGAATACTCAATCCGCTACGATGCCCTTCCTCAAGAATGCTATTTTTCAGCTAAACAATATCCAGAACACAAACTCTATCACGGCATCTCATGATATCGTTCTCATCAATCCGAAAATCACCTCCTTGACCTTGATTGATCAAAGTCAACCGATCAACTAAACCAAAATTAGATTTCTGACCTTCTCAAATCTCATCAAGAATGCCACTAGTATGCTTTAACATACCAAGCTTAACTCCATAAGAAGTCTTCTCACACACCAAACTCAAATCACGAAATTGTTCAATCATTTCCAACTCTTTTACCATCATCGTCGACATATGCAATGATTTCCTACTCAATGCATCAGCTACCATGCTTGCTTTACTCGGATGGTAATTCAAACCAAAATCATAATCCTTCAAAAGTTACAACCATCTCCTTTGTCTTGCATTCAATTCTTTCTGATCAAAGAGATACCTCAAACTCTTATGGTTACCAAACACCTCAAATCTCGAACCAAACAAATAATGCCTCCAAAGTTTCAACACAAACACAACAACGACCAACTCTAAGTCATGCGTCAGATAATTTCTCTTATGCACTTTAAGTTGCCTTGAAGCATAAGCTATAACTTGTTGATGTTGCACCAACACACCTCCCAAACCCATCAACGAAGCATCACAATACGCAACAAACGGTTCTGTCGGATTCAGCAAAATCAAAACAGAAGTCGTCGTCAATCTTCTCTTAAGCTCTTGGAAACTTTCTTCACACTTTGCATCCCAAACAAAAGCTTGACCCTTCCTAGTCAACTGCGTCAACGACAAAGATAACTTGGCAAATCCTTCAATGAATTTCCGATAATAACCTGCCAAACCAAGAAAATGTCTAATCTCAAAACTGATTTCGGAGCTTCCCACTGCGATACTGCTTCAACCTTCGACGGATCAACTGCAATACCTCTACTCGAAATCACATCGCCAAGGAAACTCACTTCCTTCAACCAAAACTCGCACTTAAAAAGTTTAGCATACAACTGCTTCTCTTTCAACACAGATAACACAATCCTCAGATGCTCAGCATGATCCTCTTCACTCTTCGAATATATCAAAATATCATCAATGTAAACAACCACAAACTTGTCCAAATAAGGATGGAAAATCCTGTTCATGTACTCCATAAATACACCTGATGCATTAGTCACACTAAACGGCATCACAGAATACCCATATCTCAAATATATCTTACTGAACATACTCGCACCAACCAACTGATCCATCAAATCATCAATCCTTGGAAGTGGATACTTATTCTTGATAGTCACCTTATTCAATTGTCTATAATCCACACAAAGCCTCATAGAACCATTTTTTATCCAACAAAACTGGTGCACCCCACGGTGACACACTCGGACGATAAACCTCCTCTAAAGCAGATCTTCAAGTTGACTCTTCAACTCTTTCAATTCCGATGCAGACATACGATATGGAGCCATCGATACCAGACTAGTTCCAGGAACTAAGTCAATCGTAACTTCACCTCACATTCCGACGATAAATCACTTATTTCATCGGGAAAAACTTTCGAAAAATCTCAAACAATTGGAAAAGCACCAACTGCTCCACTTTCACTAATACTCAAAGTTACCATCAACAAAAACATCCCATCACCATCTCGCACCGACTCATCAAGACAATCTGTAAGTACTTGACTTAACTCTAAACAATTCACTGTACACACCATTTAAGCTGGAAAGACACGTCTACTCCATCCAACAGGATCCCGTCTACTATCAACAAGAAATTAAGGGTGATCAGTTCCTCAATTTGTCAATAGAGAGTCAACAATCATGATGGAGCATAAACCATCTTTACCAAACTTTAATAGCTTTCAACGACACACTGAGCCACCACTCCACACTTAAAGCAACATGGAGAAGCACAAGCTTCTCCCCCATTAAATGCAGCGCTGGGTTTAGGGGGAAGAAAGTACTGTGCATGACCATTGCTGATGGAGAGAAGTAGGACACTCCTAATTTCTTGATGCTTTAGCGCAGGAAATAAATATACAGATATATACCTTAATAAACTCTAATTTTAATAAAATATTAACGGTTTTGATTTCATACTAATTAATTAAGTAAAAGCATTGATTATTTAAATTAAATATTAATTATTTATTTAATCATTGATTATTTAGTAAATATTGAATATTTATTAAATATGAATTATTTATGTAAATATTAAATATTTATTTAGATATTGATTATTTACTTAAATATTGATTATTTATTTAAATATTGAATAATATTTATTGAATAGTGGAATTTTATTGAATATTGGATTCAATTATTGGTGATTGATTATTTATCCTATATTTTATCGGTAATTGTATTTTGTGAGTTGTTATTGGATCGAGTCGATCCTTATTGATTAATTGCTAATTGTTGTGATGATGTTTGAAGTAATAATGTCTTGATTATAGAAATGTGTTTGTGTGTGCAATTGTGTGATAATTCAAGTGTGATGAATTATTGATGATATGCTTGGATATTAAGATTAGGGAATGATCTTAATTGCATATGGTTATTGATTGCATACACATCATTTGTGTCAAGAGGCAATGCTTGCTAGTTCCTGGGAGCTAGTGACTTGTCCCAAACCTCTCTCTCTCTCTCTCTCTATATATATATATATATATATATTCTTCTACGCAGCTTAATAAGAATAGAGGCATTACATTGCCACATATTCATTAATGAAATACTACATGAATAATAGCTACTTAATATATTGCCTATCATCTATCCCTACACGACGCAACAATTAATGATTGGCAAAAGGTCATCGAAAGCAACTTATGTCATGCGCATAAACAAAAGCCTAGAAGAAAGTAATACCATTCTTATTGTGTCATGCGCAACAATTTAATTTGTGGCTTACTATTCATGCTGATTGGTATTATTATTCCTATTATATAATGTGTAATATCATTCTCAAACCCATGTGCTACAGGGATGATAAAAGAATTTCACAAAATCAATTACTTCAACCTTTTCACTATAATTATTAAGGGGTATCTATAATATACCAATAATCAATTCCAAAACACACAAAATTAATATATTTTTCAAGGATTAATATCAAAACCTAACATTTCAATCTCATAGTAAATTTTGGGGATTTTAATCTAAAGCTATTTCTACCCAATAATCATCATCTAATAATCCCAATAATGAGTGAAAACCCACCCTTACCTTAGTTTTAGATGAGTTATTGAGTTGAGTTTGATTTTCTCTTCTTCTCCACTCTTCTTATTCTCTTCTACTCTTTCTTCTCTTCTCTTCTAGTTTTTCCCTTTGGTTTCAATTTTCTCTTCTTA
The DNA here is from genome assembly GCA_022829125.1 of Lathyrus tuberosus. Classification (NCBI taxonomy): domain Eukaryota; kingdom Viridiplantae; phylum Streptophyta; class Magnoliopsida; order Fabales; family Fabaceae; genus Lathyrus; species Lathyrus tuberosus. Next base: position 7,264,054 of record JALAZF010000137.1, on the reverse strand, counting down.
CTAACTTTCTCATTAACCCTAAATTGTCTTACACAAAATGGGTCTAACCCAACCATTCACTTACTATTCACAACTTACAACAACCTAACTAAAATCTATCAATTGTATATTATTCCACCAATAGAATTAAATTAAATAATTTAATTAATTCCAATAATCTAATTAAATCAAATAATTAAGTATATCCAACAAGTCAATTATTTTCAAATAATTAAATAAATCACATATTTCAATTAAATCAATTAGATCAATTAATTCACATAAATTAAATAAACCAATTAATTCACATAAATTAAATAAACCAACTAATTTATATAAACCCAATAATTTATATAAATCAAACAATTAATCTAAATGCACTATATCAAGTAATTTATTTAAATCGAATAATTCAAATATATTAGATAAATCACATAAATCAATTAATTCATAAAATCACTCAATTAATTAATATAAATAATTAATTACTAAAATTGAGGTGTTACACTACCTACAATAGTACCGTCTCCGCCTCTGGTTTTCACTACAAATGAAGAAAAAAAACAATCAGGAAAAAAAACTAAGACAACAACTACTGCAAAACTAAATTTTAATAACTACCGAAAATTTTGAAATGTCTAGTACAAAATTAAATTTTTATAACTATCGAAAATTTTGAAATTTCTGGTATAAAACTAAAATTTTATAATTACCAGAAAATCTGAAACTTCCGGTAAGATACAAAATTAGTTTTCTAAATTACCGAAATTTTTGAAATTTATGGTAACAAAAATTGAGGTTTGCACCAGAAATTTTAAAATTTCCGGTAAAAGTTATCGAAAATTATGAAATTTCAGATAAAAAGAAATATTAAAATTTCTGATACAAAATACCGTATATAATAGAATTTCCGTTAAAAACTTACTCTTTATAAAATTTTCGGTAATTGTTTTGAAATTTCCGATATCGTCTCTAAAATTTGAAAAGTCTGCGTCTGAATTGAAAATTTAGAAAATGTGAAAAATATTTTTGCAAGATTACTTTGGTCTTTTCACATACAAGTTGGGGGTGTGAGGTTTAATTGTGATGGCGGAGGGAGAATCCTATTTGTAGGTAAAGCCCAAAGACTTTCTACAAACCCAGTCGAAAACGCCGTCGTTTCACTGCAACTCCAAACCCCTAAAACCGCTTCTTTTCTTCCCTTATTCGTTCATTCACTCCCATTTCACTTCACGCACACTCTGATCGATTCCATATCGTAGCTTCAGTTGTTGCTGCTCAGAAAACAGCGAAAATGTCTATACGAGTTTTGAACCCTAACGCCGAAGTTCTGAACAAATCGGCGGCACTTCACATGAACATCAATGCCGCTAAGGGTTTGCAAGATGTTCTCAAATCCAATCTCGGACCTAAAGGCACAATCAAAATGTAGTAACTCTTCTTCTTTCTCCGTTTTCATTTCAATTTCCATTTTTGATTTCTTAACCTAACTATATCTCTGTGATTCAGGCTCGTTGGTGGTTCCGGTGATATCAAACTCACCAAAGATGGTAACACTCTCTTGAAAGAAATGGTTAGTTTCACTTTTTCTGCTATTTTTGTTTTGCTATGATCTATGTTGCACCGGTTGAAGATGTGGATAAAGTTAACAATACTATGAAATATGCTGTAATATTCAGTTATTATGATCTGTATTGTTATTTGCAGTTTAAGTTTATGTTTACATGGAAATGGTTATAGTAAAATTGATACACATTATACAGTTACAAATTTAGTGTTGTGTTCTTGTTGGTGCTTTATAGTTGAAGATTACGGGTCTATTTGGATAAACAGCTTATATGTTGTTTTTATTAGATATGTCTTGAGAAATTGTAAAAATAAGTTCAAAACAATTTATGACAAATGTCATAAACAGGCCTTATGTTTGGTTTAAAAATGGTTTTAGTTAAGTTGATGCACGTTGACGAAAATGTTTTAGTAAAGTTGACGCATATAGTCACATTCAATGACTTCTATTTGATCATATTATTAGCGATGTTGATGTGTTAGTGTTGTGTTTGGTATTTGTTGATGTGTTAGTGTTGAATAGTCTGCGATTATGTTTAGTTTTTAACTGTTATGGTAAAATGAAATAAATTTGCATGTTTCTTTTTGTTGGAAATTTTTTGGAATTCTGAGCTGGTTTTTTTTGTTGGTTATATACAGCAAATTCAGAATCCGACTGCTATTATGATTGCTAGGACGGCGGTTGCACAGGATGATATTAGTGGAGATGGCACAACTTCTACTGTCCTTTTCATTGGGGAACTTATGAAACAATCTGACCGTTATATTGATGAAGGTTAGAGAGTTTTTTGACCTGTTGCTCATTTGTGTGATTGTCAATTGGTTATGAAGTTGTTCGTTTAATTTCATTTGCACCACATGAAAACATTGTGTCATTAAGCTAAGCTAAATATAGCATGATATTGTTTGGATGGACTTTTCATGCAGCATTTGAAGGAAAGAAAGTTGAGATGATATTGTAATGATTGTCAATATTTTAACTAGTAGATTTCAATATATTGAACTCAACCTCTACAATTTGACTTTTCTAGACGCTCCCATAGCAAGACAATCCAAATTAGGTACTTTTTCCCTATGAAAAACACAAGTTGCCGTAAGAATAGATTTAGAGAATAAAAAAAGAAGTAACTTAGGTGTTGATAAGAATTAAGAAATCCTCCAAAACAGGAAAGTTACAGATGTAATATGATTACACAATCTCTTTGTATGCAAAACCAATCCCCTTGTAACAATCATGAGCTGTACGGAAGACACACAATAAATATAGTCACGTCCTGAAATAGGTATTTGGGCAAAGCAAAGACACATCCTAGTCTGTGAGTGGATGGACATTTGTTTGGTGTATTTTTCATCATTGCTTTGCATCAAATGCTAATAGATATATGATTATTTTAGGTATGCATCCACGTGTATTGGTTGATGGTTTTGAAATTGCAAAGAGAGCAACTCTACAATTTCTTGAGAAGTTTAAGACTCCTGTTGTCATGGGTGACAAGCCTGACATAGAGATGCTCAAGATCGTAGCAAGAACAACAGTGAGGACAAAGGTGCATTTTGTTTCAATTTATCCTTGTTTTAGATGGTAGTTGATAAAATTTTGGTATTTATAGATAGATTGAACAAATAACTTAACAGCATAGTTTTTCACTTGGCAAATAGCATTACATTCTCATTAATTTATGTTTCCTTCTCTTTTGCAGTTGTATGAGGCACTTGCTGATCAATTGACTAATATAATTGTTGATGCGGTGAGTGATATCGAGATATTGATATTTATCGAGTCCCTGTAATTATGGAAATTTAGTGTTTTTATTGTTTGTCTTTTGACCTTTTACAACCGGATATTCAATGAATTTGCTATGATAGGTTTTATGCATCCGTAAGCCTGAGGAAGCAATTGATCTGTTTATGGTTGAGATTATGCACATGCGGCACAAGTTTGATGTTGACACACGCTTGGTATGTTTTTAGCCACTCTTCTGCTGAACGTGTTCAGTTCGTTGTATATTGTTTTTAATTTGATCAGTTTCCTGAATTTTATATTACTTGTATGCGTCTGGGAATGTTGATGTGTTACAACTCATACGTTTTTCTGGCAAATTAAGAGCCTGTTTTGTTTCCAACGAGTTTCTGTCGCTGTAGTAAGCAGTATCTGTTTAGCATGGATACTCTGTTTTAGCTAAAATCATTGCTCTGAACTGTATATGTTGAAAAACAGCAGGACATATTTTGGCTAAATTGAAATCTAGTTAATGCATAACTGTTTTATAATGGAAGGGACGGTTGTTCAATAATTGTGATGAAAAGCAGTCTACCTTGTGATGAAAGCACTTAAGGTTTTGTTGTAGTAACATTGTATGTTTTACTACATTTGGTTGTTCTTACGTATTACAAAATGCCAAAAGACTTAAGCTTATAGGTCCAGTAGTCTATCTGATTTCTAGTGTGTTTGTTACTATCCGTGACATTCATTAATTTTTGGTTGCCAAGCTGAGTGAAAACTGCTCAGCTTTATCTCTTGACAGGTTTCTCTCTTCTTGTTACCCATAATTTTCATATCTTCCATATCTTAATGGTTTTCATGAGCCCAATTACTTATTCTTCATCATGCATAATCTACAATAACACAAATAGTGACCCGTGTTTAACTATAACTTGCCTTTTTTTCCGTCACTTTTAACTATAGTATAGACTTATAATTCACTTTATGTACTGGGTTACATACAATTTCCCAAATTATTCTCTTGCAATCATTCATCTCATCTATATTTTATAGGTTGAGGGTCTTGTCCTTGATCATGGTTCTCGTCACCCTGATATGAAGCGACGTGCAGAGAACTGTCATATCTTGACATGCAATGTATCTCTAGAATACGAAAAGAGGTAATCAACTCAATATCTTCCAACTTATGTATTCTGTGTGGGAGTTTGTCATATTTAAATAGAAATCAGTTTGTTTTTTCACCTTTTACTGTAAACACATGTCAGTGAGTTTCAAGAGTTAAAGACACCATCATTCATATTCCCTGGTGCATGGACACAACACAAACAAGCTTGTTATAGATCAGTGAATAATATTGAAATTGATGTATGTTTTGTTTATTTATTCTCAATTGGTGTTTGGTTTAATACTCGTATAATAAAAAACTATGAATTTTAAATGTGTTTGTGTTGATTCTGGGGTTTACCACTTGTTAGCTTTTCTTGAACTGGCACATCTACTGTTGTGCTTGTAGTTTTGTTTCTTTGAACACATTGTGTTGTGTAGGAAAGTGTTTATGAGCTCATGAAGTGTTCTCATCAATGTGAATTTTATTTTTATATGTTTATTCTGTATTACTAAGAAAGGTTTTGTTAACTTCAAATTATGTCAAACTTTCTTATTTGTGGGTAATCTCCCTTGAGATGTCTTTGCTATCGGACTGAATTTTGTCAGCTTTCTAAAAAATAAAAATTGTTTTAATCAAGTCTATATGCACTACAAAAGAACTGAATTTGTTAGTCAATCTATTATGTTGCTCTAACTAGCTCCACTTAATGTTAAATAACCTTTGTTCTATTACTATGTCATGCTGTTTTTTTAAAAGAATTACTTAGCTTTTACCCATATAAAATTTTCTTTGCTTGACATTTATGTATCACATCAATATATGTTTTCCATTTTATGATTTCATAGTGACAGCCTTGTCTTTTTCTTTGATGGTTGGATTTTGTACATGTGACCAAGGTTGTCAAACCCTCGAATTTACTTAGTATTGCCTGAGTTTACGACTATTTTAATTTGAATTAATTAACTTGAAAAGTTGAATCTCAGTAAACTTGGCTAGGCTCAGATATAGAATTGCACTGTCTAGTCTCAATTTGAATACTGTTATTATGGTTATTAGTATTTGAAATGTGGAATATGTGACAGTTGCATAGTATTATTTATTAATTTAAATACAAGTTTACAAGTCAAATGTATGTAGATTAACATTTTCTCTTTTCAGTGAGATAAATTCAGGTTTTTTCTACTCAAATGCTGAACAGAGAGAGGCCATGGTTATAGCTGAAAGGCGTCAGGTTGATGAAAAAGTTAAAAAAATCATTGAACTGAAAAGAAAGGTAGAAAAGATTTTCCCTTGTATGTGTTGATTCTTACATGTTTCTGTGGTCAGACATTTTGATATTCTGCTATATTGCAAAAGATAGTAAACTGATCTCATTGCTCTTGTCTAACTGCCGTCTTGCATGTATGTGTGCAGGTCTGTTCTGATAATGATAGCAGTTTTGTTGTCATCAACCAAAAAGGAATTGATCCCCCATCATTGGACATGCTTGCAAGGGAAGGCGTAAGTAACATATGAGCAGTCACTTTACATCCTGCCTAAATTACTTTAAAACAATTATCAGTTCAGATTCTTACAAAGGGATCTTAATCGCATCCACTGTTTTATACTTAAAAAATTGATAGACAAATTAAACCAGATAATAATGTAACCGTTAGAACACTTGGGGCACCAATTGCATGTGGCTAATGTTATGTACTTAGGCTGGCATCTGTTACAATTTTCCTCGCCCTGTACTGTTTCATCTTTTGATCTTTTGTCCTTGTGTTTTAGATAATTGCCCTACGCAGAGCAAAGAGGAGAAACATGGAAAGATTAGTTTTGGCCTGTGGAGGAGAGGCTGTTAACTCTGTAGATGACTTGACTCCTGAATCTCTAGGTTGGGCAGGATTGGTATATGAACATGTCCTTGGTGAAGATAAATATACATTCGTGGAGAATGTAAAGAATCCCTTTTCTTGCACAATCTTGATTAAAGGTACTTTTCCCAACACATACAGTGAATTTGTCAGGCAGATGCTCACATTACATCTTTACAGCAACCTCTGTTGCATTTTATTGCCTTTTTTGGATTTAAGCTAATGCTTATATGCTTATGCTTTCATAATGATCCAGGTCCTAATGACCACACAATAGCTCAGATTAAAGACGCTGTCCGTGATGGTTTGAGGGCAGTGAAGAATACCATTGAAGATGAATCTGTTGTCTTGGTAAGATCTCTTCTGGTCGCATGCTTGTGTGTTATTTATCCACTTCATACTGTGTTAATTTTCTCAATCAAAGTTCTGGTGGTTCTTTTAAATGAAGGCAACATGGTTTATCCTCAATATAAAGTACTTAGGCTATGTTTGGATATGGTAAGACGAAAGGAGCGGAATGGAATGAAGTTGTCATTCCATTGTTTGGGTATTTCATGATGGAATAGAGCAATTCTGTCATTCCGCCCAAATCGGAGGGTACAAAAAGTGATGGAATGGGATGAAATGTATTTCCATTTTTAATTAATCCAAACAATGGAACGGTTTAGATAACTATTTCTCCCGATTTATAAATTAAAAAGAAGAAAAATTGATTTAAGGTGTTAACATATACTTCATAATATGAAGCAGAAACATTGATCCCACATTTTTGTGGTAAGGCATACAGTACTGTCCTTTCTCGATGCTTTAGTCACTGCAAATATTTTATTGGGATAGATTAAAAGCTCTTTTTACATATGTTTAGTTGAAAAAACTTCCGAATTCATTTGTTTCAATTGAAATATTGCGGGAAAGCAAGCAACAAGACCATGAGGATATCAAATACAGTCAATTATTTTACTAGCTTTTGTTAGTAGTACTTTATAGACTTAGTATAGTAGATCCTTCAATACAGAACTTTGTTTCGCAACTTTTCTCATGGTGATTGTGATAGACATGAAGTGAATTAATTTCCTTGCCATTTTCAGGGGGCTGGTGCATTTGAAGTTGCCGCTAGACAACACCTGATAAATGAAGTTAAGAAAACTGTTCAAGGGGTAATATAAATGACTCATGTTTTCCAAGTTTCATTTATTTTATTTTTCAGTTGGATATTTCAACAATGATATTTGTAACTTTGAAACAGCGTGCACAACTTGGTGTTGAGGCTTTTGCTGATGCACTTCTTGTGGTGCCTAAGACACTTGCTGAAAACTCCGGTCTTGACACTCAAGATGTGATTATTGCCCTTACGGTATGCTTCCTTTTAATTTATTGTATTTCTTCACACCTCTAAATGTGATTGTATGCATGTGTTCATATACAGTAGAAGACAGATTGTAATTATTAATGCACTTGCTGAATGGTTTTTTTCAGGGAGAGCATGACAGAGGGAATATTGTTGGTTTGAACCAAAACACTGGAGAACCTATAGACCCTCAAATTGAGGGTATTTATGACAACTACTCTGTGAAGCGCCAAATCATAAACTCGGGGTATGGTTCTATATTGATTATTTGACACTGTCAATTTACTTCCACCCCATATCCATCTTTATTTTCCTCATTTTCATTGGGTTTTTAAACTGAGATTTTGAAGTTACTAGTACAATACAATTACACCAAGGGTGGATGGACGGGCATGGGCTGGATAGATTTTGTAGTTTTTTTTTTCCGGCCCAACAAGTTGGTCTTGTGATAGCTATGAAGTTATATGTTTCTTACTTTCAATTCAATGTTATACAGGCCAGTTATAGCATCTCAATTGCTATTGGTGGATGAAGTAATTCGTGCTGGGCGTAACATGCGGAAGCCAACTTAGACGTTCTCTCTTACCCGTCGTTTCTCATTTGAATATTGTTTGCGCGAGCTTTATTTATTTTGACGTGTCAAACAATGGGTGTGTTGTATCAATTGCTTGCTTGCTTAGTGAAGGATTGTATTTGCTGTTTTACTTTTTCTTCTAACTACATTGTAGGCATGTATGAAGTCTACTATGACTGAATTTTTGGCCATTTTATATATTTTTGTAACCATAATCTATGTTATAGGTTTAGTTCAGGAGGAGCAAGAGTAACTTTCATCCTCATTATCTTCTATTCTAGCTCTAACACATTGGCATTGATTTTTCAATATCGGTATTTTCATTTGAAAAGTCCATGCATTGAATTAAGATTTTTTATCATCTTGGTATTTTCATATGAAAAGTCAATACATTGTTATTAAATGTCATCCTCGAAATTAAGATGATATTGTATTATACCATTAAAATAGAAAAGGCCGTGATATTATTAGCATGTTGGTTTTAAATTTTAATGGACGTAAAAAAGATTTTTATTTTTTGTTTGTACTGTTGTATCTTTGTGGTTTACCTGGGATCTCGTATTTGACAGGTTATAAGTTGAATAAGCTTTGTCGGGTTTATTAAACTTATATGCACATACTAGTGTATAAAAAAATGTTATTTCATTTCTGTTGTGTGGATGTTTTGTAAAATTTTACATAATTTTAGTTTATAAGAAATATTATTTCACTTGTTAAAAAGTGATAAACATTTTTTTTATACAAATTAAAGCTAGAATATTGTTAATAGATAATTTGAATTATTTTTTATAAGATAAATGGTCTTCATTTTTTAATAACATCATATTTTTTGGATTTTAATATTGTAACTTGACTTGCATTGCGGTGATAAAAATTTTAAATGAGACGTACTGTATATATTAGAGTACCTAATTACAGAAATACTTTTGTTAGACTTACCTTGTGATTTTGTTAGACTTGCCTAACTGAGGCCACTTGTTATGAAATCTCGGACAATATTTCTTGAGCTTTCACTTAATTTGGGATGGACACACATGATTACTATAACCTGGTAAAAGAGCGCACCAAAAATACGGTAGTATTTGAAATTCGAAAAAAATCAGATTTTTCAAAAAGTTCGTTAATGTATTTGAAAATTTTGGTAAAAACTCAGATTGTTAAAAGAATTTGATTAAAATTCATAGATTTTTGGAAAAATCTAGCAAAACTCAGATTTTAAAAAAAAATTCAGTAAAAACTAGTAGATTTTTGAAAAATCTTCAAATTCGATAAAAACACATAGATTTTTGAAAAATCTGATAGTTCACATCCAGTAAAAAGTATGGTTTTACACCGATTTCTTTAAAAATATACGGTAAAAACTCATTGTTTGAAAAATTTAATAAAAATTCATAATATGGGACACCTTTCACTTCTTTTAAGGTTTTTATACTATAGTTACTCCCTCCGACCTTATTTATAAGCAAATGTCAACAAATATAAGCTCATATAATATTTTTATTCCCAAAGTATCTCTGCATTAATTACTTAATGTTGTTAGTGAATGACAATTTAATTAAGGGTATATTAGTAATTATGTTATCTCTTTTACATAAAATCAAAAAAATTAAATGTACTTAATTATCATTCTTAATAAATGTGAAAGTTGTTTTTTTAGAGTAGTAATTGATATGGGTCTTAACGGGTGTACAAATTTTGAGATCATAGAAAGTTGTGAGAAGAATTACTACCACGTATAGTCTATATTAGGGATGACAAACAAATCCGGATCCACCCGCACCCGCCTCGAAATTAATGGAGAAACCCCAATTTAATTGGGTGCGGGTGCGGGTGCGGGGGCGGGAAGACACTAAGACCCGACCGCATCCGCCTCTAAATAATACATTTTAGGCAAAATACTCAAATTGGTCTCTTACGTTTATCTCGGGGTCCAATTTGGTCCCTCAATTCTAAAAAGTTCCAAAATGATCCCTTAAGTTTTTAAATGGTGCCAAATTGGTCCTTTCCTTCAGTGGCCCTCTAACGTCCGTCAATGTGTATAGACGTGGCTGATGAGCTGGCCTGTTGTATCATCTTCTTCCTTAAGACGTTCCTGCACTTCATTTTTTTCCCAAATTGCTTCAGAAATTTGAATTAGGGCTTGAGCTAGAGGTTCAAGGATGAAATCATGCGGATCTTCGTCATTGCTAAAACAGAAGAATGCAGATGGTGGTTGTTCTTCGAAGGAAGGTTCAAATCTTTATACAAGCTCCGGTTGGAAACCCTTATGTTATTGTGGGGACCGAGCTGTTCTTCGTAGGGCAACAACTGTTAAGAACTATGGAAAATATTTCTGGGGTTGTCCTAATTATAAGGTATATTTCATGTAAATTTGATGTTTGTTATTTACAAAACAAATGTTGCTGCAACTAATTGATTTGTAGCCTATGAATTTTTTAGGGATCTATGCAAGTTGGGTGTGGGAACTTTGGTTGGTTTTATGAAGATGTTGGAGATGAAAATGAGCAGTTTTGGATGGATAGAGTTGAAAAGCTATCAAAGGCAGTTGCAGAAGGAAAAATGGTGAATCAAGAACTTGGGCAACAAATGATGAATCTTGAAAGGGAAATGAAGAACATTATGAAGTGGAAAAAACTTTGGAATTTGATGTTGTTTATGATTATAATTGTAGTAATTTTTAGAATGAATTAAGGAAACACTTTGAGTTGTATCAGTTTGTACCAGTTTGTTCAAGTTGAAACACTTTGATTTGTATAAGTTGGTTCTATAAGTATGTACCATTTGAAATGAATAGACAAGTAATTTTTGGAATTTGTTGTATTATTTGCATTTGTTTATAAGTTGGTTCTATAAGCAATGTTTATAACAGTTGTTACTATAAGTTGGTTCTATAAGTATTTATTATAACAGTTGTTGTATTATTTGTTTGCATTTGTTTATTATAGTTGTTATAACTTGCTGTTGATGTCATAATTTGTTGTATCGGTTGTTACCGTTTGTAGCAGTTGTTACAATTTGTTGTATCATTTGTAAATAAGTCAGATTACATAAGTCATAGGCAAAATACATAGTGATACCATTGAAACCATAAGTCATAGCCAAAATACATAGTGATACCCAAAATACATAAGTGACACCCAAAATACATTAGTCATACCCAAAATACACAAGTCATAGTTTGTGACAGATAACAGACAGAAACTAACAAAGTGGAAAAATAACATGTTTATACACTTCCATATATCTAGCCTTTCTGTAATAATCTGGAATGTAGTCATCAATTCTGTAGTTCCTACTCTTCATAGCTGACAGTGCATGAACACAAGGTAAGCCTGTAAGTTCCCATTTTCTGCATGAACAACTAAGCCCCTTCAAATCTACTGAAAACTTGTCAGTTTGGTTTTCAAGGTGCCTCACCTCAAATATATGCTCATCAGACATCCTAAAACATGAACACATGATCATCAGACATAGTTGTTTGAAAAACTTCATCAGACATAATATTAAACTTAGGTTAAGTTCATGTATCTTACCTGACAAGCCAGAGGTTTATGTATGAGCTGGTTTCCTCAATTTTCCTTCTTATGTTTGGTAACACTTCAACATCTACCATGTTCTGAAATCTCAACCTGTTTGTTGTCCATCTCTCCATCATGTATGTCATTATTTCTTCCACCATGGTAATCAATGGCTTGGCTCTAGAATCCAGGATTACACTATTAAATGCCTCATACATGTTGTTCAGAACAGCATCACATTTGTTATGTGTCTTAAAATATGATCTACTCCAGAATCTAGGTGGGGTGCTCATCATGGGCTTGTAGGCCTCTACATTGACATCCTTCATTCCTTTCATCTCTCTTTCCCATGCTTGGTAGTAGGTTGACTTTGCTGCCTTCCAAATGATTTCCTTCAACATCTTGCCAGGATATCTTTTCCTAAAATTGTTTTATAGATGACTGACACAAAATCTTTGCTCAACTCTAGGTAGCAGTTCATCTATGGCAGGTAATAATCCCCATGCAATCAGTTTTGAACATATGACAAGTATAAGCATAACAAGTAATGAACATAACAAGTAACTGAAATAGACAATAATAAGCATAACAAGTATTGAACAAGTAACTGAAATAGACAAGTAATATACCTATTGTTAGTCAGATATAAAAGTGTATGTGAGGCACTTTTCACTCCCACTAAGGTCATCAGTAAGCAGCTCCAAGAACCAGGTCCAGCTATCCTTATTTTCACTTTCAACTACTACAAATGCTATTGGTAGCATTTGATCATTTGGATCTCTACCTATGGCAGCCAATATTTGACTCCACATAACCCTTTCAAAAAACATCCACCAAGACCAATGAAATGTATGCATAATTTGAAGCTTTCCTTACAAGCTGCAAAGCAAATGTATAACCTTCTAAAATGGGGTCTTTGATCATCAATACCCTCTTGTGCAGGTTGGATATCCAGTTTCACAGTAGATCCTGGATTTGATCTCAATAACTCATGGCAATAGTCATAAATCCTTGTATAATCCCCTAGGAAAGATCCATCAACCATGTCTCTAGCAGCAAATCTAGCTCTTATGGCCTTAGTCTTACTGACCCCTACATTCCACTTCTTTTGTGCTTTTTCCTTTATGTCCTTAAGCTTCAATCTAGGGTTAGTTTTCAAAGAATTTTGTAGCCTTTTGCTTAACCATTTCACACTCATCAACTTCACATTGTACTCCCTACTGCAACTATGATTGTCTATTATCTTCCTAAGTTGCCAAGAATCCTCATTAGGTAACTTAGCACAGTAAGCTTCCCACTCACAACCATCCTTACACCTAACCCTCACTATAACCTTGTCATTTTTAGTGAACTTCAAGTTCCTGCCAGATTGGACTGCATAAGAGACTATAGCTTCCTTGAAATCATCTTTGGTAATAAAGTACATTCCAACCTCCCATTTGTAATTGACCATGTCTTTTTGTAACTTGAACATGGGGTACTTTTTTTCTCCTCACTCCATTACTATCATCATTTACACCCACTTTGTAAATCATCACTTTCATTATCACTACCTTTAAACCCATCTTCATTTTCCTGCTACTTTTCTTTACCTTTTTTTTGTTCCCCTCTTGGTCATCATCTTCATTCACATAATCAATTAAATTATCCCCTTGTTCCTCAACCAAATCATTATCATACTAATCTGATTCATCATCAAATGCTACCTCCATTGCACTGTCATAGATGAAGCTTTCATCCTCACTATCTTCTGAACTAAATACATCATTCATAACACCACCACCTTGTTCATTATCAACATTTCCATCAGTTTCTATAACAACATTTTCACTATTAACTTTTTCCCTAACAACATTTTCCCTTTCATCAGTTTCACTAACAACATTCTCCCTACAAGCAGATTCCTTTGCACTATTCTTACAACTGCCATCCCCTTCCATCTGCTCAGTTTCCTTCAAACCCCCCATTAAATGCTTCCTTCAAAATTCCAGCAATGACTTGTTCAGTTTCATCCACAGTTTCATTTTGCTCTACAACTATTTCATCAACAGAACCATCATAGTAATCAGGTTGTGACAATGCGTGTTGAATATAAATGTCAACACTAAGATACACACTATAGTGATCAGCAATCTCTAAAACACCTTTGTCATCAACCAACAAGTTCATCCCAAAGGTTGGATCCCTATAATATATCTTCTCAATCGAATTGTACCATAAATCCTTAAAACAACCTAACAGTTCAAAATAACTCCATCTATCAGAATCTATTTTCAACTCAGCTACCTGACCCCCTTCGTACACATTTATTTCTTCATCAACAAATTCACCACTGTGGTGGATTTTCAAGTGCAAATACCCAGCCATTTCAAACTATATCCTATGTCAAAAATAACAATATTTTAGTTCAATAAATAGAAACTACATTTCAGTTCAATCCCTAAAACCCTAAAACGAACAAAATGGAAACATTTTCACTCCAATCAGTAGAAACCATACCTGGTTGTCTTCGTCATCAACTTGAAGAGTAGAGATTGCTTCAAAAGCAGCTGAATCGCCTTCAACATGCAACAATGGTTGCGCTAGGGTTGGTGGAACTTTGCTTCTTTCACTCCTTCTGAACAATGGATTCGTTTCAGTTTCCATTTCTTTTTTAGGCATTCCAATTCCACATGGCATCCACATGGCATGAATAATCACACTTCAGCCCCACGTGTTCGCCAACTGTACAGACCCATTGACTTTGACTAACGTTGGTGACGGTAAGGACTAACGTAACATCATTTAAAAACTTAAGGGATCACTTTGGAACTTTTTAAAATTGAGGGACCAAATTGGACCCAGAGGTAAAATTAAGGGACCAATTTGGGTATTTTGCCTACATTTTACTTTAATTCCCTTATTTTACTTATTTTAATATTCATTTATTATTTATATTTTTTAATTAAATTATTAATGTCCTTATTGTAATTAAAATAATCAAATTAATCAAGTTAATATTCATTTACTAATTAATTTTTTAATTAAATAATTAATTAATTTATTAAAATAATCAATTTTTTAATTAAATTATTAATTTTTATTGCAATTAAAAAGAAATTAATTTTTTGCGGGTGGGGGCGAGGCGGGTGCGGGTGCACCCGTTCTCCACTGGGGGCGGGTATGGGCAGTAAATTTTTACCCCCGGTTGAGTTTGGGGGCAGGGGCGGGGGCGAGTGTGTTACATGGAGGCGGGTGCGAGTGCGAATATAGTCAAACCCGCCCCGCCCCACCCCGTTGCCATCCCTAGTCTATATGGCTCGGATCGAGCCTGATCTTGTGGCTTGTGCCTCAGCTTGGTATAAATTCTATCTTTTTTACCAATGTATTTTTTTTAAAGAAAATTTTACTAATTTAATTTACCTTTTATCATAGCCGTCACGTCACCAGTTAATTGTCTTACTCGCTCAGTCTTAAAATAAGAATCTTTCTAGGCAAAAAAATTTGTCCCAAAATAAGAGTCTCTTTAGATTTTCAAGACAACAATAATTAATTTTTACCAACTTTATCTCTAATAAATATTGTTTATCACATTACACATTTATAACAACCAATAGTAATTAAGGGCAATTTTGTAAAATTGTTATATTTAATTACTCAATCATTATTTTTCTTAATCTATGTGCAACAACCTTAGAGCATGAATATCGCCCATTTTTGCATCGTTATTACACTATTCTCAAAGTAACGGTGTCAGATATTTTGGATGATTGACTTTAAGAGGTTTGTGTATATTTGTAATCGTTTTTTAGTCTGAACACACTTCTACACTGACAATAACTCTATAAATATATTATTTAATTATTCATTGCTACATACTTCAAAAATTAAGTGTTACTTTGTATTTAAAAATTAACTTTGTATAATATAGTCGGATATATTGTAAGATTTGGTGGGACCCATTTTAAAATTTTTGATGAGTTGAATGAATATTTGAAAAATATAGTTAGATTGTTTAAAAAAATATAAAAGTGTAATATAATATAAAAAATTATGTGAACCCCATTTAAAGAATTAAAGTGGAAATGATGGGTGTGGATGCTCTTAAAATACTTTTATTTTGAGACGGAGAAATTATATTATTTGACTTAATTTATGCTTTTAAAAGTCGTGTCATCTTTTTTGGATCTCTTATAAAAAAAAGGAATACAGAGAAGAATAGAGTTCATGCGTTTGAATAGAGTTCATGCGTTTGGGGTTTGGTTTTCCTATAAAAAATTTATTAATTTAAAACAAATCTGACGTGTCAATAAAAAATATACATTTGACATGCCATTAAGTTTATGTTAATAAAGACTAATGAAAGAGGTCACATTTAAGAACGAAAAATGTTGTGAGAATTATTATTTAAATTTTTTTTTTTAAAGAAACTAAAATATTTAGCCCTAATATTTATGCTTTTTTTTAATATACATACATAGTGTTCTGGACTGGCCGAGGTCTGCTCCTCAGTCGAGCAGGCTCAACCCACACGTCATGGGATGGCCCAACAAGGGCCTTTTAGCGCGACCAATGTCGGGCACTTGCCCCTTCTCCACGTTGTCGGGCACACGCATGACATAGAGCGTCGGGCAGGGGTGCTAGGCCTCCCCGAGCTCGTTCCTCCTCGACACTCAGGTGCTCCTTCCTGCGAGGAGCCACCTCCTTCTCGCACAAGAGTCCTCCCCGCGAGGACACGTCTCTCTCCGACACGCAAGACTCCTCCCTGCGAGGACACGTTCTCATGTAACCGTCCACTCCCGATGGAATCGGTCTGCCCTAGTTTCGAAGATCTAGGAGCGGTTACCCCAGGGCGAAGACCACGTGCTGGTCTTCACTACGCCACGTAAGCTCTGACAGTTACTTGGATTGGGCCTGACAATCCAGCCCAATGCAAGTAACTGTTGGCCCCGCGCTGGGGCTCTCTATAAATACCCTCTCACTTGAGAGGGTCAGGTTACACACACTTTCTTACTCTAACCTTCTTCTTCTGTACTTGTTTTTTCTCTGACCGTGACCTTACTTGAGCGTCGGAGTACCTTGCAGGTACACCCCCCGTCGTCTTTCAACTGCACCGGAACTGAAGCCCAAACGACGTTGTTGGCCACCAGATACTGTCTGATCTAGGTACGATCACATAGTATTAATATTAAGGCTTAAATAGTGTTTTCGTCCCTGTAAGTTAGCGTGTTTTTGGTTTTCGTCCCTGTAATTTATTTTTCTTGGTTTTAGTCCCTATATTTCACATTCGTGTTCCTTTTAGTCCTTAAAACCAAAATCCGCAGGAAAATCTGCAGGAAATCCCGCAGGAAATCTTCGGATTTTCCTGCGGATTTTGGCTTTAGGGACTAAACAGCAAGCAAAAAGTAAGATATAGGGACTAAAACCAAAAAAAAAATTTTACAGGGACAAAAACAAAAAATCCGCTAACTTACAGGGACGAAAACACTATTTAAGCTTAATATTAATAATTAATTAGAATTTAGGTGGTGGTGGAGTCTTATGAGCACACGTGCAGTATCTGTTGACTATTTATTATTCACCCACCAACGACGTGCTTATTTTTTTTTGACTCTCTGGCTGCTTAAATTTCAAACGTGATTAACTAACTTTTCTGCCACTACTTTTCACTTCTCTTCCTGTCATTTGAAATTGCATTTTAGATCTCATAATGGCAGATTCAAATTCAGAAGTGAAAAACAAGCAGGTGATATTCAAAGGATACATCGATGGAGTTCCCAAACAAACCGACATGGAACTCAAACTTTCAACTATTCAACTTAATCAACAACTTCCACCACAATCGCTTCTCGTCAAGAATCTCTTTCTCTCTTGCGATCCCTACATGCGCGGTCGCATGCGTGATTTTCACGGATCTTACATTCCCCCATTCGTCCCCTCACAGGTATAGAAATAGCATTTAATCACATTGTTCATCAAAATAGAACTTAAGTGCTTATTTATAATCAAACTTGGAATCAATTTATTTTTATTTATAATGTTATATAATTAACCAAGTACCTGGTAGTAACTGTCAATACCTCTCGGCACGAGCTCTGGATTACTGGACCCTTTATCTGGAACCACGAAAAGAAAAAATAATAATGTTATAGAATTTTGTAGTACTTAAGTTGACACATGTGTGTAATCTATTTTGATGAATGAAGGCACTTGAAGGATTTGGTGTGTCTAAAGTTATAGCATCTGAATATCCAAATTTCAAAGTTGGTGATTTCATTTCCGGATTTACCGGCTGGGAAGAATACAGCATCATCAATATCACTAAAGCTCAGCAGTTGAGAAAAATTGAACCTGATGATCACATTCCACTTTCCTTCCATCTTGGTCTTCTAGGTAGCTTGTGTACCAATTTTATATTCTCTTGATAAATATGAATCGATCCGTTTTTAATGTAAATATATTTGTTGTTATGTTAGTATTTTCAGATTTACCGGGGTCTGAACCCCGACGCTTTAACTTTTTAATCTTTAGTTCAAATCAGATGAATGTAATTCGTTGTATTTACAGGAATGCCGGGTTTAACTGCTTATGCCGGATTTTATGAGGTGTGTACTCCCAAAAGTGGCGAATATGTTTTTGTATCTGCAGCATCTGGTGCTGTGGGTCAACTTGTTGGCCAGCTTGCAAAGCTGCATGGCTGCTATGTTGTTGGAAGTGCTGGCTCAAAAGAAAAGGTCTAAAAATAAGCTCTTAATTACGCCTCTAGAATAGCTTGTATAATAATAAACACTTAATTAAGTTGTTCTATTAATGCTCAAGTTACTTTTTCCTTTTCTTTTATGCCTGAAAATGAAAATAGATTGAGCATAGATAATTAGATACATGTATATGCACACACAAATACTTGGACCAGACATTTAGTTGAGTTTGCTTTTTGAGTCGCTTAATCTGTTACATTAGGTTGAACTTCTAAAGGAGAAGCTTGGATTCGACGAAGCTTTTAACTATAAAGAAGAATTGGACTTGGATGCAGCTCTAAAAAGGTGAGTATCAAGCTCAAGGATGTTATATACTTCTGAATGGTTAGCAATTGTGTCTGGAAAGTGCTTGTGTATAAGCTATTTTTGTAACAAAAATGTTTAGTTGTTTGTATGTATACTATAAGTTGTTTTCAAGAGTTATTCTTGAGAAATTAGAAAAATAAGCTGGAAATGTCTTGTGTCTGTTTGGAATTGTCCCAATTGAGTGTTTCTATTGACATGAGCACTTGTGAGATTGTTGGAGAGAACTTAAGAAAACAGTTTATGTCATTTTCATAAACCGTTTTCAGCTTATTTTCATAAGCTCCTCAGGATAGCTTCTGAAAACAACTTATAGCTTAGATGAAAATAGTTTAACTTGAGTTTATCTTTTGTTATAGAAATAGCTTATACATAAACACTTTTATGATAAGAGTTTAAGTTTAATTAAATTGTTTATCCAAACAAGACCCTCATGGACATGTCATAAATTGTTTCCATAAATTCTTCTATCATACAAGCGCGTATGTTAGTACTTAGTAGATAAGTTCAAATAAGTCAATCTAAAAACATTGATTGTTATACTTCATTAATCTAACTTTTTTTTTCTATGATTCGATTGATAGGTATTTTCCACAAGGCATTGACATCTACTTTGATAATGTGGGTGGTGACATGCTTGATGCTGCTCTTCTTAACATGAAGATTCATGGTAGAATTGCAGTTTGTGGAATGATTTCTCAGTCGAGCGTTTCTGATCCCAAAGGAATTCACAATTTAACCTCTCTCATTTACAAGCGCATAAGAATGGAAGGTTTCTTGCAAAGCGATTACTTGCACTTGTTCTCGAAATTCGTGGAACAGGTTTCAAGTTACTATAAACAAGGAAAGATTGTGTACTTTGAAGACATGAATGAAGGTTTGGAAAGTGCTCCTGCTGCTTTTGTTGGACTTTTCCACGGCAAGAACGTCGGTAAGCAAGTCATTCGTGTTGCACATGAATGATTTCACCTTATCAGATGTTCACCATGTGTTGTAAACATATCATAGTTGTAAGTTGAAATTATAGCCACAGTTGCAGTTACGATGTGAACGTTGGTTTTGTAACAAAATGTGAGCAAATAAAGTCGATGCGGCTACCATTGCAATTGTAGACAGTAATTTATGTTCTTAGCATATGATATGTTGAAATTTTTTGGACAGATTTGAACTGCGGCATGGCGATACCATAGATAAAGTAGTCAAATTTGGTTTGATTTAAGTTAGTATGAGTTACAGAAACCAGGATTGCATGAAAGCCCTTGTACCAAAATGATCAGAAATTAGCTCGATCTCGCGGATTGAATAGAGTAGAGATTCATGTTTTTAGGTCTTAAATATGAAGAAGAAGTGAGATGATTGACCAAAAAATGCAAAAAAAAAAAAATATCATGTATTTGTTATGAAAAAATAAACAAAATATAGAGATAAAGAGGAATACAATCACAACACAAGAACATAACGTGAAAATTCTAAAATCAGAGAAAAAACTACGGCTGTTGTCCATAAACAACCAGAGAATAATACTATGTAAAAATTGTTACAATATATAATATACTCTCAACTAACTCAGGCCCCTAGTACACCAACACCCTCCAAAACAAATATTTAACTACATCTCAAACACTCTAATACAAGATTATAAGAGAACAAAGAAAGTCAAATACAAGCTTAAAGTGGTTTTGACTGGTGTATCTTTGAATGAAGAACTCGAATCCTATCTAGTATATATAGTCTTGAATTTTCTATTCCTTCATAAAACTAAGTGATGCGAGACTTCAAAGAACTTGTATTCTATATATAGTCTTTGACTCTCTCTTCATTCAAAAAACTAAGCGACGTGAAACTTCTTTAACATGTATATTTTCAACCAATTCCAACAATCTCCACCTTGATTGAAAATAATACGTTAACTTTCATTGTCTTCACCGAGAATCATACTCCACTATAAAGAGTATCAATATGTATATTTTCTAATAATCTCAAAAATCTCCACCTTGATTGAAAATGATACATCAATTTTCATTATCTTCACATATAATCATACTCCACCATAAAAAGTATAGTCACTTGAAACTACATCACTCCAATAATTTTCACATTGTCTTCACCGACAATCATAGTTTTAAAAACTATCATACTCTCTCATGAATAATATATTTCACCTGAAGATAAACCACTTCAATAATTTCACATTGTCATCACCGACAATCATATACTTTATCATGAGGAATAAATTTCACTTGAAACTAAACCACTCCATGAATTTCACTTTGTCTTCACCGACAATCATAGTTTTAAAAAACTATCATACACCACCTAAAGAAAAGTATATTTCACTTGAAAGTAAACCACTTCAAGAGTTTTTACATGTCGAAATCCAAATTGAAACTTTATGGTGAAACTTCCTTGTTGGTAGGAAGTTCTTCAACCACCGACATTATATTGCACCTTGTGTAATCTTGATTGTATCACTACATCTTTGACTTGAATTTTCCACAAGTAAAAAAAAATCTTCCATTAATTTTCTCTAACCCAAACTGCACAGTAGAATTTGTGACCGCAGCTCAACAACTCTTTCACAACACTACCATTCTTTTCTGATATGGAAGATCAGACAAAACTACAACCCCATATCATACTAAGAACATTTATCCCTGGGTCGAAACAAAAGCTCTAATACCAGTTGGTGTGAAAAAACAAAAAAAAAATCATAGATAAAAAAAAGAAACATAATCACAATACAAGTACATAACGGGGAAACTCCAAAACCGGAGAAAAAAACATGGTTGCTCTCTATAGACAACCAGAGAATAACACTATGTGAAAATTGTTACAACACATAATATAACCTCAACTAACCCAAACCCCAAGTACACTTACGTCCTCTTAAATAAATATTTGACTACATCTCACAACACTCTAATACAAGAGTATAGGAGAACAAAGAAGTCAAATACAAACTTAAAGTGTTTTTGATTGGTGCATCTGGAATGAAGAACTTGAATTATATATATAGTCTTGAATTCCCTATTCCTTCACAAAACTAAGAAATGTGGGACTTCAAAGAACTTGTATCCTATATATATCCTTGAACTCTCTCTTCATTAAAAAAATTAAGCGATGTGGGACTTCTTCAACATGTAATTTTTTAACTAACCCCAACACTGTCTATGAATGAGTGAAATGTTGGATTTATAAGAGAGGCGAATCATTTACTTAACACCTTAAGGTTTTAGGTTGAGATGTGGTGGCTCCCTCTCATGTGGTCCTAGAACTTTAGTCTCATTGGTGCTCTCGACTCTCTTAGACTCCCCAACAGTGGTATCAGAGCCGTGTTTCAATTTTTTTAGGGACTCACACTTGTGGGGGAGAATGTTGGGTGAAAGTGTGAGTGGTTAAAGTCCCACATTGCCTATGAATGAGTGAAATATTGGATTTATAAGAGAGAGAACTCATTTACCTAACACTTTAAGGTTTTGGGTTGAGATGTGGTGTCTCCCTCTCTTGTGGTCCTAGAGCATTAGTCTCATTAGTGCTCCCGACTCTCCTGGACTCCCCAACAATATTTGGTTTGGATTCCAATCATATCCCTTGAAGAAAAATGAATCACTCAAGTGATGAACACAGTGAATGAGAAGAAGGTGGTGGTTCATGTAGAGTATAATGGTGAGAGAAATGAGAAATAAAATTATTAGGAAGATGAATTAGGGTAGACGAATAAAATAGGACATGAGAGGTGTAGATAAAGATGGGTATGGTCATTCTGATACCACTAATATGAAAGATCTAAATTGCAATATAAGATTGAAAGAAAGATGAGTAAATGGCGTATGAGGGAGAAAAGAATAGTGTTGGAAAGGGTTTGAGAGAGGAGACAATCGAAGGATGTGATGGGAGATGGTTGAGAGAAATGAGAGAGTTTCTGAGTTATGCGACAATATGCGCTTGCAAATTGAGACTGGTTTGACATATTGGTGTTTTGAAAAAGTAAAAGAAAAGGAAAAGCAAATAAATAGGAAATTAGTTTGTTTTAAACCAGAAATCAAAATTTGTTGAATAAAAGTTGAGTTAGATAGAAACTGGGTTGAAAAGTGTTGTATTGAAAAATGGAATTCGGTTAGTCTGGAACCAAAGAAGAAACATATTTGAGAAATAATTGATTTAGACACAAAATAACCTCAAAACTGTGACGTGTCGGAAGAAGAGAAAAATGGCATGAATGGTATTTTCAGAGCATATTGTTTTCTTATATTATAGATTTAAAAAATAGTAAGAGAATTTACAAAAATAATATAAACACGTTAAGTGAAATGAAGTTGAATAATCCTAAGAGAATTAAAGATTCAATTCCTTTGTTTTTATTTTTAATATTTTACAAAGAAACACAACTAAATTTCTTATTGTGTCCAAATCGAAGTGAAATAAAATGATAATAAGTAATAAGTGTTAATAAATGTGGTTGGACTCATCCCTCTCTCAAAACGAAACAAAGCTGTTCCATTTTCTGACGATGGTGAATCTAACATGCTCTTCAATTAGGGTTTCAAAACTCTTCTTAAATTCACTCTTTCAATTTCAATAAACAACACTCAACATGGTATCAAGAGTCTAGTTTAAGACCCGATGAACCACCTATTATCAAATTTCCGCTATCAGACCACCACCATGTATTTTCATGCTCCAGACGTCCAGTCCTGGACGTGAGGGTGTGTGTTAAGAGTTTCACATCGAATAATATATAGTCAGAACATGTGCTTTTAAGTGGGGGCAATCCTCACCTTGCAAACCGATTTTGTAAGGTTCAATTAGGCCCTACCGCATTTCTTAACAATAAGATAGATACAACTCTGTTCCGATTCATCTTATTTTTAATAATTCAAATCATAGAGTTTTATTTTATTACACCTTATACCAGAGGTGTTCAAATCCAAAACGAATCAAATAAAAACCGTGAACCGATCTAAATAAAACAAAAAGTTGAATATTATTTGATGTGTTTGAATGTCATTTTGTAAAAACCACTTAGTTCGAGTCGGATTTCAGATTAATTTTTTAAAAATGATTCAAATCGAACCGAAACGCGCGTATATATTTGTATACTTATTTATTTTTATATTTTTTTTAATAATATAATATGTTGTTTTAATTTATTATTCAGTGATATTTATTTATTTTTAATATTTATTGCTAGTTTAATTTAATTTATTTATTTTTATTATTTCATTTGTTTCAATCTTAATCCACTATTCTCATTTTGTAGTATTAATTTTTAATATATTATATATTATGTATTATATTAAATTTATTATTTATTAGCATTTTTAAAATTTTAATAAAAATATATAATTTATAATTTGGATATCTAAAAATCAATTCAAATTATACTGTATGAAATTGAATTGGATCAGATTAATTTTTTTTAATTAATCATCTAAAATTAAATCGAATTGCAAATAAATTTATTTTTAAATCTGATGAGTTTTTACATCAAAACTGATTCAAACTTTGAACTCCTCTATCTTATGCTGCTCTATTCCATCACCTTCAATCAATTCAAAAACAACCTAAGAGCATAAATATCAGTAGTTTTTAGTTGTGTCTTCATTGTTTCCATATCATTCATGTCAGAATTTTTTGGATAATTAGTTTGTAGGCAAAATATTTTTTTTGGTCCTTTAACTTTACCTCGGGGTTCATTTTGGTCTCTTAACTTTAAAAAATGTCATTTTGATCCCTTAACTCTTTAAAACGTTCCATATTAGTCCTTTTCGTCTTATTAGCGACGGAAAAATTCAAAAACCAGTCGCTAAAATTCGTCGCTAATTAGACAAAAGGATTAATATGGAACGTTTTGAAGAGTTAAGGGACCAAAACATCGTTATGAATTGGACAACGTTCTCATAGACGTTCTTTTAATATAAGTTGCATTAAAAATATATATTATATAAAAAGTATAGTGTATTTAGGTATTTTGTGGAATCTATTTTAGAGTTTTTAATGAGTTGTATAGATATTTAGAAAAAATATAAATAATTGAAAAATATAAAATAATATAAATATAATACAGTCTACTTAAAATAATCAAAGTGAGTTCTTTGGATATGAATGCTATAAAACCCTAAATTGAAGCTTTCTTATTATAGCGGGATAGAATGAATAGGAAAATTTCTAGATAAATGATAAATTTAAATGAAATAAATATCACTTCATTCTAATTCATCTAATTTCAAGTGGCTTTTCATAATTATATTCAAGCCCACGAAATTATGGTTGAGTATACACTAACTTAGCTTTGTCAATGATGTAACAATCACAAATAAATAAAAGAGACACAAAATTCAAAATAATGTAGTTGGAAAGTACTATGAAGTAAGTGGTTGCAAGCTTTTAATAACCCATCAGATCATTACAACGGTCAAGATCACTTTCACTGCACAAACCGTACACACACTCTCACTGCACTCAATCCATTTCCCACTAATTCTCACACAACGCAACTTCACGATCACTGAAAATTCTTATGTTACTTTCACACTTAAGAGCAATATCCAAAGCCGCCACAAAACCACTCTCATTTCCCACATTCACAAAATCTCTATCTCTTTCTTCTTCTTTTTCTTCAATGGTTTCCACCGAAGAAACCCTACGCAAAACCCTAGCCGACAAACTCTCCGCCGTTGAAATCCAAGGCAACACCGTCCGTTCACTCAAAGCCTCATCGGCACCGAAACCTGACATCGATGCCGCCGTTCAAGCCCTAAACGCTCTCAAGCTTGAGAAGTCGTCGATCGAGAAATCGCTTCAGTCGCTTCTCTCCGGCTCCGATTCACGTGAAGCCTTCCGTCAATCGGTTGTTAACACGCTTGAGCGACGGTTGTTTTACATTCCGTCGTTTAAGATTTATCGCGGTGTTGCTGGTTTATACGATTATGGTCCTCCAGGTTGTGCTGTTAAATCTAATGTCCTCTCGTTCTGGCGTCAGGTAATTTGTTAACGGTTAGATAATGTGTATACTCAAAGTCACTTCCCTTCCCTTTTGACTTGAGTTAGGCTTGTTAGAACCTTGTAACGCCAAGAGGACATATAAGATAGATAACTCACTGAGATTTGATGTATCTCACTCCATGTTGTTGTTTACATCACATGTACTACAGGTTCGACGAAGGGTAAGGACAAAGTTGTTTGACTTTCCTTACGGATCGTAGCTTTTGTGTGGCAAGGCTTCCGTTGTGGAGATTTTGAGATCATTAGTTGATCTAGTTCTTAGTTTTATCTTTTGGAACATCTTGTATATATAACATGCCATAGTTGTTGTATTAGGCTTTTGGGCATTTATATGTATACTGTGTTACTAGGAACTTGTACATTTCAGTACCAAACGTATTATCCATGTATAATATATGCTTTGATGTATGTATGTATATATATATGGGCGTTACAATACTTATTATTAGTTTAATTTAATTTATTTATTTTGATTATTTAATTTGTTTCAATCTTAATCCATCATTCTCATTTTGTAGCATTAACTTTTAATATAATATATATTATATATTATATCAAATTTATTATTTATTAGCATTTTTAAAATCTTAATAAAAATATATAATTTACAATTTGGATACCTAAAAATCAATTTAAATTATAACGCAAGAAATTGAATCAAATCAGATTAAAATTTTTAATTAATCATCTAAAATTTAATTGAACTATAAATAAATTTATTTTTAAATCGAATGAGTTTTTACCTTAAAATTGATTTAAATTGTGAACACCCTATATTATAGGGCTCTATTCCACCGCCTTCAATCAATTCAAAAACAACCAAGAGCATGAATATCAGTAGTTTTTAGCCGTGTGTTCACTGATCCCATATCATTCATGTCAAAATTCTTTAGATAATTAGTTCGTAACATCATTATAAATTGGGCAACGTTAACATCGTTATGAATTGGGCAACGTTCTCACAGACGTTCTTTTAATATAAGTTGCATTAAAAATATATATATAATATAAAAAGTATAGTGTATTTAGGTATTTTGTGGAATCTATTTTAGAATTTTTAATAAGTTGTATGAATATTTTAAAAAATATAAATAAATTATTTAATTAATAAAAAAAATATAAAAAAATATAAAAAATTTAATATAGTCCACTTAACGAATCAAAGTGGATTCTTTAGATATGAGTGCTAGAAAAACCTAAATTGAAGATATCTTATTATAGTGGGATAGAATGAAAAGGAAAATTTGTAGATAAATGATAAATTTAAATGAAATAAATATCACTTCATTCTAATTCATCTAATTTCAAGTGGCTTTTCATAATTATATTCAAGTCCACGAAATTATGGTTGAGTATACACTAACTTAGCTTTGTCAATGATGTAACAATCACAAATAAATAAAAGAGACCAAATTCAAAATAATGTAGTTGGAAAGTACTATGAAGTAAGTAGTTGCAAGCTTTTAATAACCCATCAGATCATTACAACGGTCAAGATCACTCTCACTGCACAAACCGTACACACACCCACTGCACTCAATCCATTTCCCACTAACTCTCACACAACGCAACTTCACGGTCACTGAAAATTCTTATGTTACTTTCACACTTAAGAGCAATATCCAAAGCCGCCACAAAACCACTCTCATTTCCCACATTCACAAAATCTCTATCTCTTTCTTCTTCTTTTTCTTCAATGGCTTCCACCGAAGAAACCCTACGCAAAACCCTAGCCGACAAACTCTCCGCCGTTGAAATCCAAGGCGACACCGTCCGTTCACTCAAAGCCTCATCGGCACCGAAACCTGACATCGATGCCGCCGTTCAAGCCCTAAACGCTCTCAAGCTTGAGAAGTCGTCGATCGAGAAATCGCTTCAGTCGCTTCTCGCCGGCTCCGATTCACGTGAAGCCTTCCGTCAATCGGTTGTTAACACGCTTGAGCGGCGGTTGTTTTACATTCCGTCGTTTAAGATTTATCGCGGTGTTGCTGGTTTATACGATTATGGTCCTCCAGGTTGTGCTGTTAAATCTAATGTCCTCTCGTTCTGGCGTCAGGTAATTTGTTAACGGTTAGAAACAGTGAACTGACTAATGATGAATTTATCAAATTCATTTCTCTGCAGCGAAGACTGATATGTGAGTAGAAGCTGAATTTTGTTAGATTATGAGCTGGATTTCGTTGGATTAGGAAGGAGCTGAATTTTGTTAGATTAGGAGCTGGATTTCGTTGGATTAGGAGCTGAATTTTGTTTGATTAGGAGTTGTTTGGATTGAATTAGTTGAGCTTATTTTTTTCTGTCATACTCAGTGAAAGGGGAGAGGATGTTTGAAAAAACTTATATTAGAAACAATTTAGAATCTGTTTGGATTGATCTATTTTAGCTTAATCTAGTGGCATAAGCACTTGTTAACTGTTAAGGGGTAACTTAGGGAAAATAACTTAGACATGTTCATAATTTGTTTTCAGTTTATTTGAGTAAGCTTATGAAAATAGGTTACAGTTTATATGAAAATAATTGTACTCTTGGTTTTTTTTTTTAATTTTTTTTTATATAGAAATAGCTTATATGGAAGTACTTATGCTTTCAATGGTTTATTGAGTTGTTTATCCAAATGAGCCTTACCGTATGTCCATAAGCTGTTTTGGAATACTTTCTTAAGCTCTCTAGATAGTTTATGGAGATAGCTTATAGCTCAGATGAGATCTATTTGATTTGATTTTATCTTTTATTATGGAAATAGCTTATACGTAAATACTTGAAGTGCTAAGTGTTTATCTTGTAATTTCAAGGTATTGAGTTCAAACTCTCTCATGGATGGTTGGAAAATGGCCAAGAGTGTCACTTTACTTAATAAAAATTTCTCCTTCAATATATTTTTATAAACTTATACATTAACACTTTTATGATCAACAATAGTATTTAAATGCTTAAGTAAGCTGTTTATTCAAATTGGGCTTAATTCTTAGAATGTCTATTAATATTGACAGGCGGAAAAAGGTTTTAAAGTGACTGTATACAAGTTCAATTCTAATTGTGTTATTATTGTTGTTGTGTCGCATGTAGCATTTTGTTTTGGAGGAAAACATGCTTGAGGTGGATTGTCCATGTGTGACACCGGAGGTTGTTCTGAAAGCTTCTGGCCATGTGGAGAAATTCACTGATCTCATGGTTAAGGACGAGAAAACTGGAACATGTTACCGTGCTGATCACTTGCTCAAGGACTACTGCAATGAGAAGCTTCAAAAGGATCTCACATTGTCATCGGACAAAGCTGCAGAGCTCAAACACGTGCTTGCCATGCTGGACGATTTCTCATCTCAAGAACTTGGTGCTAAGATTAAGGAATATGGTATCACAGCTCCTGAAACCAAGAATCCACTGTCTGATCCCTACCCTTTCAATTTGATGTTTCAAACTTCAATTGGTCCATCCGGCTTAGCTTCAGGGTTCGTCATTTCAAATCTCTTTTATTTTTCTTCTTTGTTGTTTTTCTTTATTATTATGATTATTTGTGATTATTATTATTATTATTTCTATTATGATTATTATTTTTGTTACAAACCCAAAGCAAGAGGATTTATTCCTTAGAAGCACAACCAACCCCATACCATCCTCTAGTAGAAGACCACTCGTGAGTTGTCCTGGTTCCAACTTAGAAAAGGCGTCCCCACACACATCAGTTACCCTTCAAAAAGATGCGATGAAGTTCAAAATGCCAATTCTTAGTCATGAAATTCCTAATGAGCTCTATCAAATTGGTTTAAAGATGATAGGTGTGCTTTGCTTCCCTCACCGAATTAACTCTTTTCAAGGGAGTCCAAATACCAAATTGCATTTTTTTTTTAAATCGAACTCCTAGTACAGCTTGATCGGTTGATGCAAAGCCTAGTGTGCATGCTTTACCCAAGCCAAAATCTGTGGCACAAGGTAGTATTGATCCAGTGCTAGACTTCTCAAAATATGAATTTGCTTCTAATACACCAAAGAGCTCATGTGAAGGAATTAAAATTTGTGTGCTTGGCAAAGCCAAAACCTTTGCTACATGTCAAAATTAAATTTGTTTTTAGCACACAAGAATCCACATGCCACAATAAATTAAAATTTCATGGATTACTTTATTTTTCTGTGCCAATCTGAAGAAATATCCTATCAACATCTGAAATTTGGAAATAAAAGTTCACTGGTTCCCAGATGGATGGCACGGGGCTAGCGTAGACTCCTGTCCAAATCCAAGCCATGTTATCAAGATAGAAAATAATATAAATGCTCTGAGACAGACTCTAAAAGCTCAAAATCAAAGGCCCTCCCCCTATTGTATAGAGCCCATATGTCACTAGAGTTATATAGCCATATATTAGAGTGTTGTAAACGATTACATAAGGTCAATTCACATAACAATTATTCTAGAAAATAAGACATAAGCGTCACTTACTCATTTGTCTTTGCACACGCAGCTAGTGATTGTGGTCTACTCCCCCAGACTTAAATATGAACAAAAGTCAAAATGTATTTAATTTAAATTTGGGCCAAATACATTCTAACTTTTGCTTATATTTAACTCCAGAGTAGTAAATTACAATCATTAGTAGCCTTTGCAATGATAAACATGTAAATGATTTCCGTGTCTTTTGTAATGTGAATTTTACTTGGTGCCATCACTTAGTATGCTCTATTCCATGGCTCTTTCACTTGATGTATTCAAAATTTGATTATCATGGGAAGCATTTAACTCCTTTTTCAAATGGCAGGTTTATGCGTCCAGAAACTGCACAAGGCATATTTGTTAATTTCAAGGACTTGTACTATTATAATGGAAACAAGCTACCCTTTGCTGCTGCACAAATTGGACAGGCTTTTAGAAATGAGGTTTGTTGGTTTTTTGTTTGAACTTGTGTACGGTATTTGTGGAATTGGGATTTAGTTTCGTTTCTGTATCTTCCTACAGATATCTCCTCGTCAAGGTCTTCTCAGAGTCCGTGAATTCACCTTGGCCGAAATTGAGCACTTTGTTGACCCTGAAGACAAGTCTCATCCTAAGTATACTGAAGTTGCTAACTTGGAGTTTTTCATGTTCCCGAGGGAGGAACAGATGTCTGGTCAGTCTGCAAAGAGAATACGTCTCGGTGAAGCTGTTTCAAAGGTTAGTTTCAATAACAGTGCAGTAGTCAATGCCCGTTTCACCCCCAAAATTGTTGTCTATTCTTACTAAACCACATGGTATGATTATTTTCATTTTTGATCAGGGTATTGTCAATAATGAGACTCTTGGTTATTTCATTGGGAGAGTATATCTCTTCTTGACGCATCTCGGTATAGACAAAGACCGTTTGAGATTCAGGCAGCATCTTGCCAATGAGATGGCCCATTATGCTGCTGACTGTTGGGATGCTGAGATTGAGTGTTCCTATGGTTGGATTGAGTGTGTTGGCATTGCCGATAGATCTGCATATGATTTGCGTGCCCACTCGGTAATTGCTCTTATTTACTGACTGCTTTATGATAAACTTTAAGAAACCAAGACGACGTGATTCTAATGGTAAAACATTTTGGTAAGTATAATTCAAATTGGTTTCTGTATGATAGGATTCATGAATCTTGATGTGTCAATACCTTTGCTACCTCGATGAATAGGGCATGTGCACAGCAACTGACCTTGCCATCACTGTATAAAGTTTTTTATTTATCACTTAACTGCCCCTGGTTTCTATTTACCACTTAAACTGCTTGAAGTTAGTTTTTTAGGGTCAGCAGCTTAGCTTGCATTTACTTTAACTGAAAAGTACACTTAAAACTGAATTACATGTTGGTTAATTAATAATACAAAATATAATGGGAGTAAGTTAGGGAATGGATAATTGGCTATACTTAAAGGGGTTTGAATCCCCGCCTCCCCTTTTTCTCTCCATTCCTCTCTCAACTCTCTATTTCTCTCTCTTCAAAGCAACATGATTTTATAATTAAGAGAGAGAGTGAGCTTAAGAGAGACATAGAGTAAGGAGATGAGTGGAGAGAAAACAAAGAGAGAATCCAAAATGTACTTAAAGGGGGTAAAAATTATTTTTTATAATATAAAAGCAACCAAGGAAATTCATTTTTTTTTGTGTGGTGTACTGTATTCTCATAATGCTCTTGTATTCAATACTATAGGAGAAAAGCGGTGTTCCACTGGTGGCTCATGAAAAATTTTCAGAACCTAAGGAAGTGGAGGTACTGTTTAATGCTGATGGTTTTTATTGGCAACTTTTTATACAGCTATATGAAGTTTTTGTTTTTTTTAATTGACTTGGTGTGAATTATTTCAGAAATTAGTTATAACTCCCATAAAGAAAGAATTGGGCCTGGCATTCAAGGGTAATCAGAAGAAGGTGGTTGAAGCACTTGAGGTAATTCGTGATAACTATTTTGTTATTTAGTACACTAACTCTCTTAAAATAGCTACCTGCATTACATTTTGAGAGATGTAATCTTCTCTGACAGGCAATGAATGAGAAAGAAGCATTGGATTTAAAGGCTGCGCTGGAATCAAAAGGCGAGGTTGAGTTTGAAGTGTGTACACTTGGGAAAACTGTATCTATTAACAAGAATATGGTGACAATTCACAAGGAGATAAAGAAAGAGCATCAAAGAGTTTTTACGCCATCTGTGATTGAACCATCCTTTGGGATTGGACGGATAATATATTGCCTATATGAGCACGCTTTCTATACAAAAGCGAGTAAAGCCGGGGATGAACAGTTAAATGTATTTCGCTTTCCTGCACTTGTGGCTCCTATTAAGTGCACAGTTTTCCCTCTGGTTCAAAATCAGAAGTATGAAGAGGTTGCCAAATTAATTTCCAAGTCGTTGACTGCTGCTGGAATTTCGCATAAGATTGACATTACAGGTAAGTTGTTAAAATTGAAGTTCTCATTAACATGTAAATTATACTTGCAGGCTAATGTTAAAAAGGATTTATTTAAGATCAAAAGAAGGCAAGATTGTGGAATTTGGAGGATTAGAGATTCTTCATACTGAAACAGGAAGAACAAAACAAAATTCCTTTCAAGTCTGTTAAGGAAACCCCTTAAAAGGACAAAACTATATAGAAGTAAATTGCTTAAACTTATTGAAATCTTATTGGGTGCCAAATAAACCTTTAAAAAGATGTTCTTACTCTGACCATTTCCTCCAAAATGTTACCCTTATAATTCTTTCAAAACCTCTAAAACTAGTCATCAAAAAATTAGCAATGAAGTGTGTGGTACACACCAAGCATCCAAAAAACTGTTTGATATCTCCAAATAAAAATCCACCCCATGTGAGCTGAGGATACTATCTTAAAGGCAGTGCTACTAGTTTGGTAATTGTCAGTTGGCTATATTTCTTGTTAACATGCGGCTCTTAAAACAGTTGCAGTCATGCCCCTCTGAAATGAATAATCTAAAAACTAAAGGTAGTTGCACAAACTTTGATTTTCTACTCCTTGATCTGAGGTCTAATGTTGGATAATTCATTATAGTCTAGCTGATCTACAAAGTGCTCTAGTACATGGGAACATTAACCATGTAAATCTCTGATACTAAATGCTTCTACCGAGAATGATTTACGTGTAAAATAACTTCTTGGATGGGAAGATGTATTAATGAAGATGTTGTATTCAAGTGTTTTTTCTTGACCATATCTATATTAATTTGCTTAAACCTGTTCTGAAATTGTCAACGTTTCTTGTATGCTTAATATCACCAACTTTACATTTTTGTTTATGTACCTTGTAAAAATGTTAATAGGTACATCAATAGGAAAACGGTATGCAAGAACAGATGAACTTGGTGTTCCCTTTGCTGTCACCGTGGATTCAACAACGTCAGTGACTATTCGGGAGAGGGACAGCAAAGATCAAGTGCGCGTTGATGTGGAAAACGCTGCCTCTGTTATTAGGGAAGTATCTGAAGGCCAGAGGACATGGGAAGATGTGTGGGCTACTTTTCCTCACCACTCCTCCACAGGTGCAGACGAATGAGTTAAACCATGTCACCAATCTTGGTTGATCTTTCATAGAGTTCTGTTGCAAATTTTTGTTGTGTTCTGAGGCTTGAGCGAATGATAAGAACTACATGAATATTACCAATTGTATCAACTATATACCCATTTTTGTTTTAATTTAGTGTATGCAACATTTGGATTGATTGACTTACTCATTTTTTCAGTTTAGAATTTGACAAGTCTGGTTTGTGTCAAGAGTTGTTATTTTGACAAGTTTAACCTCAAATTGTGATAAAAATTTCGTAACTTGTTAACTATTCACTGAACACAAATTTGAAAACTAGTATCTATAATTTATAAATGTGTTTGTGAACACTCTGTTGATGAATATATCATATATATTTAAAAACATAAAATTAATATGTATGTGAATATAGTTTTGATGGTTAATTATTGAAGGTATATTTAAATACTTGAGACATAATTTTCATTTGTGTTCTGTTAACCTAATTTGAAACATTGTATTCATTTTGCTAGCTTGGTTGCCAAACAGCTATTTTAGACTTGAAACTTGGTCATAAATTTTGTAGTGACACCACGAAAATGTCAGCATCTCATTAAATGAAAATCACTTTCAATGTGTTGCTTCCTCATAAACACATAACATGTACTATGTTACAAATTTTTATTTCAAATAACATATGGAAATGAAAAATCATTCCTTGGCATTATGAATAGAAACAGACATTATTGTACATTTCCCTCTATCCCTTTCATTTCATTAGGATAGGGATTTGGAAAATATTGGCCAACCACTTAAAGCACCTTTGAACCGTAAGAAAGCCCGTAAGGATTTGTTTTTGTCATTTGCAACCAACAAAATGTATTTTTTGCCCACATGATAGCCCATAATGATTGATTCCTAGTTCACACACAAAATTTGTGCTACATACCTACCTTATCTTTTGCTTTAAGAGTTCTGAATAGAATGAATGAATAAATAAATTTTGTTTTTTAAAGGATTTTTTATTGTAAAGTAATATACTTGATAATACTTTTACTTTATTTTGAAGAATTACATTTGGTTGAAGATTCTTATTGTTAAGGAGGATAAAACAAATTGCAAGTGGAGAAGACTATGTAACTACCTATATT
This sequence comes from Lathyrus tuberosus, assembly GCA_022829125.1. Taxonomy (NCBI): domain Eukaryota; kingdom Viridiplantae; phylum Streptophyta; class Magnoliopsida; order Fabales; family Fabaceae; genus Lathyrus; species Lathyrus tuberosus. The sequence continues at coordinate 7,229,217 of JALAZF010000137.1, read as the reverse complement.
TAATACATTTTTTACAAAAATAAAATATGAACAAAGTGTTGCTTAGAATAAATTATTCAATACTTTATGTATGTGATAATCTTTTATATTTAATGATACTTTCTTTCATATTTAATGTAGAATCTAGTTAAAGCATCATTATTGATAGTTGTATAGGGATCTTATATTTAAAGCATAGTTATACAGGAATATTTAACTTATTTACTTTTAAGGGGTCAAATTTCAATTATTAGACTATTAGGTAAAAAATTGTTATATAGAATTGTTTATAAAATTAAAATAAATAAAATATTTATAGATGATTTATGGATCTTAAGTTCTTTTATGAAATTATGAGGTTAAAGCGCACGATGAATGAATAGAGAAGAAACACATTAATTTCAATCTATAAGAATAAGGAGTATATAAAATTGTACAAATTATAGGGGGATTAAGCTTGTGAGTCATACCACGAAGTTATGGAAAATAGTGATTGAACAACGATTAAGAAAAGAGACACAAGTCACCGAGAATCAATTTGATTTTATACCTGAAAGAAGGTCGACCATGGAAGCGATTTATCTATTACGACGTGTGATGGAGCAGTATCGGATGGAACAACAAGATATGCATTTAATTTTGATTGATTTGGAAAAGGCATCTTATATAGTCTCTAGAGATATTTTGTGGAAAACCCTAGAGAAGAAATGAGTTATGATTGCATATACTCAAACTATCCAAGATATGTATCGATTAGCGTGCAGACACAGGGTTGAGAGAAGGATGATTTTCCTATTACAATGAGCTTGCATCAAGGTTTAACCCTAAGCCCCTACCTTTTTACGTTAATTTTGAATGTACTCATGGAACACATCCAAGAGTTAGCACCGAGATGCATGCTTTTTGCATATAATGTCATTTTTTTGGAGAGTCAGGGGAGAATTTAAATGAGAGGTTGAAAATTTGGAGACGAGCTTTAGAAACACATGGTTTTCGCCTAAGTAGAAGTAAAAATAAAAATATGGAACGTAAGTTCAACCAAAGAAGAAGCGCTTCTAACCAATAAGTGAAAGTTGAAGACCATATTATCCCTCAAATCAAGCGGCTTAAAGTTGAAGGAAAAAGAGCATTGAGCGTTTTATGTGATGCAAATGTACCACTCAAGTTGAAGGGGAAATTTTATTGGACTGCAGTAAAACTTGTGATTTCGTACGAGACAGAATGTTGGACGGTTAAGAATCAACACGAGAATAAAGTAGCTGTAACATAGATGAAAGTGTTACGATGGATGTGTGGTAAGACTCGACAAGATAAAATTAGAAATAAAATAATTAGATAGAGTATCAGGGCAGCACCTATTATAGAGAAGAAGATGGAAAATAAACTTAAGTTATTTGGACATGTAGAAAGAATGCCTATAAATTTCATAATAAGAAAGATAGATCAAATGAAGGAAAGACATGCTACTAGAGGAAAGAAGAAGACCTAAAAAAATTATTAGAGAAATTATTAAGAAAGATTTAAAGATTAACAATTTAAATAAAAACATAGTCTTTACTAAAATTTATGACAAAAATTAATGCATATAGCCGATCCCATTTAATGGGATAAGACTTTGATTGCTTGGTCTTATGTTGATCTCTTAATTTATTTCATATATTTGCTGCACTTAATATATTCAATGTTATTTGCATCAAGTAATTGACATTTCTAAGCTAATAATAATAAATATAAAAAAGAAAAGTTGTACATTGATATCTCATCTTGAAATCTACCATTTCAAGGATACAAAGTACAAAATATTTGGCAGTCATATACTATAAACAAAAGCTGCTCATTTTTTCTCTATATATAAAAATTAAAAAAAAGGCTATGCCATGAAGAAATGTATCTTCTCCAAAATACATCATGCATCATCCATGTAGGTGACTTTATCAATAGATTAGAGAAACATTATTCATGTTTATGTTCTTGAACAAAAAGACCAGCTCAAAATTTGTCTCAAAAATCCACAAACATTGCTTGGTCCTCCTCGTTACTCTAAGACATAGGTGAAACAAAAAATGTCTCACCATTTAACAACATAATAATTTTCTTGTCCACTAGCAATATTTGCTTCCCCTTCATGTTGCAACTCCAACTAACTTTAGCTGTGACAAGAAATGTTGCAATCATACAACATTATTAGATAGAGAATCATGTAGAATTTTCATAATAGCAAATCATACCCTATAGTTAAAAAAAATGTTTTAAAAACCAAACCAAGCATTAAACCAGCAAAACAACATCTAAATCATGGTTCAATTGGTGTTATACCACTTGAACCAGGATGATACCGTGATTGAACCGTCCAAATAATTGAACGATGGTTTGATCATGGTTCAACCTGTTGATCTGTCTGGTTCGGTTTTTAAAACATCGATAAAAACTACTAATTATTGCAAAGTGGGACATAGAAATTACAATGTTATTATGAGGATTTCCCCAATAAAATCCTTGGATGAAAATAGGGAAAATGTTGCAAGCTGCTAGGACATATATCATCAATGCATGCATCCCCATCCATTCCAAAATCCAAGTCATGCGACTATATCCACATACATCAACCTTCAACGAAGAAGAAAGAATTCAATTAGACGATGATTCAATAAATGCATACGATACGAGAATAAACTAAAAACAAACATGTCACGAGCTTTTCTGTACTATCTCAGAAGTGTTTGTGTCAGTAGATAAGCTCAAATGGATCAATGTAAGCGTACGCAAAATACACTAAGAGAATGCGAGAAATTTAATGACTAACCATCAAGTATATTCCAACAAAGAGGATGCCGGCAGCACCAGCAGTGAGACAAGTATAACTCAATGAATAGAGAACTTTATTTACATGCATTCCTACAACACAAGAGCTTAAGTTAATTGATTAATACTACAAAAAATTAAATTAATTAATAGACAAAAAAGAGTTGAGAGAGAATGGTTACCAAATAAATCCAAGACAAGACCGGAAACTATAAGACAAGAGGTTGGAATCATCCAGAATATGATTCTAATTCTATGGTCCTGAATGTAGCAATAAGGAAACAACTTCAATACACGTAATTACAAGAGGAGTATAGCACTGTTACTTCATATTGAAAGTGTGTCAGGTGTCTAACATGTTTCGGTATCTAACACTGACATAACATTGACAAGTGTTGATATGTCAGTGTTGAGTGTCGTGTCTGATATCTGTGATTCATAAAGATGATGAAATAGAAAAGTGTTGGGAATTACCTTAAAATGGAGAATAATGTGGCCATAATGCAAGCCAACCAAGCAGGTAACAATTGCCATCACTGAACTATAATTCCAAGTAGACACAAAGTTAGAGACGAAAACGAAAAGCTCAGGCGCATTGTTAATTGCGGATAGTGGAAAATCACCTTAAGAGTCCTTCGGGATCGAAAGGAGCTTGACACCAAGAAGGAGCATCAGGAGGCAATGGTCCATAGTCAGGAGAATTGATACTACATTCCTATAATGTCGAAACAAACAGATTAGGCATCATTTAGAAAGAGCTTAACTTCGATATATTTTCCGTGTTAAAATCACTAACAATCTTAGAACATAGAGGAACGTACATGCATCCGCGCATATATCGGTCTCCGGTAGAGATGTTGTATACCCAACAAGCTACGATCGATCATTCCAACAACATTGCAGGCTGGTCCAGTGTCACCCCTCACTCCACATTTAACCTATCGCAAGGGTAGATAAATATACATAAATCATATGCTCAACCAATATCAGAAAAAGCGACAAGAAAAAACATTCGACATGAACACTCACATTTCACCTATCGCACGCGTAGATAAATATACATAAATCATATGTTCAACCAATATCAGAAAAAGCGACAAGAAAAAGCATTTGAAATGAACACTCACAGAAAATATCAAAGGTGCTGAAGAAGGCTCCGCTGGAACTTCATACTCCCAATCAGGAACGTACATCCCATACAGCAAGCAAAGATAAAAGACCGATAGAAACAAAGCCAAAGCCCTGTTTCAGTTAAATCGGTTAACAACGGCACGACCAAGATCAGGAAAAGAAAAGCATGACTTGAGACACAAGTTAAGTTTTTATCATATAAATTCTTAAGTATAAGCTAAAACTCTTGCGTGAAAATCAAGCTTACCATTGATATCGATACTTTCTCAAAAGGGTTGATCCGCAATTAACGATATCTTCACGCTTTAGCCAAATTTCACAGAGAGCTGTAATCAAATACGCTACCGCGATTCTCTGGTATCCAAATGAAGTAAAGGATTACGTAATGATCATAACTTTACATGTATTTTTTTATCATGTTGTACAACTTATTGATCGGTTTCGCAACTCGAACAAAAGTTCAATTCATACCTGCAGTATCCCCATCCATCGTATCTGCTTCAAATCCACTCCGAACGACAAATCATTTACGCGATGAACATAACCTCCTGCAAACGACAGAACACGAGTTCTCAATATTCGGCATATACATAACATAGAGTTATCAAATAGCAACTAGAGCGCAACATGAATTAGTACAAGCTGTTGAAAATAGCGACTATAACAACACTACAACATTGTAGCGTAGCGCAAATTGAACAAACCGTTATTGAAAATTGCAAAGACAAAGGGTTCAGTTGGCACCTTGAAGAAAAATGCCTAACGCAAGCAGCTTAAGCGCCCGTAAAATCGACTTTCTAGTTGCATCAACTTTGCAAGACGGTTTCTGTTAAAGAAACAGATTAGTTAGGTTAATAAATAAACAATTTATCAAAAAAGTTCCAACACAAATTCAAGTAAAATACCTTGTATGTGAATGCTAGTGAAACACCAACAATAAATAGAAAAAATGGCATTACGAAATCGGCTATTGTTAATCCATTCCATGGAGAATGATTGAGGGCTGGAATGAGTCCACCAGCATCATCCACCAAAATCATAAGCTGCATTAAGTTTCATAAATTCAATATTAGCACAAACAAACATTTTCCAGTTAAACCAGCTCAGTTGATAGCCGTGCAGAGACATAGAGACCTACTAATCTTTGGCGCAACACGTCTTCTATTTCATCATATATTCATTAATTACAACAAGACAATATATGAACCACAAGACAACAACTTCCTAACTAAATTTCATCATGTGTCATGTGAATTGTTTGAAGAAGGAAAGAAGCAAAAAATGTACAATCCCATGTGCACATCCCCAAACTTCTTTTGAAGTCACACATATGTAGCACGGACATCAGAAACACAACACTGACACACTGATAATAATTAAAAATTAAACATAATCACAAATGTCAGTGTCAATATACAAACACATTTTTTACGCGGGCCATTAATGAAAAAATAAAACAAAAATTTGATGTGCATGTAAAAGGTTATGACATGTAAAAAAGATCACATGAAGATTGCTAGTTACAAAACCAAATCACACAAGCATTGCGTTTCAAAGTCATCTCCCATTGATAAAGCAACATAGTGGTGATTGAGGAGTCGGTTAGGCACATTACATCTAACCAACCAACCATACTTTATTATCACACCTTTTTTGATTATGATATTTATATTTTTTATAACCTAATTTAGAATAACTCTTCAAATTTATTTATTTAATTAATTTAATTAATACACCATTTAGAATCATTTTTAGTGGCCTTATTAAGTGGGGGTGTAAAAATCAAAATTACCCATATGAGTCATATAAAAATAAGATACGTTTCACAAGACACGTAAATACTTTAATGTCTTGGATTGAGATATATTCTCCACTTTATCATATCAAGATATATGTCAAATAGAAAAATAATCATTCTTTTGACCATGTAAATAGAATAATAATAAACGGTTAAAAGAAATACATAAAGAAGAATAAAAGTATATAATTTACATTCTTATAAATGGTCAAAATTTAAAAGAAAAACAAGAAAATATATTATTATTTTCTCTAAGAAGATATTTCCATATACATATAAATATTAAAGAAATATGAGAATATTGTGAAATTCTATCTAATGAGTCAAATATTCTATTAAAATGAACGGCTATACATATGAGTGAATATATAATTAGTAAATAAAGTTATTATAGGACAAAAAAAACTCTAAAAATAATAAACAAACAAAAATATATATCTTACTAGAATTAGAAATTTAACAAACATAACCATTTCATAAAAGTTTTAAGATAACTATCAACTAATATTAATCTTACTCAATTTTTTTCTAACCAAACTCATCTTCATCATTGAACTAACTAAATAACATGATTATCATAAAAAAAAAAATTATTGAATTAAAAAATATCTTATATACAACAAAACATAATAATACTTTAAAAATTCAAATTTTTTTGTCATTTTCACCCTTTAAATATAAATAAATGAAATCCTAACCAACGCTCTGCATAACTATTAATTGAACTGATTAAAATTTAAGAATTCAATTATATATAAAATAATGAAAGAATATTATAGAAATTTAACAAGAAAAGGTCAAGTTAAATGGACGGTTCTCTAATTAAGTAGTAACAAACAAACTAATCTTATTAATTAAAACAATTTAACACGAAACATAATTCTTGTTTAACTTTAGTTTAAAGCAACATTACTTTAACACGTGCAACTCTTTGGATTCTTCAACTAACAAATTGGGTATAGCATCAAAATCTAACCCTAAAAAATTATTAGCAAAAATATTAATATTAAAAATCTAAAGGAAAAGAAAAACTTGACAACGAAACGACGTCGTTTGCTTAATGATAAAAAATTAGAAGTAATAATAAAAATTAGCAGAGTAATTAAAGAAAGGCGGAGAGAGATTACCGCAACAGTGAGGCCACGAAAAACATCAAGAGAAAGCAAACGCTGAGATTTAGGTTGTTGTTGTTGCAGTTGTTGTTTCATGGATGAAGAACATTCATCAGCAACAATCTTTTTCGTAATCTTGTTCTTCACTTTCGTTGATGCTGAATCAGAGATCTGGTTTTTGTTGTTGTTACTGTTATCATCATGTTCTTGTTCTTGTTCTTGATTTCCAATTTCCAAATCTTCATCATTTTCATTCTCTTCAAAGCTCTTTATTGCTTCATAATTCCTCATCTTTTTTTTTCTTCTTCTTCTTCAAATCAATCTCTATTCATCTGAAATATATATAGACACACATTTAACAATAATGAAAATAATAAAAATAATAATGAAAATAACAAAAATGTAAAAGATTGTGATTTTTTTAAATGGAAAAAAGAAAAGAGGAGAAGATTTTTTTTTGTTACTTGAAGAAAGAATGCAATGTTGGTGATGATGTTGAAGTGCAAAGAGAGAACTATGAGACCCTTTTTTCTCACTGTTTTCTTGAACTTGTTTTTGGTTTTCTTTACCTTTGGTTTTTCACACTTTATAGCCGATTTATAGAGTGCAAACAAATACATAAATAATATTTTTTTATTTTTTTTATTATTATTATTTTTTTTTGGGAAGGTTTGTTATTTATTTAGTTATATATTTATGTGTAGTTGATATGATAGGTACATTGTTTCCGAAAAAAACTCCATCTCATATATTAGATACTAGTAGATAACATTTTGTAACAAACTTTTTGAAAGGTTTAAAAAAAAAACAGATTGTAAAAATTGATTTCAGAGTATTTCTATTTTAAAATATTTTAAGTTTAATTTATATACTATTAAAAAAAAGTACACCTACATTTTAATTAATGTAAAATATGTTTTTTTTTTAAAATGGTTTTAATAGATATATTAACTCAATTTTATGTGTTATCCGAGTTAAATAAATGTAAATCATTTTAAGATTCAATTTTGAGGAACAATTTATAAATTTATAAATTAATAATTGAAAAAATGATAATTTTTTTAAAATTTCATTTATATTAATCTTTCAAAATTAGTTAAATATTAAAGGGATTGTAAGTGGTTAGATAAAAAAAATCAAATTAAGAATAAATAAATTTTATAGAAATGTACTTAAAAAATATTAAAGGGAATTAAGTGGTTAGATAAAAACAAATCAAATTAAGAATAAATTATTGTTATAGAAATTTACTTTAAAAATATTAAGAATACATGAATCAACTTTGCACTTTAATAGAGTAGGATTTTTTTTAAATAGTAAGTAGTTTTAAATTTTACTTAAAAAATATTACTATATAGAAATTAAAATCTTATTTTGGATTAATGAAATAATATTCTAAATGTATTTTTTCATTAAAAATATGGATTTTTTAAATTGTGAATAAGAAATCATTTTAAAAAAATTATTAAAAAATAACTATAAATGTAAATTGATATTAGTGGATTTGTTGGCATTAAGAGGGTCACTAGTATCATACGTTACCGCAATCTTTGGTATCTCTCCTATTCCACTAGCCAAGTCCACTTGTTATTTAAAATATTATATTATAATTAATATTAAAATTGTCTTCATATACAATATTATTATTTAACGTTTAATAGACAAAGAAAGATTTTTTTTTTAATAAAAAGATTATTAAGGGAGTATAATTTATAAATGAGACTCTTGGCTCTTCAATTTGGCCATTGAGATTTTTGAACTTTGATTCCCTTTGCGGCGTAAAATCAGAAACTAACAAAATATTATCTATATAAATTTATATAAATAAAAATAAAGAAAGCTTCTTAAAAATGTTGAGAAATTGGTTATTGAAAAATATTGAATTTGTTGGAAAGTGATTTCAAACGTGTGATTTCCCACATTTTTGTGAATAAAAGATAAATTAAATGTTCATAAGTTCCATTAAATTATGGTGCAGTTAACCATAATAAAAAACTAATTATAGTTTTGTTCCAATATTTTTGGTGATTTATAGAACTGATTTATATATTTCAAATTCAAATAATTTTAACTTTTTATATATAAAATTGATCATGCTTCAATTTTTAAATGACTATGAAAAAACAAATATTTAGAAAATACTAAATTCGATTTTCGGTAAAAATAATTCTTGACCAGGTTTATGACCTCTCAGACCGAATTCTAGATTATTAAAACTCTTTTTTTTTTTAAGAATCAGACTATGAAAAAATGATAAATATAAAATTTTAAAAATAAAAAATATAAGCTATATGTATTAAATTTTTTGATATATCATTAATTTTATTTACAAAAATATAAAAAGAAAATAAAATTGCTTGTAATCAAAATTAAATTTAAAAAAAAAAATCAATTTTATTTTGTCACTTGTGGGTGTTGAACAAAAAAACACCGTTAACCAAATTATCATCTCTAGAAAAAATACTTAAAATTGAACGGTCATACAATAATCAAAATTGATCATGCATTGAGATGCATTTGAAAAGAGAGAATAACTTTTGATTCTCATAGCAAAGTTAATTATTCATGGACCATTTTCATAAATTCTAGGCACACATTGCAAGGCTTAAGAGGTACACCCTCCGTCCCATATTATAAGCAAAAATCACTTTTTAGATACATTGAATAATTAATGTATCTAACATATATATAGACCAGATACATTAATTATTCAATGTATCTAAAAAGTAACTTTTGCTTATAATATGGGACGGAGTAGTAGTACTAATTTCAATGGTCCATAATCCTCTCTAAGTGTAGTTTATTGAAATACTCACATTTTCTTTAAAACTAATTATTGTTTATCTCTTTTTAAGTATTTTATTTTCAATACAAAAATTAATTACTAAATCAATAATACATAAATTCATAATACAAGAATTTGCAATTAGTATTTGAAAATTTATTGGCTTTTTAGGTCCATTATTTTTTTTAAAGAATAGTTTATATGATTGGATTAGTCATGACATTAAGGTGGCTATATCTTTTTTACTGTTAGTCGGTTGTTATGGCCCGCTAGAAACAAAATATGTCTTGCGAATGAAGTGATATCTTCTTATACTTTGAAATTTACTACACTGAATTATGTTAATTTGTTGGCTAAATATTTTCTCAAGCATAATATGTCTATCCAACGAGAACGATCACGTGGATGACACAAAGATAGTAATATGATTTTGAATATTGATGGCAGTAGTCTCGGTAATCCTTAAGTCTCAGATTTTGGTGGATCAATTTAAAATGATGATAGTGTTTGGCTTCACAATTTTGCAGGTAATATTGGTTATTCCAACATCCTTCATGTTGAGTTGATGGCGTTATATCATGGTTTGTGCATGGTCTGGGAACTTGGCATCATATACATGGTGTGTTATTCTAATGTCAACTCTGTTATCAAGCTTCTTTCAGTGTATGTTAATGCTTAACATCACTATGTCGCGATTCTTCACAACATTAAAGAACTTCTCTCTATGGAATAAAGAGTTTAAATATTTCATACTATTAGAGAGGGGAATGCTTGTGCTGACTACCTAGCAAAATATGGAGTTGATAATGATGCGGTGTGTTGGTGTTTTGCGGAGAAGAATAGAGTAAGAGATCGGTCGGACCTCTATAAATGATGGTGCAATCTTTCTAAACTCTCTCTATTTACTTTAATCATTTAATTTCATTAACATTTCTATACTTCCATTTTCTGCCGCTTTTATCTCTAATTTTTAACTATACTAACACAACTTGTTGTTTTAAGAAATAAACTTTAAGCTAATCATGATTTTTGATTACTAAGATTCACCTCTCTTGTCCTTTGAGTCATTTGTTCAACAAGTGACATCAGAGCCTAACTCCCGTTAAAGACTAATTGTCCCAGGAGAAAGAAAATGACTTCGGGCGATTCACTAAACAAACCCCCCCATCCTATAATGAAGATGGCTATAGTTTGTGGAAAGTGAATATGAGAATTTTCACTGAGAAGATGAATCATGGTATTTGGAAGGCTATGAAAGAGAGTCAATTTGTTCTCATACATGAAGTCAATGGTGTCATGGTGAATAAAGATAATGAAGATGATTGGACTAAAGGAGAAAGAGAAAAAATGAAACACATTTTGAAATCTAAAACTATCATCATTGTTGCTTTTGGTCTTGATGAGTTTATGTGTATTTCTCACAGCGATACTACAAAAGATATATGGGACACTTTATATGTTCCTCATGAAGTAACATTTGAGGTAAAGAGGTCGATGTTGAATACATTGACCCATAAGTATGAGCTATTCAAAATGAAACCTGAAGAGAATATTTATGACATGCATATATGATTTATTCAGATCGTGAATCACATGAGAATTTTTGGGAAAACTTTTCAAAACGAGGAATTGGTTGTAAAAGTCCTCAGGTACTTAATCTATCGCTGGCAACCTAAATTCACTGTTATTTGTAAATCTAAGAACTTGTCGTCCATGAAATTGGCTACTTTATTTGTTAAAGTGCAGGAACGTGAGATGGAGCCGAAGAGACTTGAAGGCGGTAAGAAGAACCGGAAAAATAATGCACTTAAAGTCACAAACACTATATATATGAAATAATAAGATGAATATAACGAAATCAATGAAGATATGGAACTCATGTTTCAGAAATTTTTAAGACACGAAAACAATCTTCAAAGCTTTAGAACCAAAGTGAAGAAAGATCCACACTCACTCATATATGCCATCAATGCAAAAAGAAAAGGCATATAAGACCAAACTGCCCTCAAAATCAAAACCAGGGAAGAAACCAAAATCGTAGAAATATTCAATAAGCCTCAGAGAGAAGAAAATAGAGTCTATATATCTTGGGATAACGATGATTTAGAATCCTCAAATAAGGAATAATTCAATATATGTCTCATGGAAGATCACGAAGATATCGAGGTAACCTCTCACTTTTTTTATCATGACTTATTTCGTATTTATAAGAAGTTAAATAAAGAAACGAGTAAGTTGAAACAAATTGTTTATAATTCTAAAGAAACCATTTCCTTCCTTGAAATTGAAAATTAAAACCTTATGGAAGAAGTGGAAACTCTTAGATAAAGACAATGTGTTTTAGCTCAAGTATCTTCCACTTCTCATGAAGTACTAGTTGAATTTGTCAAGTACAGTCAATGTGCCATTTAGAATAATGAAAATAAATATTTGCAAAACACAATTGAAAGTTACACTAAAGGAATAGACAACTTGGATCTTCTTCTTGGAAATGAAAGAGTGTCGTATAATAAGGTCGACTTAGATTATGAACTTGCTAATAATGTTAAGATGTTTGATAAAAATTTCTATGATCATACTAAAATTTTCCCTTTAGTGATTCTTACAAATGGGCATAATCAGTGATAGAAACGGTTACCTCTTGTGGCGATAAAACCTTTGATGCTGAATCGAAGGAGTGATCACGATCGTTGACTAATGAATAACGCCTCTACTTAGTCCATACGAATAGATTCATTCAGTCTCATTGCTAGTGTTTACGATTGAAGGCTTTGAGTAAGAGAGAGAAGGAAAATATGGTTAGGTTTCACAAACCAAATTTTCATCAAGTGTCAATGCTTATGCACAAGGGTTCTATTTATAGAACCACTTGTGTGGGTGTTCGCCTTGAAATTCAGCAAACAACCTCTGGTCTTCTAATTTGTGAAATTAGTTTACTAACAGGATCGACCACACAAATCCTAGGACATAGTGCGTTTAGAAATGTTGACAATTTGAGTAAAACTCTAACCTCTTCATCATTGTTTTATTATTGTTTCACAATTTGTAATTTTCGACTAACTAAGGTAAATGGAACTTGGAATTGGTAAATGACTGGTGAAATGAAAGTAAAGTGACAAGAATAAAATTTGCAGAATTTTAAAGAGTATTGTAAACAAACTGAAATTTCATAAAGAATTGCAAGTAATAAACTGGTGTTTTTCTCAAACGTACATCTTTTCCATAATGACTTGTTTCTCTCACACGGTTACTTTGAGTAATTTGAATAACTTGTACAATTTTGAAATGCACACACTCAAATCCAACACTAAGACTCCCTATTTATATACAATCGAAATAACTACCAATAACAGCTATTTCTCCTAATGGTGACAAATGGAAATCTACATCCATTCGTCAACTAGATGCATTTCACGCGTCCTATTTCAAAATGAAACTCCCTCCTAAATTTGAATTTCAAACATCTGTCGAACGAGGTTTATCACCCCTCTGTCGAAGTATTTCTAATACTTAGAAAAATCTGCCAATGCTTTCCTTTAAGTAACATTTGCCTTCGACTGGATTTCTCCCATCAGAAACATATTCCTGTTGAAATACCCTGGCAGATTTCCAAATTTGCTCTAAACAATTATCTAGGCTTCGAAATTAGCAACCTACAAATTGCCCCCCAGAAAATGCATTTTCGACAAAGGGAGAAAAGCATTTTTTGCCAATGCAATTCGACGCCGTCAATAATTCGACTAGTGACTGTTCATATGATTAGCCGTTTGTGACGTCAAAGTCATCATTGCACTTTTCTCAAACGTCTCTTCAGCCCACGGTTTTAAGATCTTCCATCATCACTACCCTAGTCCCTATCATATCAAGGGTCAAAAACTTAACTGCCAACGTCTGAAACAATCCACTTCATAACTTCCACGTGTCCCACAATCTTTTCATTAGTTCTCCATTAAATGAAAAAGAAACTTTTGATTTCCAACCGCTTCAGTCCCTTTTCTTCCTATAAATAAGTTGGAAAATTTTATTTTTTACTTTTCACGTTTCCTTTCTTTAAGCAAGAACTTTCTTCAACTTCATCTTCTTCATTTCTCTGCATTTTCTTCTGCAATCAACCATGGCATCTTCCGCCGCTCCCCAAATCACAAGTAAAGATTCCAAAAAATCCAAAAACTTACCACCGGTCCATAAGATCCTTGGGCTAAAGGTGGTGGGGAACCAACAGTATGTACCAGAGCCTCCAAATGAAGATGAGAAACGATGTATTTACCAGTCTCACGTACTAATTCCTATTTTAATTTCTGGTAAATCTCATGCAATGCTAGGACCCTTACCCGATTTAGCCCTAGATCCTGTAAAAGTGAGAGAATTTTTTCCATCTTACCACCGTTACAAACCCATAGCTAACGGGGTTAGGCCTAGAACCGATAAGGAGAAAATCATAGACGAAAATTCTAAGGTAGACGTCCAAGGGTCTCCTTCTGAGGAAGTCATAAATTTAGAGTACATGAACAACTTTAGAATCTTTAGGTCTTGTCCTTTGTCGAAAGACCCCTCTAATTATCTAGCTTGGCTGGAGAAAATAGAGAAGGTTAAAGCTGATGTTTGCAAAACTATGGGCATTTTCGACCTCATCCAACTGTCGAAAGTAAGACCAGGATATTTCCCCTCCATGCTTCTAGCTTCCCTTTACTTTTGGGACAACACCTATAACAATTTCCATCTTCCTTGTGGAATGATTACCCCCACTCTTTTCGACGTGGCTGCCATAACTGGCCTAAGTCCACTAGGAGTGGATTATGATCCTACCCTACTATCCGACGATTCCATAGGCTTCGATACAAACAAGGCCACCTTCATAGCCTATATTGCCAATTATCATGACAAAGAAACCAAAGAAGTCTCTGATCAAGAGCATGTAGCCTTCTTAGCCCTTTGGCTGTTGAGATGCGTTTTTTGCTATAGATCTCTTCAAGTGGCGAAGCGTTATATTACCATAGCAAATCAGCTTCACGCTGGACATCAACTGTGCCTCAGTGAGATGATCTTGGCGAACCTATACGAATCTCTTGGCGAAGGGGTTACCTTCTTGAAGAATATCAAGGACAAAGGGAGTCTACTATTGTCAGGACCATTTTAGCTCTTACAACTGTGGCCCAATGCCACCTTTGAAGCTTCCTTACCCAACAAGCAAACTGTGGACGAAACTGCTCTGAAGGACAGAAGAGTCGAAGGCACCAGACTGACGCAGTTAACACCTAATGATGAAGGTCTGAGCCTTCAACAAACTTTTACTAGCTATGTTATGATGTTTGCTAAACGTCATAACTTCACTCCCAATATGGCTCATTTTGCTGATAGAAAAGTTGGACCAGAGTGGCTCACCAGGAAACTTCCATTAGAGTCGAAAGCTCTAGAAGATGAATTCCTTAATGTCTGGGAATTTTTTCTCACTCCTAGACTTTTAGTTTCCAGACTCGCTCCCTCAAAGCTGAAGGTCTCCCTTGTTAACTACCAACCCAATCTGGTCTCTCGACAGTTTGGGTTAATACAAATAAAACCAAAACCCCTCTTCTCAAGGAAAGGTTCTTTGATTCACTACAACATGACCCATACCAAAGATGAGTGTTCTGGGTTACTGGCGAAATATTCAAACCTGGTCGAAATTCAGTCTGTGCCCTTTAAACCTATCTTCCTCTGCACTCAAGAGTTTGACGAATGGTGGAGGGCTTATTATGACTCTCAATTTTTCGACGTGCCTTCTTTCACCATCCAACTGACCAGAGATTTCGCCCTTGTGCAGGATAAAACGAAGAAAGGTACTTCAAGACACGTCAAAGAAATCCAAGCATTCCAGAAATACTTTGAAACTACCTACAGGCCCAACGAACTTAGTAGAACCATAAGCGAAACAGCTGTTACTTTGAAAGAAAAATTTACCAGAAAATTGGATGAGTTAAAACTACCTTCATACGTTCGACCAGAACAACGTTATGAGATAGTTTTTAACCTCTATCCACCAAAATTTCCTCCTCTACCATCTGCTGAATTTTCCGTGGCTTTTAGCCCTCCATTTCCAGATTGGCTCACTTGTGGGGATTCCATGAAACTTCTTCGCCAAGAATATCAAAAACGTGATAAGCGAGTGGTTCCGACTAAGTACACCTTAGACAATTTCAAAGGCCACCTTCATATTGGCATAGAACACGTTTGCGTGGAAACTCCTATATATGAAGGTGTAGATTGGGAAGATGTTCAACACCATTTTTTTTTCATTTACCCACACATGTATAGGTTAATTTATGTTTAAACCTTTTCTTTCTTTCTTTTCCAGCCATCAAAATTCCCACCAAGAAGTCAGCTACTGGCGGAGCATCAACTGCAGGGGATGCAGAAAACCAAAAAGATACTACCAAAACACCTTTGGCGAAGGTATTATTTTGCTTATCTTTTGGTCAATATATATTTTTTATTTTCTGAAATACTAATGAAATCTGTTTTTGTTCCACAGGGAAATCGAAGACCTCCTTCGACACCAAAGAAAAGAAAGGAAAAAGAACCTGACGTTAAATTTGTTGACACCGATGATGGCGACGAATCACCAGACCAAGTGAAACCTTCAAGGAAGAAGAAGAAACCGACAAAATCTCAACAACAAAAACCTCCTGCTTCCAGAATATTGGAAAAAATCCCCCTAAAAAATCCTGACGAGAAAGTTACCCCTGCTCCAGCAGAAAGCGAAAGTTCTAGTCTTAAGACTGAGATTCCCAAGGTATGGTTTTTTCTCTTTTCTTTTTATAGTTCAACGCTGAAAGGCAGTTTCCTTATGATACCTTTATTAATTCATTTATCTTCCAGGTCCTTATTGATACTCACGGGCATCCTATTGTCCAAGTTCTTCCAAAGACTAGCAGCGATCCTACCTACAAGCCAACAAGCGTCTGCAAGCCTTCTCCTAAAGATTTGACAAAAGAATCAGCCACTGAAGTGAATCAGCCCACTGCTGTCTCTAAACAACTTCAAGACGTAGTGGAAGAAGAAACTGGTCATGAGGCTGACATCTTAGTTGACATTGGTGGGGACACTGTGATGCCTACTGCAGCGCCCACAACAAATAATGATCCTGAAGACCATTCCCCCCTCAGTTTAGAAGATGCTGGCGAAGAGAAGGACGAGGAGACTGAAATTAATGGTGAAGAGGAGGAAGAGAAAGTAGGCGAAGAGCCAACAACTCTCAAGGCTGTTGCAGATGAAGAAGGAGAAAGCGATAAGAAAAACCTTGTTGAACCACCCAAAGCTACTTCAACCGCTACAACTTCGACCAGACTCTCTCAAGAGGAACTTGAGAATCTGAAGGTGTAAAGACCATTTGAATATCTGAAGGCCATGCTTAGTTCCCGTTATAACTTTGCTGATACTACCGTCAGTAGTTCGACCACCTCAGGAACTATGTCTGACGCCAAATCCATGGACGAAGCGTTGACCCATATTCGACAAAAAAATACTCAACATTGATTTATTTCAGCTTTTAGAGAATGATTCATCTGCTCACTTTGACCTAAAAAAGATCTTAAAGCAAATCAATGTTCTGGAGGCTCCTCCTGAAGTGACTGATGTTGTTCTGGATCTGACTACTCTAATAGATCTTGTGGTGGCAGACTTTATCCGGCTTCGAGATTACTCCAAGAAGCTTCGAAAATAAGACGGAAACACAACTTGCTGAGTGGGATGTTGCTTCAAGTTCGTCTAACAAAGTAACTGAATTGGAAAAGGCTTCTGAGCAAAATAAGAAAGAAGCAGCTGTCTGTGGCTAGGGATGGCAAAAAAATTTGTACCCGCGGATAAAATCTGTCACGGATATGGGGCGGATAACTTAATGGATATCCACGGATAAAATAAATGGATATTTAAATACCTGTTTGTTAATGGATATGGATACGGGTTTAATGATATCTCTATCCGCGGATATCCATATCCGTTAATAAATTATAAAAATCATTTAAATACCATTAGTTTATTATACCTTATCCTTTCATCTTCTAAAAAATTAGTCTTCTTATATTTCTTTCTTTTTTTTTTTAATTTTCTTTGAATATAAACTTTCACATTTCATTCAAATTATATTCGCCATTTCATATTTAAACTCTTCAATACTTCATACCTCACTTCAACAATTTCACAGTCTAACCAACTAGTGTCGCCATTCCTCTGTCGAACCAGTGTCTCTCTTCCTACTCCTCTGTCGTTCGCTTTTACATCATAACTCATAATCACAATATCTTTTATTTGTTTGGTTAAAATGAAATGTATGAATATTATGTTTGGATCTAATTATGTTTCGGTGAATAATTTTTTGTGTCTTTAAAGAAGTTAAAAATATTTTTTTCAAAAATTAATTTTTATTAAAAAAAATATTATCCATGGATATCTGTAAATATCCATGTATACCATAAAACCTGCGGATTACCCGCTTAACGGATATCCGCATGGATATGAGGCGGATATGGATATCATATTTATCCAACGGGGCGGATACGTATATCATAGTATCCATCCCCATGGATATCCATTTACATCCCTATCTATGGCGAAAATATCCTCAAGTGGAAGAAACAAATTATTGTTCTTTAAAACAAAATTTCTCAAGCGGAAAAGCGCCAAGAAGAACTGCAACAAATCCATCAAGAGGAAATAACTAAAGAGCTTGAAGTCGGGGTGCACCATGTTGATAGGGCTCGAAAACTTGGTAAAGAAATCGAGGAACTTTCGAATGGCAAGGCCCTTTGCGAGCGTCGTCTTCAAATTCAGAAATCCAAATTTGAAAATCTGAAAGAATCTTTCCCAGTTTAAATAGTTGTTGTTAGGGTTGTTGTTGTTGATAAAAGTTATATGTTGTTGTTGATAAAAGTTGTACGTTGTTGATAAAATTTGTGTTATTGTTGATGTTTTTGTTATTTTTAATGATATACCTTGTATATTGCAACTTTCAATATGTTCAATCAACATGTCCTAAAAGATAAGTTTATTATATCATTTGTGGTTTGAGTGTTTTATCAACCCCTCATTTAATATTTAACCTTTCTAATTGAATTAGAAATTACTAATATGAAAAATTAAGTTATGTTAGAAAACAACTTACGTTAATCAATGTTTTGGGTGATTTCTTTAGCCCATTAATCAGTATCTCACTTTTTGATAGCTAGAATTTGCTTTAATACTTGTAGTTCTTCAATCAACACTTTCTTTTTTACTACAATATATCTCTAAATTTAACACTTTGCATGATGAACTAACAAAAAAATAGTTTTGATTGAAGAACAACAAACATTAAACCAAATTATATCAGTAAAAAAGCGAGATGCACATAATGGGTTGTAGAAAGCTCGAAAAACATTTATTAGTGTAACTTATTATTATAATATAACTTAATTTGTCATATTATTAATTTCTAAATCATATTTAAAGGTAATTGGTTTATTGACAAGTTGGTGAAATAAGCATTCCACATAAGTTGTAATAAACTCAAGTGAACATATCACAACGGTTGTTAGCTATAACCATGGTGAAATATGGTATGCTAAGTCTTTCACTACGGTTTCTACGTTCAACCCTGGTGAAATGTAGAGAAACCTACCAAAATCCAGACGCTGAGTATCGAACCTATGACCTCTACCTTTAACTATGGTTGTTTTTTTACAAGCTTAGTGATATGTAACGAGCTACCGGGTTTTACTACGGTTACCAACCTGTGGTGGTAAAACTGACACATAATACCACACTCTACGTTACCACGGTTGGTCAATCGTGATGATATCCCTTTTTTAATCGTGGTGAAAGGGCTTTTTCTTATTAGTGATTATGGTTAACAAATTGCATCCTTATCTAATCAGATAGTTGAACCCTTCCAAAATAGTTTTTTGCCTGGTAAAGGGGTAACTGATAATGTCATCACCCCCAAGAAGCAATTTATTATATGTGTAACTCTAAAAAGAAAAAAAAACATGCACAGTGTTCAAAATAGATCTTAAAAAGACCTATGATCGTGTTAATTGGGATTTCTTAGAATTTTGTTTGAAGGGAAACAGGTTTCCTCCCATTACTATAAAGTTGATTATACACTGTGTAACTAGCTCCTATATGTCTATTCTTTGAAATGGGAGACGAATACCAAATTGTGTTCCGACTATACGATTATGCAGGGTGACCCAATTTCACCATATATCTTTGTTATCTACATGAAATTCTTGTCGCAGAGCATCATCAGGGCAGTCTATGAAAGCCATTGGAACCACGTCAGGTTATCTCGTGATGGAACCCATCTATCTCACTTATTTTTTTATGATAACGTTCTTTTCTTGTGTAGGTTTCTAACTCGCAGAAAGGGACCATTTATGATATCTTGAATCATTTTGCCATATTTTATGGCCTTAAAGAGAATGTTGCTAAATCAAATATGTTCTTATTCTCTACCACTAAGAGAAGTAAAATGAATTTAATTGTCTCCAATACAGGTATCAAGCCAAATCTTACTCTAGAGAAATACTTGGGTTTCCCTATGTTGCATGTTCGTCTTCAGCGCAAGAACTTTGAGTTCATAGAGGAGAAAATCAATCAGAGGTTAACATCTTGGCAAGATAAATTATTAAACAAGGCTGGTCATTTGAATCTGGTTAGATCTGTTGTGAACTCCTTCCTAAACTATTATATGCAAGTTGCGGCTACCTTATCCAACTTGTGGTTTTATTAATAGGATTTCTAGGAAATTTTATGGAAAGGTAATTTATGACATGTTATCATTGCACGTCATTTAGCAAGAAAAATCAGACAAATCATAATAAAAATGAGCAAGTTAGAAACAAAAGTGTCTAAAAAACATGGAAAAGTGACAAAGGTTGAACAAAAGGACTTAGTGTGAAAAATTGGTGAAAAAAGGAACAAAAACACACTGAAGCCACTAGAATCAACACGTCCGCGCTACTTTAAAATGCGCCAGTGTTTTCACAATCATTATGCAACGCGGCCCCGTTGCTCCCAGTGCGGCCGTGTTAAGACGTTTTCTTGACGATTTTTGGGGCTTTAAAAGGAAAAAATGGAGAACAAAAATGGGTTCGATTTCCTAGAGAGAAAGTGACATATTTGGGCAATTTTGGAGCTAGTGGAGGCCATTGGAGCCCTTTGTGAGCTTTTTATTTGGTGATGCTTCATGATCTTCGAGTTTACGCTTATGGTTTTGATTAATTTCAACATGAGTAGCTAGATTTATCTTAGGTTAGGTCTTATTTGATGATGAAACTATTTGTATTTGATTGGGACATATGATCGGATGACGTTAATGTAATTATCTTAAATCTCTGTTATTATTCAATTATATAGATTGTGTTCATTGCATGTTGTTTATTATGGCATTCAATTTGATTTTGATAAGTAGTGACTACTAACTCTAGGGTTATTTATCTGAACTATTATAACTGTTGAGTTCACTAATTGACTAGGGATATAATAATTAGGAATTGTGACTTAGGGACTAACACGTTATGTTGCCTAGTCTGATGATACAATTAACCTAGTGGATCGGGAATTAACGCCTATACTAGTGATTTACACGCCAAGGGATTGGGTGTAGTGATAGAGTTAGTATGTCGTGTAACTCTGTAGTTATTGCATGTCTGTTAACACATGTTTCATCAATCAAGTAGAAATAGGGGATTATGATGATAAGACCTGACAACCTTTATCATCATTGTTATAAAAACCATTTCTTGTGTTTTTGACTAAACAATTTTGAAAATACCCCGTTTATTATTTTTACTTACATTGCACAACATTCCTTGTTCTAAATTTATAATCCTTGTGGAGACGGATTTATTTTATTACTTCGATTACAACGCTAGTACATGTTGAATGCAGAATAGGGCAAGCAACAAAAATATTTATTTTTGGAAGAATTCCCTCCGGGATTTATGTCGTGTCCACAGAGATCGGTTCGAGGGAAAGAATGCCGTTCGACAATCTCTCGCGTTTATGAGTTTGGTTTTGAATGGTTTCAAACAAGAAAATAGAAAAGTAAACATTAAAACAAAAAACAAATTCATTCTTCAGCAAGACAAACTTATCCGGCATGCACATAATCGACTCCTCACAAACTCAAACTTACCGACCAGTTATACTCAACCTACAATACTCCTCAATATCACCCAGCATCGCTCACAACACAGGTTATGTCTAACACAAAGTTGAGATAACAACCGTGTCACTTTCTTCGTCACTCTCGCGAGCGAAGCCTCGAAACACGGAAGACATTAAGATTCGACGCCTATT
The DNA here is from genome assembly GCA_022829125.1 of Lathyrus tuberosus. NCBI lineage: Eukaryota > Viridiplantae > Streptophyta > Magnoliopsida > Fabales > Fabaceae > Lathyrus > Lathyrus tuberosus. The sequence continues at coordinate 7,207,295 of JALAZF010000137.1, read as the reverse complement.
GAAGATTGTTAGCTCCTAAATCTATCTCTAGAGTCCAGAAACTAACAGATAATCATCCCTAATCGAAGTTCGTGAGGGTTATGTCTAACGCAACCTAAACCCCGCGCATAAATAAAAATCAGAGACAATCACCAATAAAGATTTGTAAAGTAAGTTTTATACAACGCCATGGGCGACAAATATACATGAGATCATAGTCAATACATATACACAACCCAACCATAAAGAAAAACACAAAGAAAAAGAGAAATGAACCAAACATCTCGTGGTTTGTCAAAGTCGATCGACGATCAATCCACCCTGGTTCATCCGTATGCATGCTCCATAGTTGTTTTCTAAGCAAATATACCAAAGAATGAAGTTTGATGGAAGTGGGATCAAGAAACCCCAAAACCATGACATAAAAAGTGACTGAAATGAATTATATACATTTCAAATTCTGCACTGTTCGCAGTGCGAACGATCATTCGCAGTGCGAATGACTCAAAAAATGGCACTTTAAGTGCCTCTGATTGTTAAACCGCCTTTGCTTTCCTTCGTTGGTTCGCAGTGCGAACTTTGGCTTGTTTCGCCCCTGCCCAATTCTGGACTCCTTCGCTGGCCTTCGCTGGACTTCGCAAAGCGAATGCTCGCTGCCAGTTCGCAATGCGAACTTGACAGAAAACCAGTCCTTATTTTGACCACAACTTCTTCACCGTAACTCCGATTTACGCACAGTTTAAAGCGCTGGAAAGCTTATTCAATGCTCTTCAAGAATATGGCAAGATAGCCTTTATTGACTACCTACAAAAAATGAGATAAAATCAATTAAACTACGTAATATTTACATAATACGCAATATATACACTAAAACGTAAAGTAAACGTATTTATAAACAAAGTGGGGTTTATTCAACCAATTTTAACACAAAGTAATGATAAGTGCAACAAAACTTATATGCAAAAATAGGTATATTTTGCACTTATCAGTACACTTGCTAGTAAATTGTCATGAATAATTCAAACTCTGGTGCGCTTCTTGTTGGTCGGAATAAAATCACTAAACCCAAAAAGTTGGATGGTCTTGGGATCTTAATAGTAAGGGATACCGATACTTCTGTGTTGGGTAAGCTGGTTTGGGGTCTCCACTAGGATTATGATTCCTCATAGGTCCAAAATTTGAAGCATAAGTACATAAGAAAGTAAATGTTCCTTAATATGAAAAAGAAATTGAGATCAATTACTTGGAATATAATTATGAAAGCTCTCCTTGCTCTTACAGATGCATTTTAATTTAGATTGGGGGATGAGAACTCCTCTTTTTGGTTTTTCAATTAGTTTGGGATAGGCAAATTAGCGAAACCAGTTCTTTATGTCGATATCCAGGATGTAAATGCGAGTGAATGATGTTTACTTAGATGGGACTTTGAACTTCAATTCATTGTGTACTAGTATTCATTCAGTTGTTTGTGGCCGCTTAAAAGCCCTTCACATTTATTTGAATTCGTCGATGACTGATCGATTAACTTGGAAAGGAAATTTAGATGGTATTTATAACGCTCAGGATGATTATAACTGACTCATCAGACTTGAATTTTTTCAAAACACAACAGACAATTAATAACTCTTGGAAATGAGTGTGACATATTCCTGCTCCTGAGAAGGTAAAATTCTTCCTTTGAACAACTTTACATAAGTCCTTTAATACGAGATCAATGTTGTGTCTTTGTGGTATGCTCCAGACGGATCTCTATCATAGATACAATCATTCAATCAGGGTGCTTCGACAACCCTACACTACTTGAGAGACTGTGAATTTGCTACTCTCTTTTGGAAAGTTATTGACTTCTTGGACCCCTTATTATTCCAAGGTGGTAGTTTATATGATTGAATTAGACGTGACATCGATGGTGGCTCAATCTATTTGGATGCTTGTTGATGGTTGTGGCGTGCTAGAAACACACTGTGTCTTTTGAATAAAGTGGTGTCTTCTTATACTTTGAAACTCATCACAGTGAATTATGTTAAGCTATTATCTAAATGTTTTCTCAAGCATAATTTGTCTCATGTAACAAGAAAGATCATATAAATTGCACACAAATGTAGTACTGTAATTTTGAATGTTTATGGCAGTAGCCTCGATAATCCCGACGTCTCAAATTTTGGTGGATTGATTTGAAATGCTGATGTTGTTTGGGTTCACAGCTTTATGGGTAATATTGGTTTTTCCAATATCCTTCATGATGAGCTGATGACACTATATCATGGTTTGCGTATGACCTATGAACTTGGCACCAAGGACTAAATATGTTATTGTGACTTCAACTCTGCTATAAAGCTTATTTAAGAGTTTGTTAACGTTTGGCATCATTATACCGCGATTCTTTTCAACATTAAAGAACTTTTCTATAGGGATTTACGGGTTTAAATATTTCATACTCTTAAGGAGATGAATGTTTGTGCTAACTATCTAGTAAAACATGACATTGATAATGAAGCGACGCATGGCCGACCTAATCAGCTCAGAGACCTGTTCTAATTTAAAATATGAGCCTAAGTTAAAAAAACTACAATTATTATAATTAAACAAGACGTATAAAAAAATACAATTCTGTATTAATAAAAAATAAATTTAATTATAATTATTTTAAGTTTTAATCAATCTCAATTTGTGTATGTATTGACTTTTTATCATAATTTTATGGGTTAAATATGTGTATGGTCCTCCTAAATATTCCAATTTCGATTTTAGTCCATCAAAATATTTTCTTCAAAGAATGGTCCTCATAAAATTGTCCATCCACACTTTTGGTCTCTAATACTAAAATTGTCGCTAAAACTGTCGATAATTCAGTCGCTAAGTAATAAATCGTCACTAAAACCGTCGTTAATTATGTCGCTAAGTTTTAAAAACCGTCGCTAATTTGCAAGAGACCAAAAGTGTGGATAGAAAATTATAGAAGGATCATTCTTTAAAGAAAATACTTCGAGGGACTAAAACTGAAAATTAAAATATTTAAGAGGATCACAAACATATTTACGCCTAATTTTTTTTTTAATTTATTAGATTTTTATTATAACATTTTGTTTATTTCCATTAATATTTATGAAAAAAATTAGACTTTTCAAAAATTGACACCTTTCGAAATTTGAGATTAGTGCTATAGCACTACAGCAGCGTAGCGTATAAGTCTTTGACAGAATTTCTCATAAAAATCATCATTCTCTTATGCTAATTAATGTTATTGCCGTTATTTTTTAAATAATTTCTTGTTTTTTCTTTTCTTTTTATCACATGTAAGTACATTTCTCGCTTCGTAATAAATCTAAAAAAATAAAATGTTCTTATAAAAAAGATCGGAGATACTAATAAACTATTTTACTTTTGTTTACACTTCAATGCATTGCTCTACAAATAAATTTAATTAGCCGACTTTTCAAGTAGTAGATGACAATGACCTACATCTGAGTTTTATTTAATTATTACTTTACCCATTAAGCATGTTCATTAGTTAAATAAAACATCCAAAGTCAATATCAAAGAACCCAAGTGAGAGCAGTTTAATACTAAATGAACAGCTACAACAACTACCTTACCGACAACAATTGGTTTAGGTTTGTATTACTAATTATTAAAGTACGTATTTAGGTTATTTATGAACATCACTAAGCATAAAAAGTTAGTCATGAGATGGAATTGCACTTGCATAGTAATATAGTGTATTTGTTATTATTCAAATATTATAAATATAAAAATACTATAGTGCATTTTTCATGCCATGTTCGACAGTGTTTGTGATGTGAGAGACAAAGGGCGGTGCAAAGGTTCATGTTGGGTTTCTTTGTAGAGAATATGCCGAATCATCTAACGTGCGGCTTGTATCACCAACATAATTGTTCTATTATCGCTTGGCGCGTGGCACTTCAATATATAGAATGATATACAATATATTTTTTATTTACTCTTTATAAAGTAATAAAAGTAAAATTGATTCAATTTAAAAATTATGTTGAAGTAACTTATAGAACGGAATCGAAAGAGAGATAGGGCAGTTATCCCCATAACAGTTGTTGAACTTCTTTGATCAGAAAGAGATACTTCGACTCTTCTATTTTTTACTGAGACTTCGTTGATGGGGTTCCGATCAGGAAGGGATGTTTCGAAAGTCGCATTCAGTCATAACTGTAGTAGCCAGAAAGGTTCAGAAAGGAGCAAGCTTCCTTTCGTCTTGATTGTCTTCAACGTTGTGACGCCTTCGCCAAGGGATTCATACAGGTTGGCCAGAATGATTTCGCTAAGACAAAGGTTGTGTCCAACATGCAATTGGTTCGCCATGGTTAAGTACCTCTTCGCCACTTGAAGAGACCGTGAACAGAAAATATAACGCGAGAGCCAGAGAGCCAAGAAGGCAACGTGTTCTTGGTCAAAAACCTCTGTGGTTTCTTTGTCATGGTAATAGGTTATGTAAGTAGTGAATGCTACTTTGCTGGTGTCGAAGCCTATCGAGTCGTCAGCTAAGAGATTGGGGTCATAATCTATTCCAATGGGTTTCAAGCCAGTAATGGCAGCAACGTCGAAGAGGGTTGTGGTAACCATTCCACAAGGGAGATTGAAGTTGTTATAAGTGTTGTCCCAGAAGTAAAAGGAAGCTATGAGCATCGAAGGACAATAACCTGGTCCTACTTTCGACAATTGGATAAGGTCATAAATGCCCATTTTCTTCCAAACTTGGGACTTGGCCTTTTCTATCTTTTCTAGCCAAGCTATGTAGTCGGAAGGGTCTTTCGACAGAGGGCATGATCTAAAAACCCTAAAACTAGTATTCATAAACTCTAAGTTTATGGGGTCCCTAGAAGCTATGGTCGAAGGTGAACCTTGTCCATCTACCTTAGATTTCTCATCAATCATAACTTCCTTATCAGTCCTAGGCTTGAAACTGTTTGCTTTGGGTTTGTAACAGTGATAAGCTAGAAAAAATTCCCTAATTTTAATAGAATCAGCAGTAAGATCAGGTAAAGGACCTAGCATGGCATGAGTTTTACCAGATATAAGAATAGGGATAAGTACCTAGAATTGATATATCCTGAGTTGTTCTTCCTCATTTGGAGGTTCTGGGATGTATTGTTGATTTCCAACTACGTTTGAACCAAACATCCTATGAACTAGAGCGAGTTGTTTGGACTTCTGGGAGTTTTTTGCCTTCTTGTTGGTTTCCTTGGAAGTTGTTGAAGTGGAAGCCATTGTTGTAATAAGTGTGAAGAAAATTTGGAGAAAGATGAAGTTTTGAGGTTGATAGGTTTCAGGAAATTCAGAAAGTGAAAAAAAGTAAAATGGTAACATTCACTCTTTTATAGATGGATTGGAGTGTGACGGTTACTATGCACGATTATTATACCTTATTTATGGTGACAAGATCGTGGTGCACGTGTTACATGAAGGTGGCATGAGACTGTGGCAGTTAAAGTTCTGACCCACGATCTCCTAGGAGCTAGTAACGTGATGATTGAAAGGATTCTCGCGTGGGATTGAAGAGACGTTTCAGACAAGGTGTTATGATGACCCTGACGTCACAATTATGCTGAGGCATATGAATAATTTATGACGTCGAATTGTCTATGGCGTCAAATTATGTTGTAAAAAAATGTATTTTTCTCCATATGATGTCGAAAATGACATTTTTTGGGGGAAATTTATTGGCTCTTAATTTCGACGCCTGGTTTGATTTATGGAACAAATAAGAAAAATGAAATTTTCTGCCAAGTTATGATGGTTTTCGACTAGTCAAGTGCAATATTGAGGGTCCAGTCGAAGTTATTCCTTATGTAAGGAAAGATGGCTAGATGTACTTAAGGAAAATTTCCTAAGTATGAAGTAGTATTTCGACGGGGATGCTACTGATGGTTTTCGATTTGATTTTAAATTTGAATCACAGAGGGAAAGTTGTTCCTATCCAGTTTTCAAAAGAAGACACGTGGAGCATGCTAGAAAGTCGAAGACGTGCCGAAGCGCCACTTGTCTTAATTTAGGGGAAAGGCTGTTAGAGGCAGTTATTTCGATTAAATATAAGTAGGAAGTCTTAGTGTTAGGATTTCGTGTGTGTATTCAAGTTTGTACAAAATCACTCAAAATACTCAAAGTACCCAGAGTGTAGAGAAACGAGTTGTTGAGAAAATGTACGTTTGATGAACACCATTTATTTGCTTACATTTTAATAATGTCAGTTTATGCTTTTGCCCAGAAATTTATCTTTATTTTGTACAAGTTATTTCTAGTACATTTTATTGCATCTTCGACCATTCCTTTGCCACACAATTTTCTTTATTTTTTTGAAGTAAAATATTTTCTAACTATGAATATTGTCGAAGTGTTCATTGTTTCTCAAACTTTAATTTGAAAACACTAAGCACGTGTCCTAGGATTCACTGGTTGGTCCTGCAAGTTAACCAATATTTGGAGACCAGCAGTTGTTTACCAATTTTCACGGTAAACAAATTGGCACGCCCAGTAGGATAGTGTTATAGTGTGTAAAACATTTTTCTTTTACTTTTTTTTAAGTTCTTCATTCTTACAATCTTTCTACGTTTCGTTGCATGAGATTTAGGAGTGGTAAATTATCCATCAGTAACGAAGAGAGACCTAGAAGAAGATACGTAAGAAGAATGGTGAATCCAAATCCTCCAAATAATTAAAATCCATCAAGTGATGGAGAATCGCCCCCTGCCTCTTCGACTGGGGGAAATACGATTTCAGTATCAGTATCTGAGGCCATACCGTCAATTGCGGGTTCGACGCCAATACCATCGATTGCCCAAAGTGCTCATATTTTGTCCCATATGGGAACACAGGGTCCACAAGTGACCCCTCCTCCAGTGGGAATTAGTCTATTCAGGCCTTATATGTCTGGATTTTCTATGCCTCCAATAGGTCGATAACAATCTTATGGTATGCCAACATCGGTGATGGTAAGTTTGCACAATGCTTCGTCAGCATTTGCAGAACCAGTGGTGAATGTGACTTCGCCACTGTTAACCCTCACTTTCGACGTTAGAAGGAACCAAAGCTATTTTAAGTTAAAAAATTATTTTTAACATAAAGAATGCTTCGACCCAGTTTTGGTGAAGCCTGAGTCGAATAGGGGTTTTGGAAACCTAAAAAAATGGCTAAGTGTTGGGAGATGCTTCGACCGTGAGAATGCTGAAACGCGCGTTGCAGTTATCACATTGAGGCTGGAGGGAAAATTTCAAATGTTTGAATTTCAAAAGGATCAGTTGCTGAACGTGGGAGCAGTTGAAATGGAAAAAGGCGCCAAAAGGACACATTTGGAAGCATAACCACCACTTAGTAATTATTTCTTAGCACTATAAATAGGAGTTATTTCTATAGAATAGGGGTGTTCGTATTTTTGTACAAGTTACTCAAAGAAACTCAAAGTACCCGCGTGTAGATAAACGAGTTCGTGAGAATGTACGTAATGTAACACCACTTTCTTTCATCAATGCAATTTATCTTCATCATGTTTATGTTTCAGCACTTTACGTTTTCCTGAACTTTACCTTTCATGTCTTAACTTTTCCTTGAATCTTTATCTTCAGTCAAGTTTATTTTAAACCTTGTTTTTACTTTCATTTAAAAGCTTTCGACATTTATCTTCTTGCATCTTTACATTCAAGCATTTACTTTCAAAGTCCTTTGTCTTTAAGTCATTTATTTTAAAGTCATTTATCTTTCCGCATTTACTTTCGACTGCACTTTTATCAATTCCAGCCTTTATTTTCAAGAACGTGGAGTTCATTGCATTTTATCTTCAAAAGCTTTTACATCATTGCATTTACTTTTAAAGTCATTTATTTCCTCGTCATTTACTTTCGACAGTCATTTATTTTTTCTGCATCTTTTACATTCAAGAACGTGGAGTTCAAGCACTTTTACATTTTTGTCATTTATCTTCGACAGTAATTTATCTTCCTGCATTTTTTATCAATTCAAGTCTTTATCTTCAAGCCTTATTTTCAAAGCTTTTTACTTCTTGTCTGTTACTTTCGACGCCTTTAAATTTTGCATTCTTTATTTACAGCCTTTTAACTTCCATGCTTTTACTTTACTGCAAGTAGTCGAACGTGGAGTTCACTTAGGTTTTTTTTAGCATTGTCGAACGTGGAGTTCAGTTTACATTTCCTTTATTTCAAGTTATATTCACTCTCTCTTAAAATTTAGCACATGTCCTAGGATTTGTGTGGTCGATCCTGCAAGTTAGTCTGTTTTATTTAAAATTGATAGACCAGAGGTTGTTTACCAAAATTCACAGTAAACAAATTGGCACGCCCAGTGGGACCTAGTTCTAAGTTTATACTTTTTGTTAACCTTATCTTTCTTGGTGAAGAAATACTTTCGTTGTATGATATTGAGAAGTGGGAAGTTAGCCACAACAAACGAAGGAATACCAAAAAGAAGATACACTAAGAGAATGACAACTAATGCCAACCAACAAGTTGATCCTCAAGGGAGTATTTCAAATACTCAGTCAAGTAGCAGTATGGGGTCTCAAAGCACACCATCACCAGTGTCTTCGACAGGAGGACAGACGTCACCTTCATTAGTAGTGTCTGAACCAGGATCAACATGCACAAAATCATATACTCGACCTGTGATAGAATACATAAGACCACAAAGTCCTAATTCACCAACACCCCCAGGAGGAAATTCAATGTACCGGCATTTCCCTCCTCCAGGTTTTCCACATCCAGGGTCAAGGAGTCAACCCTATGGTATGCCTACATCGATGATGCAAAATCTGCAGAATGCTCCACCTGTATTTTCAGAGAATGTAGTGTCTTCGCCATTACAAGGATCAGGATCAGGGGGTCGAAACAATTAGAGTATAGGTGTTGGTTACTCCGTGCAAGCGCCTAGTCTTACAAATACATCCATAAATTATTTGAGACAGCAGATGGATGAAAGTAACATGCAAATGGTGCATACGTTGTCTCAGACAATGGGAGAAGTTTTTCAACCCTTTATTCAGAATACAACTCAAACTAACCAACAATTGGCTGCACAATTGGCACGCATGGCTGATTTCATGGGAGTACCAACGGTGGATCGAAGAGCAACTGTTGTCAAAGATATCCCAAGACGTCATCCACGTCATGTACCTGAGGTGAACTTGGAAGATCAAGAGATGATTGATCATTTTAGAGTCGAACCACCAAGAAACCAGATGCCAATCCAGATAAAGGAAGAGCCAGTAGTGATGGTGAACAGGAACCAAAATGCTGATCAGTTCATTAGACAGGTTCGACATCAAAATCAAGCAGAAGAAAATAATCATGCAGCCATGGTTGAAAGGATAATGACCAGAAATGGTGTGAATCTTGGCTTCACAAGGCCAAATTATACTTCGCTTATAGTGGATTATATTCTCCAAGCATAATTACCCCCTAGGACGAAGGTTCCAAAGTTCAGCAAGTTTTTAGGAGATACTACTGAATCTACTGTCGAACATGTGGCTAGGAATTTGATTGAAGCAGGTGAAATTGCAGTTGACGAAAGCCTTAGGATCAAATACTTCCCAAGTTCCCTTACCAAGAATGCCTTCACATGGTTCACTACTTTGCCTCCAAATTCCATATACAATTGGACCCAGTTAGAGCGTTTGTTTCATGAACAGTTCTACATGGGGCAAACTAAGATTAGTTTGAAAGAATTGGCTAGCATCAAACGCAAAGTTACTGAGCTAATTGATGATTACCTGAATAGGTTTCGACTTCTTAAAGCCAGGTGCTTTACACAAGTACCAGAACATGAGTTGGTTGAAATGGCTGCTGGGGGTCTTGATTATTCCATTAGGAAGAAATTAGATACCCAATATCTTAGAGGTATGTCCCAGTTAGCTGATAGAGTCCGACAACTAGAAAGGCTAAAAGAGGAAAAGGCTAAATTCAGCAGGGGTAAAAAAGTAGCCTTTGTCGAATGTAATGAAGATGTGGAGAATTTGTATGATGAAACATCTTATTTCGACGGAAATGAGGTTGACGTTGCTGAGTTAAAGCAAGGTCCACCTTATGCCTGCAAATTGTTAGCCCCTTCAAATGGAAAAAATCCTGTCGAATCTAACGACAAATTTCCTAAGAAAACATACACTTTCGACGTCACTAAATGTGACGAAATTTTTGATTTGTTAGTTAAAGATGGGCAAATGATAGTGCCTGCTGGTGCTAAGATGCCACCTTTAGAACAAAGAAAGAAAAGAGGTTTTTGTAAGTACCATAATTTTTTGGGTCATAAAACTTCTCAATGTTTTCTTTTCAGGGATTTGATGCAAACTGCTATTCAAGAAGGGAGCTGAAGTTTGGTGACAAAGGCAAAGCTCAGATGAAAATTGACTCTGACCCATTGCAATTTGCAGAGGCTAACTATACAGAGCCTCACGAGGTTCAGATGGTCGAAGCCACAGAAGGAGTTGGTCAGTCAGTCAACATGGTAGAAGTCACTGAGGACTTCGCCACCAATCCTGTGGTAACTGAAGGTTTTAATAAGGTTGTGAATGGCTTGAATGTTGATGGTGCCAGTTTAATGTTGGTGACCAAAAAAGCTGCTGACAAGTTTGTTGAGATGGATAATGCTGCCAAGATATTGGATATGGCAGTAAGTTAATTGAGGATAAATGTCACTGATGGCATTAACATGGTCGAATTGGTTGAAGAATCTGATACTAGCTTAGGCAGTATCAGCACCAATGAGGCTATGGGCAGGAACGCCCCCAAAGTCCAAGTTGTTAAAGAGTTGGAAGATGACATGTTATTGGTAGGAGAGATGATAGACATGGATGGTTGTTTGGTAGAAAATTGGATATAAATGGCTGCTGAACAATTCTTCAAGACGTCTCCTGATGTTGAAAAAGTCAATGCTGAGGAAATGGTCGAAGCTGAAAAGACTGCTTGGCAGAAGACTTCCCCAAAAGCTGCAAGAGCAGCAGCAAGTGGTGGTTGTTTGGCGAAGACCACTGAAAGTCTTGAAGCTCATTTCTCCAAGATGCGCTTAAAGGATAAAGTTGATGTCAATATGGTCGAAATTATAGATCAAAAAGCTGAACAAGTGAGTAAGGCAGATGAACAAGAAGAGCGCAACAAAATAGCTTATCCTAATCAAGAGGAGACAATTGTGGATTTTCTGCATCGTTGCCAGAAGAAAGGCTCTGGAGTAATGCTATGTCCTAGATGTAGCGCCATTTTTTATGAGAAGGCTGCCCACAAGTTAGAAGGTGTCAAAAAAGCTGGTGGAAGCTGGGGGCAGAAGGTAAATAAAGGTCCCAGAAGTTTTGACCATAGACGACTTTCGACACGGTTGAAAAACCAAGTACCAGGAGTTAGGCCAGGTACATTCAAACCAGCTGTGAATGTGCCAACAGGTAGTTGGATCAAGCCTATCGAAGGAAGAGGACAGAAGAAGAAGTGGGAGAAATTTGATGTGGAAAGAGGTTCTTCATTTGAGTATAGAAAAGAGAACCATACCACCAACAAGTCAGCATACATTTCTCAAAATTACAAGGGTAAAAATCCTATGTCTAGATCGCAATGGCGAACAGAGCAACGTAGGCGAAAGGCTATCAGGGAGACTCAGGGACAAGGAGAGTCAAGCACCAATATTGATAATCAAGCTGGGACAATTGAGAAGATGCCCATAAGGCGAAAGTTGTTCAATGTTCAGCCAGAGAAGAAAGTTGAAGATGATGAGAATATGACTGATAATTTCGACAGTGAGTCAGCAGCTTCTCTAGATATTATTGTGAATGTGGTATCAGTAATGCCAAAAGAATTTGGTCAAGTTTCAGAGGTCGAAGACTTGGATCAAACTGCTGAATTAGAAATGTTGGCACACAAGCCTGTGTGTTACTACATCATGAACAATGGGTGCGTCGAAGAACATAATGCTTTTTTTGAACGCCCCATAGAGGCAATGAAGGGTCATCTGAAGCCTCTCTACATTACTGGCAAAGTAGAAAATGTTCCTGTTAACAAAATCTTGGTGGATTGTGGTGCAACTGTTAATTTAATGCCAAGATTTTTGCTGAGTAAGATTAGGAAGTTTGAGACTAATACCAAACCCCACAACATGGTTATGTCGAACTATGAAGGAAACGTTGGTTCCACTCTAGGAGTGATTCAAGTGGATCTTACTGTGGGAACCATTACCAGACCAACATTGTTTATGGTCGTTGAGACGAAGGCTAACTACAATCTACTCTTGGGTAGGGAGTGGATTCATGGAATAGGCGATGTACCTTCATCTATGCATCAAAGAATCACCATTTGGAGACCAGATGGAATAGTTGAAAATATTGAAGCTGATCAAGGGTACTTTAAGGTGCCTATTAATCATGTGGATAGTAGATAGTTTGAGAAACATTTGGCGAACATTGCTCCATGTCCTCCAGCCGACTTTGAGTTTACACCTGATGAAGAAACGTTTTATTCATTGTATTTACACCCTGTCGAAGGTTTTAGATGGGACAGGGAAGTACCAGGAGGAAGGTTGCCATGCTTAGGCTCACCTCCAATAGAGCCCATAGGATGGGGAAATGAATTCAGTGATCATGACTGAGTTCGAAGCTTTAAAAAGAATTTCGGCCTATGTGGTTGAAACAAAACTACAAGCGGCTTTGGAAGCTGCCAATGACTATATGGCTGGCGAAGCCATTTCTGAATTTTATCAAGAGGGTCCTGGTAAGGACTTCGACCCAAAACCTCCATATAAGGCTGAAACTGGAGAGCAAAGCCAGAGACTCGACGCCATCTATGAAGACGAGCCTTTGGGATTTGAGAAGGATCCGTTGGCGAATAATATCAAAATTCTAGCACAAGATCCTTTAGAAGAAGTTGACCTCAGTGAGGGGACAACCAAAAGGCCTACCTACATCAGTGCCAACCTTGATCCCTAGTTGAAGGTTGAAGTGGTTCAGTTGTTGAAAGAGTTCAAGGACTGCTTCGCCTGGGATTATGATGAGATGCCTGGTTTGAGCAGGGAGTTGGTCGAACACAAGTTACCTATGACACCTGGAAAAAAACCAGTCAAGCAAAATCCAAGACGGTTTGCACCAGAGATATTGTCAAAGATCAAAGAGGAAGTCGAAAGACTGCTTCGTTGCAAATTCATTCGCACGGCAAGGTATGTCGAATGGTTGGCTAATATAGTACCTGTTATTAAAAAGAATGGGTCTTTGAGAGTTTGCATTGATTTTAGAGATTTAAACTCTGCAACTCCTAAAGATGAATATTCAATGCCAGTAGCAGAAATGTTAATAGATTCTGCAGCAGGACATGAATATCTTAGTATGCTGGATGGATATTCTGGCTACAACCAAATATTCATTGCTGAGGAAGATGTTCATAAAACTGCTTTTAGATGCCCTGGAGCCTTAGGCACCTATGAATGGGTAGTGATGCCTTTTGGTCTCAAAAATGCTGGTGCCACTTATCAAAGGGCGATGAATTCAATCTTCCATGATTTTATAGACACATTCATGCAAATTTACATTGATGATATTGTGATAAAATCTATTTCTGGGAAGAGTCACATTGACCATCTTTGACAGTCCTTTGAAAGGATGAGAAAATATGGTCTTAAAATGAATCCTCTCAAATGTACTTTTTGTGTGCAGGAAGGGGATTTCCTAGGCTTTGTGGTCCACAAGAAAGGGATCGAAATAAATCAGAATAAAACCAAAGCCATAATGGAGGCGAAAGCGCCATCAACTAAAAAGGAGTTGCAGTCGTTGCTGGGCAAGATCAACTTCTTAAGAAGGTTTATATCTAACCTGAGTAGCAAAACACAAGCCTTTTCGCCATTGCTTCGTTTCAACAAAGATGGTTTTGAGTGGGGGCAATTACAGCAGGAAGCCTTCGACAAGATCAAGGAGTACTTAAGCCACCCTCCAATTCTTTCACCACCTTGTAGAAACAAGAGTATGAGATTGTATATAGCTGCATCAGATAAAACTCTAGGGAGCATGTTAGCTCAGGAAGATGAAAATGGAGTCGAAATAGCCATTTATTACCTTAGTCGAGTTTTAAATTATGCAGAAACTAGGTATAGCATGATTGAAAAGTTATGTTTATCCTTGTATTTCTCTTGTACTAAATTGAAGCAATATATAAAGCCAGTTGATGTGTATGTTTCTTCTCACTTTGATGTTGTAAAACATATGTTATCTAAGCCTATTTTGCATAGTCGAATTGGAAAATGGGCATTAGCATTAACAGAATTCTCTCTAACATATCAACCTTTAAAAGCTGTGAAATGGCAAATAGTTGCAGACTTTATAGTTGACCACTCCATAAATGAAAATGATTTGAATTATGTTGAATTAAAATCCTGGAAGTTATACTTTGATGGATCAAGTCATAAAAATGGAACAGGAGTGGGAATATACATTATTTCTCCTGAAAAAATTCTAACAAAATTCAAGTACAAGGTCGAAGGACCTTACTCTAACAATGAGGCTGAATATGAAGCATTAATTGTTGGCCTTGAAATTTTGTTAGAATTGGGGGCAACTAGAGTCGAAATAATGGGAGACTCAGAATTGGTTATAAAATAAATCACAAAGGAATATAAATGTGTTAAAGAAAATCTCATTATGTACTTTGTGATAGCCAATAGATTATTACAGAAATTTGAGGTAGTCGCCATCCAACACATACCTAGAATAGAGAATCAAGTTGCTAATGACTTGGCTCAAATTGCCCCTGGATACAAAGTGTCGAAGGAAAATCTTCAAGAAGTAATTGAAGCAAGAAGAAGAGTGGTGGCTGTTGGATTGTGCCCATCAGACTTAGAAATAACTAAGCTTGGATGCATAGATGGCGAAAATTTTGAAATTTTTGCTATAAATAATTTGACAGATGAAGACTGGAGGAAACCTATAGTTGAATATTTGCAAAATCCAACGGCTTCGACAGAGCGAAAAATCAGGTATCAAGCTTTAAGCTATGTACTTTTGGGTAATGAATTGTTTAAAAAGACCCCTAATGGAGTCTTATTGAAATGCCTTAGTGAAGCAGAGGCATATTTGGCTCTTTCGACAGTACATAGTGGGGCATGTGGAGCACACCAAGTTGGCCAGAAGATGAAATGGTTGTTGTTTCGACAAGGCATGTATTGGCCTACTATGCTGAAAGATTACATAGAATTTGCCAAGGGTTGCCAAGAATGTCAAATTCATGCTGGCATACAGTATATCCCTGCAAGTGAATTACATTCCATAGTGAAACCATGGCCTTTCAGAGGATGGGCTTTGGATATAGTGGGAGAGATTCGACCAGCATCTTCAAAGAACCAAAGATATATTTTGGTGGGAATTGATTATTTCACCAAGTGGATTAAAGCAATACCACTGGCGAATATAGGTCAAGAAGATGTTATTGAATTCATTCAAAATCACATTATTTATAGATTTGGTATTCCTGAAACAATCACTACGGATCAATGATCAGTGTTTACTGGTCGAAAGATGCAGGAGTTTGCCAAAGAAATAGGTTTTAAGTTATTGACTTCTACACCTTATTATGCTCAGGCCAATGGGCAAGTCGAAGCTGCCAATAAGGTAGTGATTAGACTAATTAAGAAGCATGTGGGAAAGAGGCCTAGAAATTGGCACAAGATATTAGACCAAGTTCTTTGGGCATGTCGAACATCCCCTAAAGAGGCTACTAATACTACCCTATTTCGACTTACTTTTGGTCATGATGCAGTATTGCCTGTTGAGATTTATTTAAAATCTATAAGAGTTCAAAGACATCATGAGATTCCCTCTGAGGATTATTGGGAAATGATGATGAATGAATTAGTGGATTTGGATGAAGAAAGGCTTAGAGCCTTGGAGTTGTTAAGAAGACAAAAGAAAAAGGGTCGAAGAATCCTACAACAAAAAGGTTAAGTCTAAATCTTTTGCATGTGGGGATTTAGTTTGGAAAGTGATTTTGCCTATGGATCGAAAGGATAGAACATTAGGCAAATGGTCTCCTAAGTGGGAAGGTCCATTCCAAGTCATACAAGTTTTCTCTAATGGAGCTTATGAAGTGGAAGAGTTAGACAAAGATAAAAGAATCTTGAAAGTAAATGGCAAGTATTTGAAAAAATATAAGCCTATGTTGCAAAAGATTCATATTAAAACGTAAGTTTTATTTTAAGAAAGGAAAACCAAAATAGGCCAACTCAGGCTAATATGGCATACAAAGCAAAGGAGAATCAACATAACATCTTTCAAAGATAGGAAAGATTATTCATAATCTCTTCAGTCAATAGATTTGAGGAAGTCCATGTAGTCTGCGTCTGGCTCATTATCATCAAAGTCCTGGGTGTTAGAACGCCCTTTCTTAGAGATCCTCATGTTGGTTTCTCTCTTTTTTGCTCTGGAAGTTGCTCCAGTAGAGGCTTCAAGTTTCTTTGTTGCCTCCGTTTGCTTGGTTTCTTCAGTTTCTTTTGCCTTATCAGCTGTCTTCTTGGCTGATGACTTCTCTGAATTGTTCATAGTTACTTTGATGAATGAACATGGTTCAGATGGAAGAGAATTTATAGAGGCGAAGTATTGATTGGATTGGCCAGTCAAACGGTGAAACCATGTGAATTATTCTTGGGAGTATGCCTGAGGGCTATGCTATAAATGTCAGTTTAAAGCTAGAGGCTTATGCCTTGGAGTTTTAAAGCTGAAAGGTTTGGCTTTCCAAGAAAAAGATAGAATGCCTTAATTGCAAATTTGACTTAAGATGTGAGGTAATAAATAAAATGCATCATAATTTAATACGAGTCGAAAGCCGCTAATGGCAAAATACTAATGATTACTTAATCAGTGCCAAAGGCATAAAAACTGTCATTACATAAAGGCCTGAAAAGGCCAAGAAACAAATGATGGCTAAACAAATAAAGGTTTCAGAAGTATCAGAAGGGAAACCTCGACGTCAACTGAGCAAAGGCCTCTATATGATGTTTGAGGCGAGCATTGCACAAAGATTCATCAAGTTTGGCTGCTGCGAGCTCTTTTTCATATCTTTGGGCGGCCTCAATACGATCAATAGCATTCTTCGTTTCTTCGGCCATCTTAGTGTCGTCGAAATGTTGCAATTCACAGTTGCGTTCTTCAGGATTTTCAATTTTGGCTTGTAGCTCCGTGATTTGTTGCTTCCAGGCTTCGATATCCTTCTGGTTGGAGGCTATCTCATCTTGTTTTTTCTTTTGATCAGCCTCCATACGTTCGACCTCTTCATATGACTCTTTTGCACTACACCAGGCTGAACTCTCACGACCAGACGTTTCTTCTATGGTATTCCTGATAGATGGAAGCAGCTTTATTTCTGCAGCTATTTGGTTCACCACAACGGTTAAATCTATCAGAAAACCAGAAACGTCTGGATTAAGGGTGGTGAGCTCAAGCTTTTCAAGGGTGTCCTTCAGATAAGTGGTTGCAGTGGGGTCTGAGGCCAAAACTCTGTGAATGTCCCCCCTGAAGAATTTTTTCTTTATGGCTTGGAGGATTGTTTTGGCAAAATCATCTGATGCTGGAGTCGAAGGGCCAGAAGAAGAAGAACCATACTTCTGCCCGAGTATTAATTTGGAATACTCACGTGGGTTCGACCACTTGAGTGCTGTCAGTGAGTCTCCAGGATTTGGAACGTTGGCCAAAGGTTGCTGGACCACGACCGAAGAAGTATGGTGAGGGGTAGGATCTGGTTGGTCTTCTTCCTCTTCTTCTTTTTCTGATTCTTCTCCTTCATCCTTTTCTTCTTCAGTTTTGACTGCCACTCCTCCATCATTTTCTTCAGCAGTTGGTTGGAGGTTGGCCTGGTCATCAGCTGGTTCAAGATGTGGTTCATGTGTTTCTTCAGGGACAGCTTGTCCAGGATTGTCGTTTTGAGGTTGAGCCTCTTCTTCGACAACCAGTTGTTCAGTATCCATGAAGTTAGCCAGGTTGAAAAGTGGTGGACTTGAAGCATCATCATCATCAGAGTTAGAGCCTTCAGCCTTTGCATCCTGTGTAGTAGTTTGGGTAGGAGGATTGGTGGGTTCTGCAGCTAGAGGATTAGGTTGATTAATTTCACTTAAACCAGAGCCAAGATCAGATGATGGATGGTAAGTTGGTTCACCTTGGCTGTTAAGGAGTGTAGTGGTGAAACTTCCTGCAGCTTGTTGAGGGGTGGGATTGTTGATTATGTGGGTAGCAAAATTGCCTGAAGCTGGTTGAGGGTCAGGATTATTGATTCTGTTTGCCTAAAGCACACAAGTGAAGAAAATGAGATTGAAAGAATTTGGGCGAAAAACGTCAGTATAATGAAAAAATGGTGCACATACCTGAGCTTGTATAGCAGCAGAACTTGAGTTACCACTTTCATGGTCGCCAGGAGGTGTTTGGGTAGCTACCATGGAAGGTTGCTTTTTGACACCACTTGCTGTGGGTGCCTTTTCAAGTATTTTGGCCACCTTCGAAGGAGGTGGGCCAGCAGGTCCAGATGCTTTGATTGGTTTTCTTCTTTTCTTTGTAAGAACCTCCTCAGGAGATTCATCTGAAGCATCTGAAGATATAACAACAGCAGGGGCATCCTTTTTACCTTTCTTTGAAGGTGTAGGAGGTTTTCGACCAGTCTGGAAAGGTGATGCAAATATGAGAAGTGATTCACATAATAAGAACATAGGCAATGGATGTGAAACGTACCTGTTTGCCTTCTGGTTCTTTGCTACTTTGTGCAGCAGCAGCCCTGGCTGAAGGAGCTTTCCTAGGCACAACTGAAAGACAGTGAAAATTGTTACAAGTTAATGGTTAAATGGTTAGTTATAAAGCCATGGAATAAGGGCTTCAAACCTTCATATATTTCAGATTCGACACGAACATCCTGAATTCCTATATGAAGGTGTCCTTTGAAACTGTCTAGCGTATGCTTAGTCGGAATCACTCGTTGAGCTTTTGGCTGAGACTGCTGTCGAAGAAGTTTGAAATGTTCACCATAGACAAACCAATCTGGAAATGGAGGGGCAAATGCCACTCCAAAATCAGCATTAGGCAGTCGAGGGAACTTTGGAGGAAAAAGTTCAAAAGCTACCTCATAACGTTTCTCACGAGGAACGTATGAAGGGATTTTTAGTCGATCCAACTGTTGTAGAAATTGTCACTTTAAAGTAATAGCAGCCTCGTGAATGGTTCAACCAAGATCATCTGGTCGGTAGACAGTTTCAAAGTATTTTTGGAAAGCCTGTATTTCTTGGAGGTGAGTGAACTTACTTTTCTTCGTATTGTCCTGCACATCAATAAAAGCTTGGTCAAGCAATGAAGAAAATGTAGCTACATCAAGAAAATGCTCATTGTAGTGTTGCGACCACCAGTGGTGGAATGATGAAGTGCATAAGAAAGAAGGCTCAAAAAACACGGGAGACAGAACTTCTCCTCTCTCATTCTAGCTGACGAGTGTACTGGTGACATCTTCTTCACCAAAGCTTACAGTATGAAGGATTACTTGGCCTTTCCTCTCATATAAACATTGAGGAAAGCTCTGGGCCAGCCCAAATTGTCGAGAGACAAGATTTTGTTGGTAAGCAATCAGTGTTGATAGGCCTCTCTCCAAGTTCAACCTTTCGACAATGAATCTGGGAATTAAAAAGGCTTCCCAAATAGCAACAGATTCACTGTCAAGAGTCTTGTGAGGGTTTGGAAATGGCCTTGTAAACCACACAGGGCCATATCTTCTTTGAGCAAAGGGTGCCATGCTGGGAGTAAACTCATAGCGCTTGGCAAACATCATGATATAGCTGGTGAAGGCCCCTTGAAGGGTTTCACCATCATCATTGGGCATAAGTTTGACCAAACGGGTCCATTCGACGCTCCTCTCCCTTATCTCAGCGGAGGCTTCGTCAACTAGCCCTTTTCTGGGAAGGCTAGCTTCAACTGTTGCATTGAGCCATAGTTGAAGCAGCCAAAGAGGTCCACTCAAGTGTACAGAACCTTGAGCTTCCATGTGCCTCAGTCGAGAAGCCCCTTCACTGATGGACTCATAAAGGTTCGCCAGGATGAGTTCACTTAAGCAGACCCCTCTGTTCTTGTGAAGCTGGTTAGCAAGGGGCAAGTACTTCTTAGCTACTTGCAAGGATTTTGTACAGAAAACATATCTCGACAGCCATACTGTGAGAAATGCAATGTGTTCTTTATCAGATACTTCATCATGGTCTGCGTCGAAGTAGTGTTTGATGAAGTGGGTGTAGGTGAGTTTGGAACTTGAAATGCCTATGATATCCTCAGCATCTTCTTCAGGGTTGTAAATAAGGCCATCTGGGCGAAGCCCTGTGATGGCAGCCAAGTCGAACAGTGTAGGGGTAACCATTCCACATGGCAGATGGAAGGTGTAGTGGGTGTTGTCCCAAAAATATAAGGACGCTGCCAGCATGTTCAAGCAGTATGGTACGCTGGTCTTCGATAGCATGAGAAGGTCATAAATCCCTATGTTTTTCCAATGTTCAGACTTGACCTTTTCCATCTTCGCCATCCATTGGTCAAAATCCTTCAAAGGATTAACAGCTCTTACTAGCCTTGTGCCATCAGTGAGATAGCTAACATTGATCTTGAGCAGTGGAATTTCTTCAGGAGAGGTTTCATCAGAAACGTTGATTTTGGAAAAGCTTTTTTGCCCTAATGGCCTTGTTTTCCGGTAAGAGGGGAGAAACTCACTTAGTTTCTCATCAGAAATGTCAACCTTAGCTAGAGGACCAGACAGTGCATAAGGTTTGTCAGAAACGATTAAAGGAATCATTACCTGAGACTTATATATGCCTCATGACTCTTTGGTGGTGGGTTCCGGCGGGCAACGGCGATTATCCACTATTTGGGGGGCTGGGATGTTTGCAAATGGAGGAATGGCTTGTTTGAATTGAGTAGCCTTGCCTCTTTGGGTTTTCTTTGGTTGAGGATTCACTTGGGAGGACGCCATTGTTAGAGAAAATGAAAAGAAGTGGTGCTTTTCTGGGTTCTGCGTGAAGAAAACTGAAAAAAAAAAGAAGGGTGCTTGAGAGTATGGAAGTGTGGAAAGTTCACCAAATGGTGAAAACGGATATTTATAGACGTTTGAAAATCCCAAGAGCCTTGGATCCACCGTTGAAGTTGAGAAGGTAGTGGGACGCGTGTCTTTCTCTTGGAAACGTGATGAGTAGCAGCAGTTATGTTCAGACTGCAAACATATACTTTTAAGAAAGGAGTCATGATGAGCGCGGCTAAAGAGACGTTTAAGGGTTTGTCATGATGGCATGATGTCATAAGCGTGGGTAAAAGAAACTGAACAGTTGAGCCACTGAGTGATTAGTGGATTATTCAGTTGAAGCCATGCAAACAAGCGTCGAAATGTTTGTTGAATCAAAAAATGACCCTCTCACCGATTCTGGCGAAAGGACATTTCTTGGGGGTCAATTTGTTAACCCTCACTTTCGACGCTAGAAAGAACCAAAGCTATTTTAAGTTAAAAAATTATTTTTAACATAAAGAAGGCTTCGACCCAGTTTTGGTGAAGCCTGAGTCGAATAGGGGTTTTGGAAACCTCAAAAAATGGCTAAGTGTTGGGAGATGCTTCGACCGTGAGAATGCTGAAACGCGCGTTGCAGTTATCACATTGAGGCTGAAGGGAAAATTTCAAATGTTTGAATTTCAAAAGGATCAGTTGCTGAACGTGGGAGCAGTTGAAATGGAAAAAGGCGCCAAGAGGACACGTTTGGAAGCATAACCACCACTTAGTAGTTATTTCTTAGCACTATAAATAGGAGTTATTTCTATAGAATAGGGGTGTTCGTATTTTTGTACAAGTTACTCAAAGAAACTCAAAGTACCTGCGTGTAGAGAAACGAGTTCGTGAGAATGTACGTAATGTAACACCACTTTCTTTCATCAATGCAATTTATCTTCATCATGTTTATGTTTCAGCACTTTACGTTTTCCTGAACTTTACCTTTCATGTCTTAACTTTTCCTTGAATCTTTATTTTCAGTCAAGTTTATTTTAAACCTTGTTTTTACTTTCATTTAAAAGCTTTCGACATTTATCTTCTTGCATCTTTACATTCAAGCATTACTTTCAAAGTCCTTTATCTTCAAGTCATTTATTTTAAAGTCATTTATCTTTCCGCATTTACTTTCGACTGCACTTTTATTAATTCCAGCCTTTATTTTCAAGAACGTGGAGTTCATTGCATTTTATCTTCAAAAGCTTTTACATCATTGCATTTACTTTTAAAGTCATTTATTTCCTCGTCATTTACTTTCGACAGTCATTTATTTTTTCTGCATCTTTTACATTCAAGAACGTGGAGTTCAAGCACTTTTACATTTTTGTCATTTATCTTCGACAGTAATTTATCTTCCTGCATTTTTTATCAATTCAAATCTTTATCTTCAAGCCTTATTTTCAAAGCTTTTTACTTCTTGTCTGTTACTTTCGACGCCTTTAAATTCTGCATTCTTTATTTGCAGCCTTTTAACTTCCAAGCTTTTACTTTACTGCAAGTAGTCGAACGTGGAGTTCACTTAGGTATTTTTTAGCATTGTCGAACGTGGAGTTCAGTTTACATTTCCTTTATTTCAAGTTATATTCATTCTCTCTTAAAATTTAGCACATGTCCTAGGATTTGTGTGCTCGATCCTGCAAGTTAGTCAGTTTTATTTAAAATTGATAGACCAGAGGTTGTTTACCAAAATTAACAGTAAACAGCCACTACAGGATCTGGTTCAGGTAAAAACCATATGGGTCGAATGAGTCAACCCTTAGGAACCAGATACCCTATCTATATGCCAAACATCACCAATAATTCCGTGGCAGTGATAAGGCAACAAATGGACGAAAGTAATCATGATATGGTCCAAATGCTTGCCTAATAATTAGGGGTTATATTTAACCCTTTAATTCATAATACTACCCAAACCAAAACAGTAATTGGCAGCGCAAATAACGCGTATTGCTGAATTTTTTGGTGTCCCACAACCCCCTCGACATCCTCAAAGGGAGTGGATGGTACAAAATAATGGGGTGGTTTTAGAAAAAAGACCCTATAATTAATCAAGTTCAACCAAATATACCTCAAACGAACATTTTAAACCAGGGGGAGTAGTCGAACAACATAGGGTTGAACCTCCCAGAGTCGAACACCTAATCCAAGCGGAACAAGGGGTAGTAGTGGCAAATAGAAACCAGAACACGGATGAAGTTATAAATCAAGTTCGACGCGAGGATGTAGCGGCAGATAACAACTTAGCAGCCATGGTCGAAAGGATTATGGCCAGAAATGGGGTAAATATTGGCCTGCATAGGCCAAATTATACATCACCCCTAGATGGAAAGCCCCCAAATTCACTAAGTTTTTTGGGGATACTAGTGAGTCCACAGTCAAACATGTGGCAAGATATTTGATAGAGGCTGGTGAGATTGCAAACAACGAAAATCTAAAAGTGAAATATTTTCCAAGTTCGCTCACTAAAAATGTCTTCACTTGGTTTACAACCCTACCGACAAATTCGATCCACAATTGGACTCAGTTGGAGAGACTATTCCATGAGCAATTCTATATGGGATAGACAAAAATAAGCTTAAAAGAATTGGCTAGTATTAAGAGAAAGTTCTTAGAGCCAATTGATGATTACCTAAATAGGTTTCGATTGCTTAAGGCAAGGTGCTTTACTCAAGTGCCTGAACATGAGTTGGTCGAAATGGTCATCGGTGGCCTCGACTACTCAATTAGAAAGAAATTAGATACCCAGTACTTGAGAGATATGACCCAATTGGCTGACAGAGTTCGACAGGTCGAACGATTGAAGGTTGAAAAAGTTAGGGCAAACAAGGAGATGGTAGCCTACGTCGGAGTTAATGAAGACGACGAAGAAACGTATAACGAGTCTTTAGACTTCGATGAGAACGGGGTTGACCTTACTGAACTAAAGCAAGGACCACCTTACTATTGTAAGGTCCTAGCCCTTTTAAATGGAAAAAACTCAGTCGAACCAGAAAATAACGAAAGATTTCCTAAGAGGACTTGCACTTTCGACGTCACAAAATGTGACAAAATATTTGATTTGTTAGTTAATGAAGGTCAAATGATAGTGCCTCCGGGTGCTAAAATGCCTCCTTTAGAGTAAAGGAAAAAGAGAGGTTTTTGTAAGTATCATAACTTTTTGGGTCATAAACATCTCAACATTTTATTTTCAGGGTTCTCGTTCAGAATGCAATTAAGGATGGAAGACTCAGATTTGGAGAGAAGTCGAAAACTCAAATGAAGATCAATTCTGATCAAATGAAGATCGATTCCGATCCTCTTTAGGTGGCTGATGCCCACTATACTGAGCCATCTGTAATCAACATGGTCGAAGTCACTGAATAATTTGCCAACAATATCAACATGGTCAAGGTTACTGAAGACTTCGCCAAAAAAGCTGACATGATCGAAGTTACTGACGACTTCGTCAACGAAGCAGTCATTGTCAAGGTTACTGAGGATCTTGACAAAGAAATCATTGAAAATTACATCAATCTATGAAGTCACTGAAAGCTTCACCAACAGAATCACTGAAGGTTTCTACAAAGAAACTACTGACAGTTTCACCCATGGAGTCATTAAGGGCTCTACTTAAGAAGTTACTGAAGGCTCCAACCAAGGAATCGCTGAATATCCCAATTCGATGATAACAACGAAAGAAACCACTGAATGTTTCGTGCTAATTGACAATGTTACTGAGGCTACTGACGATGTTAGAGTGAAATTGGAAAAGCTAAACATCGCTGGAAAGGCAGACGCAGGCGTAAATATGGTCGAAGTCTCTCACAAAACATCGATGGAGATTGATGAGAACCATCGTCAGGAAGAGTATAATAAATTGGCTTACCTAAAAGAGGAAGAGAGCCTGATTGTTTTCCTTCACAAGTGTCAGAAAAAGAAATCAGAGGTCATGTTTTGCCCTATATTCAGTGCGGTCTTCGATCAAAAGGCAGCACATAATCTCAAAGGGTTTAATAGAGCAATGAGTAGAAGAAATTGGAAAGCATCTCATGGCCGCCAGAATTTAGACAACAAGAGTGATACAAGGAGACGGGAGCAGGCAACTCAAAGATTTATTGGTAGCAAACCTACTACTTTCAAACCTTCGACGAAAGCTCCCAAAGACAAATGGGTCAGACCAGTTGGAAATCAAGAGCAGGGCCAAAGAAAATGAAAGAACTTCGAGGTTCAGAGAGGCTCTTCAGTGACGTATAGGAAAGAATTCCAAGCGTCGAAGCGGATGGCATATCCTTCAGATAATTATAAAGGCAGGAATATAATGTCAAGATCTTAGTGGAGGAGGCAACAAAGGTGAAGGAAAGCTGAAAGGGAGGTAATGGAGAAGGCGAAGCCTGAATCTAGTAGCAACATACAGGCGAAGAAAGAAGAAAAGAAACCTGTTGAGAGGAAATTGTTCTCTCCTCAAAAGGAGGTGTCTTCAAAAAAGACTGACCATGAGGACAACGAAATGACTGACAATTTCGACTCTGGGTCAGAAGCCTTACTTGACATCATGTGTAATGTGGTTTCAGTACTTCATAGAGAGTACGATCAAGTGATGGAAGTAGAGGAAGAAGAAGATATGACGGAAATGGAGACGACTCGACATAGGCCTGTCTGTTACTACATTATGAATAATAGTTGCGTAGAGGAACAAAATGCATTCTTCGAGAGGCCTGATGATTCAATGAAAAGCCATTTAAAACCTTTTTTCATCAAAGGGAAAATGGGAAATGTCGGAGTAAATAAGATCCTGGTCAACGGCGAAGCGATAGTTAATTTAATGCTGCATTATACGCTTAAAAAGATTGGGAAAAACGACACAGATATGAAACCCCATAATATGGTGCTATCGAATTATGAAGGCAAGATAGGAACCACAATGGGGGTTATACAGGTGGATTTGATTATCAGTACTATAACTAGACCTAATATGTTTATGGTGATAGCCTCCAAGGCTAATTACAACCTTTTGCTTGGTAGGGAATTGATTCACGACATTGGTGTCATTCCTTCCTCAATGCACAAAAGGATTACAAATTGGCGCCAAGATGGAATCTTCGAGAACATCGAAGCGGACCAGAGTTATTTTATGGCTGAAGTAAACCAGGTTGACAGAAGACGCTTCGACCAAAATTTGGCTCATATTGGTCCATGTAGTTCTACAGAATTCGATATGACGCTAACAGACAACTCTTTTTGCTCTCTCTATCTACACCTAACCCATGTGTTTTAGTGGGATAGAGAAGTCATTGGCGAAGAGGATTATGTCTTTGGAACATAACACATCTGGCCAACTGACTGGGGAAGCGAATTTGGCGATAATGAATGAGTCACTGGCGCTCGAAAATATTTCGACTTATATAGCCAAAAACAAACTCAAAGCTGCCTTAGGGGCCGAAGTAAAATTCATGGCTGTCGAAGCCAAGAAGATTGAAGAAGATCAAGCAGGTCCTGGTAAGGACTTCGATCCAGAACCACCTGATAAGGTTCTGTATGGGCTACAAAACCAGAGGCTCGACGCAATCTATGATGATGAGCCTTTGGGATTCGAGAAAGATCCACTAGCAAACAACATCAAAATGTTGGCACAGGATCCACTTGAAGAAATCGACCTGGGATAAGGGGCAGAAAAGAGGCTGACATATATCAGCGCCAACGTTAGCCCACAACTCAAGGTCGAAGTAGTCCAACTGCTAAAAGAGTTTAAAGACTACATTGCATGGGACTACAACGAAATGCCTGGTTTGGACAGAGAGCTGGTCGAACTAAAGCTGTCGATAAAGCCTGGGAAGAAGCTTGTCTAGCAGACTCTAAGGCGATTTGCACCAGAAGTTCTCTCGAAGATTAGAGAGGATGTCGAAAGACTTTTTAGATGTAAATTCATCCGCACGACCAAGTATGTCTAATGGCTTGCCATTATTGTTTTAGTTGTCAAGAAAAATGGCAAGTTAAGGGTATGCATAGATTTTAGAGATTTAAATTCTGCAACCCCAAAGGATGAATATCGTATGCTTGTGGCGGAAATGTTAGTCGATTCTTCTGCAGGACACAAATACTTTAGTATGCTTGACGAGTATTCAGGTTATAATCAAATCTTCATTGTTGAGGAAGATGTCCTAAAAACATCGTTTCGATGCCCTAGAGCCTTGGGCACTTATGAGTGGGTCGTAATGCCTTTTGGTTTGAAAAATGTTGTGGTGACATACCAAAGAGCGATGAATTCGATCTTTCATGATTTTATCGAGACTTTTATTCAAATCTATATTGACGATATTGTTGTTAAGCCTATTTCAGGGAAGAACCATATTGACCATCTTCGACAGCCCTTTGAAAGGATGAGGAGACACAGTCTGAAAATGAACCCTCTCAAATGTGCTTTTTGTGTGCAGGCGAGAGATTTCTTAGGCTTTGTAGTCCACAAAAGGGGATCGAAATAAATAAGAACAAGGCCAAAGCCACAATGTAAATGAAAGCGCCATCAACCTAGAAGGAGATGCAATCACTACTTGACAAGATTAATTTCTTGAGGAGGTTTATCTCAAACCTTAGTGGAAAGACTCAGGCCTTCTCACCTTTGCTTCGACTCAAGAAGAAGAACTTTGAATGGGGGCAAGCTCAGCAAGACGCCTTCAGCAAGATCAAGGAATACCTGACTCACCCTCTAATTCGGATGTCACCTTGTAGGAATAGAAGTATGTGGTTGTATATATCTACGCCGAACAAGACTTTAGGGAGCAGGTTGGCTCAAGAGGATGAAAATGGCGTCGAAAGAGCCATTTACCACCTCAGTAAGATCTTGGACAATGCAGAAACTAGGTATATCGTAGTCGAAAAATTATGTTTATGTTTGTATTTCTCATGTATGAAGCTAAAGCATTTTATAAAACCAGTGGATGTTTTTGTTTCATCTCATTTCGATGTTATAAAACATATGTTGTCTAAACCAATCTTGCATAGTCGAATTGGTAAATGGACATTAGCTTTAACTGAATATTCTTTAACGTATATGCCTTTAAAGGCTGTTAAGGGACAAGTGGTAGCCGAATTTATAATCGACCACTCTATAAATGAGAATTCATTAAACCACCATGAACTGGAGCCTTGGAAGTTGTACTTCGACAGATCTAGTCATAAGGATGGAATGGGTATAGGAGTTCTTATTATTTCTCCTAACAAAATCCCAACAAAATTCAAGTATAAAGTCGAAGGCATATGTTCAAACAATGTGGCTGAATATGAGGTTCTAATAGCCGGACTTGAGATATTGTTGGAATTAGGGGCAACTCGAGTCGAAATAATGGGTGACTCAAAGTTAGTCATAAAACAAATTACAAAGGAGCACAAGTGCGTTAAGGAAAATTTGATCATGTACTTCGTGATAGCCAATCGACTCTTAAAAAGATTTGAGATGGTGAGTATTCGACACATCCCTCGATTAGAGAATCAAGAGGCCAACGACTTGGCGCAGATTGGCTCTAGGTATAAAATTTCAAAAGAAAAATTACATAAAGCAATCGAAATTAGAGGAAGGGTTATGTCAGCCAGATTATCCCCATCAGATCTGGAAACAACAAAGCTAGGATACGCTGACGAAGAGAATTTTGAGATACTAAATATAGATAGTTTGACAGATGAAGATTGGAGAAAGTCAATAGTGGAGTACCTACAAAATCCAACAACATTTGCTGAGCGAATAAACAAGTATCGAGCTTTAAGTTATGTTTTTTTGGGAAATGAATTGTTTAAAAAGACTCCTGAAAGAGTTTTGCTTAAATGTTTTAGTGAATCTGAGGCATATTTAGCCCTTTCGAATTTTTATGGTGGGGCATGTGGGGCACATCAGGTAGGCCATAAATTGAAGTGGTTATTGGTTCGACAAGGAATGTATTGGCTAACCATGTTAAAAGATTGTATTGAGTTTGTAAAGGGATGTTAAGAGTGCCAAGTGCACACATGTATATAACATGTTCCTACAAGCGAACTATATTCCATAGTGAAACCTTGGCCCTTTAAAGGTTGGTATTTGGATTTGATTGGAGAGATTCGACCAGCGTCATCTAAAAATCAGAGATATATTTTGGTGGGCATTGATTATTTTATAAAATGGATCGAAGTCATACCATTAGCAAATGTGGACCAAGACGCTGTAATCGAATTCGTCCAGAAGCACATTATCTTTAGGTTTGGAATCCCAAAGACCATTACAACGGATCAATGATCTGTTTTTATTGGTCGAAAGGTGCAAGAATTTGCAAAGGAAATGGGTTTCAAACTATTGACATCTACACCATATTATGCTCAAGCCAACGGACAGGTCGAAGCAGTAAATAAAGTTGTGATTGGTTTGATTAAGAAACATGTGGGGAAAAGCCAAAGAATTGGCATAAAACATTAGACCAGATTCTCTGGGCATGTCGAACCTCCCCTAAGGAAGCTACTAATGCTACTCCTTTTCGACTGACATACGGTCATGACGCAGTCCTACTAGTTGAAATCTATCTACAGTCAACAAGAATCCAAAGTTACCATGAGATTCCATCAGAATCATATTGAAGCATGGTGTTGGATGAGTTGGTTGATTTAGACGAAGAAAGACTAAGTGCCTTAGAATTGTTGAAAAGGCAGAAAAAGAGAGTAGAGAAATCATACAACAAAAGGGTAAAAATTAAAACATTTTCGCCTGGAGACTTGGTTTGGAAAGTGATCCTTCCCATTGATCGAAAGGATATAATTTTGGGAAAGTGGTCCCCTAAGTAGGAAGGTCCCTTCTAGATTATACAAATTCTTTCGAATGTGTGCATACGAAATTGAATAATTAAATGAATATAAAAGGATTCTAAGAGTGAATGGCAAGTATTTGAAAAAAATAAAAACCTGCACTCCAAGAAGTAAAAGTAGCGAATGAGTAATTACATACAAAATGGTCAAAGCCAACATAGTAAAGTAAGATAGATATTTCCAAAATGACTTAAGTCATTACAATTCATGCCACGGAGGGCTAAAGAAATTTACAACCGAAAGAAATAAAGTTCAATAATTAAGTTAAAATGGGAAAGAGTTTTTCATCTTCTCATATTTGGATTTCTGAAGCATTAAGCGACTTTCGCAAAGAGCCTTGTTAGTTGAAAGGACTTAGATTTCCCTTCCAAACTGTTGGGCTCTATCGACAAGATACATTCCAACCTTGAGTTCTTTGGCCACCTCTTCTTGGTCAAACTTGAGAAGCTCATATTTACGTTGTTTGGCCTGAGAAATTTTACTTTGCAAAGCCTTGATTTGCTTCTCCCATTCTTCGACATTTTTGTCACAACTTTTGATTTCTTTCTTATTTTGCTCAGAGACCTTTTCCAAATTTGAAACCTTTGTGGTAGATTCAGAGGCTGCATCCCATTCGGCCAGTTGGGTCTCTGATTTGTTGCTAATTTTGCTTGAGAAGTCTCGAAGACGATTCAGATCAACAATGACAAGATCAATCAATGTGCCCAGCTCCATTATGGCGTAAGCGACTTCAGGAGAGACCTCTAAGACATTGACTTGCTTCAAGAGTTTTTTGAGCCCAAAACTGGCAGAAAATTCTTTTTCCAAGAGTTGGAATAGATCTACATTGAAAATTTTCTCTTTAATTTGAGGAAGCAAGTCATCCTCAGGTTTACCGATTGACTGGTTGCCTGAGGTAGTCGAAGTACTGGTGTTTTTTATCACCAAAGCTATATCTGGAGTTAATCATGGCTTTTAGGTATTACAACAGCCTTTGTACTTTCAGTGATTCTAGCTCTTCGTGTGAAAGGCTGATAGAGTTTGTGTCAGTCAAAGTATTTGTAAGAGGGTTGGTTTTCGATTGATCTTCGCGTTCCTCTTTTTCTTCTTCTTTATCTTGGACTACAATTTCAGTTTCAAAATCAAACATTGATTGGTCTTCCTCCTCCTCTTCATCCTCCTCACCCTCTTCGTCGCCGCTATTTTGTTAAATGATTAGGGATCTATCTTCATATTTATCTTCGACGACTTGCTCTGCGGAAGGCATTTCAGTGTTTCATGCGATGTCAGCTATAACTTCTTCCCTGGCCGGGCTTGTTTTTTTATCAGCTTCGTTGGTGTGCAAAAGCTCAATGGTGGCCTTAAGTGGTGATTTCTTTTGAACATCAACAAGTTGGCTCACTTCGTCAACAAACCCTTTTGTGGAATCCTTGGGAGAAGTTTTGGAAGGGCTTGTCGGACGATAGATAGGATCACTACTGGTGGTGGGAATGATTTGTCACTCTAAGAAAAAGAAATCAAAATGGGTTAGAAGCGTGTTAGTAGAAGAAAACCATAAAGTTCAAAACGAAGAAGAAATTTTTGTACCTTAGGATTTTCAGTGCCAGGGCTAGAGTTATCACTCTCTACCTGACCAGGGTTCTTCTTGTCGGTTGCTTCTTTGTTAACAAGCGTAGCATCAGTTTCTACTACCTATGGGGCATGGGGTTTCATCACAAGTGCTCTGGTTGGTTTTGGCGGAGGATGAAGGCCTCTATCAGTGATTTTTCTTTGTTTCTTCTTCTTTTTTAGGTGTTTGGATTGGTCTGGCGAAACATCCCCATCATCGGATTCAATTATTTGAACCTCAGATTCTTGCTGCTTTCTCTTTTTAGGTGTCGAAGGAGGTTTCCGACTTCCCTGCAAAAAAAAAAAATATATATATATATATATATATATATAGGGAAATGCTAACATACACCTAAAATTGGTGGGCCCCACACAAAAATACACTACATCTATTTTTTTTCTTCATCTTTCTAATGTGGGTTCCACCCAAAATTGGTGGGCCCCACACAAAAATACACTAAAGTGTATGTTGCTAATGCACACCTACATGGGTGTGCATTAGCATGACCCATATATATATATATATATATATATATATATATATATATATCATATTTTAGATGATAGATTTAGAAGGCAATAAGAAAAGAAAAGAAATGGTGAGCATAAAATTTACCTTTGTTGTGGTTTTTTGGTGTTATTTTCTTCGTCTTCTTCGACGACTTCTTTTTCGACGGGAATAGGTTTCTTGGTTGGAATCCTCACAGCTGCAAGAGAAAGTAATGCAGTCAATATAAGCAAAAAAGAAAAAATATATAAATAAAGGGAAAGAAATGGTGTCGAAGAACCTCTCATTCCACACCTTCATATATCGGAGACTCCATGCGAACGTGTTTTATGCCAATATGAAGGTGACCTTTGAAATTGTCCAAAATATACTTAGTCAGAACCACTCGCTTAGTATGTTTTTGGTAATCTTGGGGAAGATTTTTCATAAAATTCCCACAGACGAACCAGTGTGGGAATGGAGGGCTAAAGGCCACACCAAAATCAGCAGTTGGCAGACGAGGGAATTTTGGAGGATAAAGATTGAAAGCTAACTTGTAACGTTGATCAGGTCGAATGTACGAAGGAAGTTTTAAATCCTCCAATTTCTTCGTAAATTTTTCTTTTAAAGTTATTGCTGCTTCGCTAATGGTTTGACTAAGCTCATTTGGCCTGTAGGCAGTTTCAAAGTATTTCTGGAATGCTTGGATCTCCTTGATATGCCTCAAAGTACCTTTCTTCACTCTGTCTTGTACAAGGGCAAAAACTCTAGTTAGTTGAAGGTTGAAGAAGGATACATCGAAAAATTACGCGTTGTAGTATTCTCTCCACCTTTCGTCGAACTCCTTGGTACAGTGGAAACTTGGTTTGAAGGCCACAACATTAAACTCTGTGAGGTCAGAAAACTTGGCTAGCAATTTGGCACACTCTGCTTCATTATCCCACATGTTGTAATGGATCAGTGAGCCCTTTTTAGGAAAGAGAGGTTTGGGTTTAATCTGAATTAAACCAAACTGTCGAGAGACAAGATTTGGTTGATAGTTGACAAGAGCAATTCGAAGTTTGGAAGGGTTGAGCCTCGAAGCTAATAACCTTGGCGTAAGGAAAGATTCCCAAATATCGAGAGATTCTCCTTCCTGCTCCTTCGACTCAGGAGGAAATCTTCTTGTAAACCATTCAGGGCCCACTTTCTAATTTGCAAAAAGGGTCATGCTGGAAGAAAATTTGTGATGTTTCGTAAACATGATTACATAACTGGTGAATGTCTGCTGAAGACTCATTCCTTCGTCATTATGAGTCAACAGCATAAGCCTTTTTCCTTCGACCGGGAAGGGATACCTTGAAAGTCGCATTCAGCTATAGTTGTAGTAGCCAGAAAGGAGCAAGTTTCCTTTCGTCTTGATTGCCTTCAACGCTGTGACGCCGTCACCAAGGGATTCATACAGGTTGGCCATTATGATTTAGATAAGACAAAGGTCGTGTCCAACATGCAATTGGTTCGCCATGGTTAAGTACCTCTTCGCCACTTGAAGAGACCGTGAATAGAAGATACAGTGCGAGAGCCAGAGATCCAAGAAGGCAACGTGTTCTTGGTCAGAAACCTCTGTGGTTTCTTTGTCATGGTAATAGGCTATGTAAGTAGTGAAGGTTGTTTTGAAGGTGTCAAAGCCTATTGAGTCGTCAGCTAAGAGATTAGGGCATAATCTATTCCAATGGGTTTTAAGTCAGTAATGGCAGCAACGTCGAAGAGGGTTGGGGTAACCATTCCACAAGGGAGATGAAAGTTGTTATAAGTGTTGTCCCAGAAGTAAAGGGAAGCGATGAGCATCGAAGGGCAATAACCTGGTCCTACTTTCGACAATTGGATAAGGTTATAAAGGCCCATTTTCTTCCAAACTTGGAACTTGGCCTTTAATATCTTTTCTAGCCAAGCTATGTAGTCGGAAGGGTCTTTCGACAGAGGGCATGATCTGAAAACCCTAAAACTAGTATTCATGAACTCTAAGTGTATGGGGTCCCTAGAAGCTATGGTCGAAGGAGAACCTTGGCCATCTACCTTAGATTTCTCATCAATCATAACTTCCTTATCAGTCATAGGCCTTAAGTTGTTTGCTATGGGTTTGTAATGGTGATAAGCTGAAAAAAATTCCCTAATTTTAATAGGATCAGCAGTAAGATCAGGCAAAAGACCTAGTATGGCATGGGTTTTACCTGATATAAGAATAAGGATAAGTACCTGGGATTGATATATCTTGCGTTTTTCTTCCTCATTTGGAGGTTCTGGGATGTATTGTTGATTTCCAACTTTGTTTGGACTTAACATCCTGTGAACTAGAGCGAGTTCTTTAGACTTTTGGGAGTCTTTTGCCTTCTTGTTGGTTTCCTTGGAAGTTGTTGAAATGGAAGCCATTGTTGTAGTAAGTGTGAGGAGAATTTGGATAAAGATGAACTTTTGAGGTTGATACGTTTCAGGAAATTCAGAAAGTGAAAAAAAGTAAAATGGTAACTTTCACTCTTTTATAGATGGATTGAAGTGTGACGGTTATTATGCATGATTATTGTACCTCATTTATGGTGACAAGATTGTGGGGCACGTGTTACATGAAGGTTACGTGATGAGACGGTGGCAGTTAAAGTTATAACCCACGAACTCTTAGGGGCTAGTAACGTGATGATTGAAAGGATTCTCACGTGGGATTGAAGAGATGTTTCTGAAAAGGTGTCATGATGACTCTGCCGTCATAATTATGCTGAGGGATATGAACAGTTTATGACGTCAAATTGTCTATGGCGTCGAATTATGTTGTCAAAAAATGCCTTTTTCTCCATATGATGTCGAAAATGACATTTTTGGGGGGCAATTTGTTGGCTCTTAATTTCGACGCCTGGTTTGATTTATGGAACAAATAAGGAAAATGAAAGTTTATGCCAAGTTATGATGGATTTCGACTAGTCAAGTGCAATATTGAGGGTCCAGTCGAAGTTACTCCTTATGTAAGGAAAGATGGCTAGATGGGCTTAAGGAAAATTTCCTAAGTATGAAGTAGTATTTTAAAGGGGATACTATTGATGGTTTTCAATTTGATTTTGAATTTGAATCACAGAGGGAAACTTGTCCCTATCCAGTTTTCAAAAGAAGATATGTGGAGTATGTTGGAAAGTCGAAGACATGCCGAAGCGTCACTTGTCTTAATTTAGGAGAAAGGTCGTTAGAGGCAGTTATTTCGATTCAATATAAATATGAAGTCTTAGTGTTAGGATTTCATGTGTGTATTCAAGTTTGTACAAAATCACTCAAAATACTCAAAGTACCCAGTGTGTAGAGAAACGAGTTGTTGAGAAAATGTACGTTTGATGAAGACCATTTATTTGCTTAAATTTTAATTAAGTCAGTTTATGCTTTTGCCCAGAAATTTATCTTTATTTTGTACAAGTTATTTCCAGTACATTTTATTGCATCTTCGACTATTCCTTTGCCACACAATTTTCTTTATTTTTTTGAAGCAAAATATTTTCTAACTATGAATATTGTTGAAGTGTTCATTGTTTCTCAAACTTTAATTTGAAAACACTAAGCACATGTCCTAGGATTCACTAGTTGATCCTGCAAGTTATCCAATATTTAGAGACCAGCGGTTGTTTACCAATTTTCACGATAAACAGGGACGATATCATCAATGGTCCTAATCAAATTATAGTAACTAATGTTGAGGGTGTTGTCGTACCAAAACCAGAAGTGCAATGGAATGATAATGATAAGAAATTGTGGTCACATGATTGGAAGGCATAAAAGATTCTCATATTCGCACTTGTTGTTGATGAATATTATCGTGTCTCTCATTGTGAGACCGCCAAACCTATGTGGGATGCATTAGAAGTTGCCCATGAGAGAACTAATGAGTTCAAACAAAATAGGATCAATACTTTAAATCAAGAGTTTAAAGTATTTTGCATGAAGCATGGTGAAATGATTGCCGACATACAAAAGAGGTTCATACACCTTATAAATTGTGTGAAGGCTCTAGGTAATCCTATCTCCAATGATATAGCTACTAATAAAGTTTTGAGGTGTCATAATAGGGAATGGCAACCCAAAGTCACCACGATCAAGGAAGAAAATGATCTTAAAACACTTGACCTCACAACTTTATTTGGCAAACTAGAAGAACATGAGCAAGAACTTACTTGCTTGGAAAAACATGAGAAAAAGCTTGAGAAGAAGATAAAGAAGGAGAAAGGTAAGGACAACGAGGAAGAGAAGAAGTATATTGCTCTAAAGACTTCAAGTTCAAAGTCCTAAACAATGAGCAAAGTGATTGTGAATTAATTGATGATGAGAATTTCGATGAAGAAGCAATGTGATTGTTTGTCAAAAGTTATAATAGGTAGATAAGGGAAAATGGAGTCAAACACTTTGACAAGAACCTAATGAAATTTAGAAGGCTTTTAAATTCCTCAAGGGAAGACGAGAATAAGAAACGTAAATATAGAGGTTCATGTCATGAATGTGGAAATGAAGGCTATTATAAGTCGGAGTGTCCATTGATCAAGAAAGACAAAGAGAAAAGCCATTACAAGAAATCTAGCAAGACTATAAGAGCCTATGTTACTTGGGAAAATGAAAATGATTCTTCAAGTGATGAAAGCTCAAATTCAAGTATTGAATCAACTAAACTTTGTTTCATGGCCAACAAAAAGAAAAAGAATAATGTAAGGCATTCTAAGCTTGAATATGTTAATGAATTGTCTTATTCTCAATTAGAAAAAACTTTTGAAAATCTACAAAGAGAAGCCATAGACGCCTTTAAAAAATTAGCTTCAAACAATTATTTTTTTTGCACATTTAAAAGCTAAAGTTTTAGAATATGGAGGCTCTTAAGCAATCTATGATAAATATTCAAAAAGATAAGAGTAAGGATGGTGAACCTTTATGGTTCGATTGTGAATCTTGTCATATTTGGCAAAAGGAGGTAAATACTCTTCAAGCTAAATTGGGCAAGGCATTACAATCAAAGGTTACATTTTCTATTGATCCATCGAAGTTTAAACAGTCTTTGAACCCTTCATATATAAAGTATAAATATGTTCAAAAGGATTCAAATAGCAAAAGTAAATCTCATCACAACCTATCTTGTCATTATTGTTGCAAAAAGGGTCACACTATTGTAAAATAAAAGTCTAGGAGACTTTTTGTTCCTAAAGATGTTTTTCAATGGTTTTCCAAATGCAACTTTGATTTCAATCACTTTCAAGGACCCAATGAAAATTGGGTACATAAAACCCTTGTTTGATTCTATAGGTTGACTGTCGTGCCTCTACGGAGAAGATGTGGAGATGAAGACTTTTGTCATATTCTTTTTGTCTTTTGTATGATATCCTTTATGCCAAGTATGGTGTTTTCATTTATCTCGTTCTTATACAGGGGAATATCTTCGTGGTTTTGATCTGCTTCCTCTTGGTGGAGAGGAGTGATCAGTCACCATTTATACTTATTTTCCGTCTGTTATTCGGCACGAAACCGCGAAATCGATAAAACTTTGTTTTGTATTTTCATTACTTTTCAAATTAATTCTACTTTTCGCATTTTCTTTCTAGCATTGTTACTCTTAGTAGTTTATGTTATTTTGTTGCATTTTATGCTTGTTTATGGTAGTGTTCTTTGTTCTTAGATTCAGGTAAAAAGCCCAAGGGTCTTGTGCATGTGAAACGGGAGTTTCGGAGATTCAGATAGGAGTTTTTGTAGTTACAGTGGTCCTGACACGGGAGGCCTGGAAGCGAAGGATTGTGGTGGAGCAATGGGCTGACACGGGTGCCCGTGTCAGCTGACACGACCCGTGTCAGCAAGTCTGGCATGATGGCAAGTTTAATATTTGGACCAGAGGGCCAACACGGGTGCCCGTGTGGCCTGACACGACCCGTGTTGGCCAGGACGCTACACTTTCTGAATTTTCTCAATTTTTATGTTTGGCTACTCTAAAGGGCATTTTGGGTATTTCCTGTCGCTGTTAAGTGAATTATGACTATTTAGGATTATTTTTGAGAAAAGGGAGAACACTTTTGACATTACGAAAAATTGTACGATAAAGTTTGGATGCTATCAAGTGATTCGGGGAAGGAAGATTTTTTATGAGCCATCGCGATTGAAGATCGAATTCATCCGTTATTCTTGTAATGTCTATCTCTTATTTTGTAATTTCTTTTAGTACTATGAGCGGCTAAACCCCCCAATGCTAGGGGATGTCCCTGAATTGCATTTGTAATGACTCTGATTTCCATTGTTCTATGAGATATTACTTTTTCCTTAATCTTTTGTTATGCAATGTGTTTAATGCTTTTTCGATCGGACAAATTGAAACTGATTTACGGTTAGGGTTTAGGTCGGACCAACCAACCTAACGCTTTTGCATAATAATATTACAGTAGATATTGCCTAGGAATGAGGATACCCTATAATAACCGATATATTCTTGATAAAATATAATGCTTGTGATCCTTTCTAGACTGCTAAGGAATTAGGGTAGAGACTGAATCTCAAAGATTTTTCTGCTAAGGAATTAGGAAAAAATACTCTTAAGAATCGGTAAAGTTTGTTTTGAGTCATGTCTCCTAGAATAAGGATTGAGGGTTTTTGCAGTGCAATTCATACACTTTCTTCTAGCATGCCTTCCCATATCTGTCTTAAGTAAATTTTATAATTCTGTTTACTTTATTATTATTAGTTATAATTTCTCGAACAATCAAACCTCAAGGAAACTTTTATTTAATTGAATTAACATCTTCACTTGTAATAACGTGCAGTCCTCGAGATCGATTATGGGGATAACCCCTATTATTACTACATCGTAAAAATAGTACACTTGCTATTTTTTCGATCAAGGAGTGTCATTTCTTGGAGTAAAAATGGATGATCCTCATAATTGGTATGAGCAAGAGTTTGTTAAGAAGGTCGAAACATGGGTTCAAACATCTTTTAAAGATGGCCCCTGGTTAGGTAGTATGCCTTTTAAGATTAGGTTCCTATGAATTTTCAGAATCTCCTAAATCCAAGAAGGATATGTTGGTAAGATCGGGAGATAGGAAGTGAAGGAAATCGTGATACACAGCGCAACCGAAAACAAAATTTGACAAGACCATCATCGTCTCTCAACATAGTTAAAACACTCCAAAATGTGATGTTGTTACAATGACTTTCAATTTCCATACATGTGATCCCGTCTATTTTAAAACTTAACCATCTATAAAGTACAACGAAGAAGAAGTAATTGAATTCAAGCACTTACTACCCTCGAATCAGCAACCATCCTATAAAGAGCATCTTTCAACCACCTTAAATTAAATATATTTTTTAAAAATGCACATGCAATTCAACTCACTAGTTATCTTTTTTTTATCATATAAATCTATCACTTTTGCCATTTAAATTGTGTCACATATAGTGCCAAATAAGAAAAATAGAGCGAAATTTAAAACCAACAATTTAACAATATTTATAGCCGTATAAGTTACTATATTTAATTCTATTTTTTTCACAAAAGTTATTAGATTTAATAATTCCCCTACCTAAGTTGTCACTATGTAATTGGTAACATAAGAAATCTATCATATGTGATTGGTTTTTGAGGTTTTTGTTTTTTGTTTTCCATTATATTTGTGATAATCTTTTCTAATTAAGAGATATATGTGATGATGTTCTTACCCAAAAGATATTAAGTTTCGTACGACAATAACTTTATTTCGAAACATGTTTGCCTAATTTTGATGTTGTCACGAAATATAAACTAATACGTAAACAAAACAATTAGGTAAAGTACAAAATTAGGTATTTCATCCAAAAGTTGTTAATTTACAAATTGTGAATATGATTCATGATGATACATTGCACTAATGTAGACAACTATGCATGCCAAAATGTAACTCAAATACGTATCAAATTGTGGTTATATAATTTCACTAAAATTTCACTAAATTGTGATTACATTTTGAAGGGAACAATGTACCTTCACTAAATAAACCCACATACGTATAATATTTCTTTTTTACAAAAAGGGACAATGTACCATCACCAAATAAACCCTTCAATGCAATCCAAGATAATAATAAAAAGCCAGTTTTTAAATAGCTCATTTGATCAATTGTAAAAAACAAAAAAGTTTATCAACTTTCGGTTCTTATATTGTAAATCAATCCAATCGAATTATAAAATTATATATTTTCAAACAAAAGGTTATAGTATTATAATAAACTAAATACATCATACGATACATTAAATTAAATTTCTACATACAAAGTACACCATTTTACTCTATTTGTGTAGTACTAGTGCAACTCAATCGATTATCTGATTAACGAGAGCTAATATGGATTTTAAAATAAAAAATAAAGTAAGAATCGGTGATAACAGTAAATTTGGGCTTTCGATACGATAGAGGGGGAACTCACCTGCAAAGTTAACACTCAAACGTTCAAGTTTGTATGTGAGGCAGAAGAGTGAATTGAAATTGAAATTGAAACTGAGTATTTGATCTAACGCGCTTTCTGTATATAGTGAAGAGGAAACAACAATTTGCTATTTGTCAGGCATGAATCACGAAGAGTTGTTGAATGTATTTGGAGTTTAGATCCTCTATTCTTATTCGTAGGGTAGCTCTCATGTGCTCAGAAGGTTCTAGAAGGATTGCAACATTTTTAGAGTGGCCGATTAGTGATCAATATGGTCGACCCAAGATAGTTTCCCCAAAACCATTATTTTTGTGTAGCAAGACAAATGTTTGTTGTATTAGCTTCGGTTGTCAACCACTCTTTCATCTATCTTGAGCAAGAGTAAGCATTCAAGTTTCTTGGGAATTTGCGCAATTAATGTCCCATACTTCAAATGTCTTTTTCAGAGGTATTATCATTATGACCATTGGGAACTGGAACACGTAAGTGTTAGGTATGAGTGATTTGAAGCGTTGATAGAGTATATTCTCCTTTGCATGCTAGCATACAATTCTTGAAGAGTCAGTTTCACATTTCTTTGAGTTATCTTTTCGAGATTACTATTACCTCTTTTCTTTTGATATTTTGCTTTTCTGTGTCTAGAAAAAGTAATATACATCATGAGTCAAAAATCACAGAAGAGTGATCGATCTTCGTTGGTGGAATCTGTTTATTCTTCATCTGTTATTGTCTTTTCCAAATAGGGTAATCTTGATGGAACCATTCTTGATGTTGGTCCATCTTCGGATTTGGGCGTCCTAAACCCTAGCAAAAATGACAAAATATATAACAAGTATGGTGATTGTGTCATTCATTTTTATGAATGCATCTTCTCGATTGCGGGTATTTGGTTTCCTTTCAATGCTTTCGAGATAGAAGTTCTTAAGCATTTGATAATGGCTCTATCGCAACTTGATCATCCTACAAGTTTGTCGTATGTGAAAGTCTTCCAGTATTGGTGTGAATACTAGAATAAGAAACCTTCTCTAACCCTTTTCTTTTATCTCTTCAAAGTTCATTGTGGCCTTGTAACATGTACAACACATACATGCTCTTAATACTATTAGGAAAGCTCTTAGTCGAGCTCTTGATAGTCGTGATCTAGCTCGTTGTCATTGTACGAGCACTTAATACTACAGGGTGAGTTCTTGGCCGAGCTCTTGATAGTCCTGGCCTAGCTCGTGATATCCTTAGCCTTAGGTGAACTATTGCTCCTCTTGGGCGAGCTTTTAATACTATTGAGTGAACTATTAATAGTTGGGCGACCTTTTGCTCCTTTTGACCGAGATGGTACTCGGGCGAGCTCTTAATACTATTGGGTGAACTCTTGATAGTTGGGCAAGTTCTTGCTTCTCTTGGTCGAGATCTTGATAGTTGTGCGAGCTTTTGCTATTTAGGCGAGTTGTTAATAATATTGGGCAAACTCTTGGCTGAGCTCTTGATAATTGAGCCACATGTTTTTATCATCTTGCCCGAGCTCTTGATAATTAGGGTATATATTGCTACTCGAGCAAGCTCTTAATACAATTAAGTGAGCTCTTGGTTGATCTCTTGATAGTTTTAGCCTAGCTCAGGATAGTCATAACCTTTGGCAAGCTCTTGATAGTTGGTTGTGCTCTTGATACTCGAACGAACTCTTAATAATATTAGGAGAGCTCTTGGTCGATCTATTGATATTAGACAAACTTTTAATACTATTGAAAAAACTCTTGATACTTCGGCCTACAGTCCAACCTACTCCCTTGCTATGTGCTCTTCATCATGCTATTTTAAGTCTCCCGATAAAAATAGAATTAAAGATATATAATCTTCTAAGCACGAGGCACCTAAAGGTGAAATGCTTTAGTCGAAATCCCATGACACACTATAAAATTAAATATTTTGGACCTCTTAATAATAAATTTTTTAGTAGTGTTGTTTATACTTAATCCAAAAATAACAAATAAAAGTAACAGAACAAATAACTCGACGCTGCTACCGCTAGCATTAAATTAATTAAAAAATAAATAATATTGAAAGCGAGTGTTATGTTGATAGCGGTGTCGTTGTTATAGTTACAGTTTTGGGTAAAAAAATAATAAAATACCAATGGGGCGGTGGTGGTGGAAAACGGCGGCGGTAGTCGCAATATCCGCCTTGTTACTAAGATCTTACGGCGGAGATCTGATCGGAGTTGGTTGGGACAGAGAATCGTTGATGAAATGGATGAGTGATTTATCTGATAAATTAGGGATTTGGGCGATTCCTCTTTACATCTCAGTTCACACAATCTCCATCGCTCTTTGTTTACCTTCCGCTATTTTTCTCGAAACCGGTGCTTCTCTTCTCTTCGGATTCTTACCTTCTGTTGTTTGTGTTTTCTCTGCGAAGATCCTTGCTGCATCGCTTTCATTTTCGATTGGCAGGTAATTTAGGGTTTTCGGTTGAATTTATCAGATCTGGTGTTAGTTTAATCGATTTTGTTGTTAGAGATGGTTTGAGATTTGTGAGAATTAGTTTGATTTAGTTTGATTAGTTATAAGTTAGTTGTGATTAGTTGATGTTAAATGTGTTGTGTTTGTTTACCTTTTCGGCTACGTTTGGATTGATGGAACATAACGGAGCGGAATGGAATGTAACATGATGGATCGGAATGGAGCGGGGCGGACTGGAATATAGATCAC
Organism: Lathyrus tuberosus; assembly: GCA_022829125.1. Classification (NCBI taxonomy): domain Eukaryota; kingdom Viridiplantae; phylum Streptophyta; class Magnoliopsida; order Fabales; family Fabaceae; genus Lathyrus; species Lathyrus tuberosus. Next base: position 7,164,280 of record JALAZF010000137.1, on the reverse strand, counting down.
TCCATTGTTTGATTATTTTATTAAAAATGTCTCATTTCTTCAATCAATTAGGGCTCATAATCAATTAGGACTCCTCCAAACGAGGAACCAACAATTGAGTGATTAAGTTGTTATAGGTAGTTAGGAATTTAATTGATGACTAACAGTGCTATCAAATTGCCCCGCCATGTCCGCTATGGCGGATTTACATGGCGGTTTTTGGGCTCACCGCAATGGTAAATATTGGCCGCTATTGCGGGTTTTTTCCGCCATAATCCGCAATAACGGCGCCGCAAAGCGGCCGATATGGCGGGATTTTGCCTCTCTGCCATGGACCGCCATCCGCCATCGACAACACTGATGACTAATAAGCTCTTAAGTTTAATAAATTATTTGTGTTTGGATGTGTTCTCATTGTTTACTTTTATATCTAAAATAGTAGAATTTGAGATTGATGAGAAGTCAAATTGTATTAGAAGAGCAAAACTGCCTCTAAATTAAACCAATAAATAAAGAGCAAGAACACACTCAATTGATTACGAAGTTTGGCCAACTGTGCTTACAAATTTGGCCAACAAGATAAGCCATACTCAATAGATAGGGCGATGAAGAGTAAGCTATACTCTACATAAGCTGTGTCCATAACCTAAATTAAAATAAACCGAAAGGGGAAAAACCTATGGACATATCACAAATTGATTTTGTAAGTTTTTCCCAAAACTATAGTGTTCTGTGTCATTAAGTAAGCCTAAATAAGCTCTTTCGTAGATCAATTTATAGGCTGTTGGAAATTGTGGTCTCGCTATTGGAATTAAAATTGAAGCCTATGTTTATATGATATCAGGGTTTTTAATATGCTACTGCAGTTTTCTACTGTATGATTTTTTTTTGTTTTAAATTTTCAAAGTTATTCTCCTCAATTTCTGAAATCAAATGATTGGTTAAAACAATTTTGAGATGAAAGCTTACAGAAGCAGAGAGAATTTTGGTGTGAGTCACCAATCTTGTAGAATTGGAATTTTGATTTTCCAATAGTGTCTAGGAAAGGACTGCTGGAACATTATGATCTTATTATATTTGTTCTTTTTTTGTTGATGTCAGACTTTGGGCCCTTTTTTGAAGCATCTTTTGTGCAAATATTCTATGGTACTGGCTTACTTTTGTTTTGTATACAGAAGCTATATTCTTGTGTTTGGTCTTTCTGGTTATTTTTTCACTCTGCATTTCAATAAAACTTTTTGTTTTAAATTTTCGGAGTTATTCATCTGAAATTCTGAAATCAAATGATTGGTTTAAACAATTTGAGATGAAAGCTTACTCGATTTCTCCCGTAGTAGAGAGAAAGCAGAGGGAATAAGAAATTCTCTTTTGTTGTGAGTCACCAATCTTGTTTATCACGATAACTCAACAAACAGAATTGGAATTTTGATTTCCTAATATTGCGTCTCGGAAAGGACTGCTGGAACATTAGGATCTTAGTATATTTGTTTTTTTTCGTCGACATTAGACTTTGGGCCCTTTTTTGAAGCATCTTTTGTGCAAATATTCTATGGTATTGTAGGGTACTGGTATGCTTACTTTTGTTTTGTATGCATAAGCTATATTCTTGTGTTTCGTTTTTTTGGTTACTTTTTCACTTTGCATTTCAATAAAACTTTTTCTCTTGCATGACTCAAATAATGAGAGGAATTTGTAAACTTTTGCTCCATCATGTTAAAGAATAATTAACGCTTTTCTTGCACGTGGTTAATTTCATAAATCAGCATATTTAGATTTAGGAAATTTTTATCAAATATCTAATGTTGACTGTTGTGTTTAGTTCAATGTTGTTTTTTGTAATTATATTCAATTTGCCTTGCATGTTGAAAATTTTGATTAGTTGGTAGAAAGTCATGTGTTGAAAGTGTCATGTTTAGTTATTGCTTATTTGACTCACTTGGATAACTGAAATGAACTGCCATTGTATGAAAGACTATAAATTGTAATTTATAGGACATATGAGGCAGCTGTGTGAAAATATGCTAGCTTAACATGTCTATTCTAATATTACCATTATGTAGCACCAATACTTCAAAATAGAGACATGTTTAACGTCCAACACGTATTGGTGTCGACGTGTCAGTGTCGCGTTCGTGTCAGTTACTTATAAGTAGTAAAAACCTACAAGGACTTCCATATGTTAATGATGTATTCTTCATTCAATGTTCTCTGTGTAATTAGTCCTCTTAAATAATTATCGATGTTGACGTATCAATTCGGTGTCTGGTGTTGGTGATAGTATCAGTCCTTTTTGAAGTAACAACTAACAAGGACACGCCTTCATATGTTAATGATGTTTTCTCCATTAGATGTTCTCTGTGTAACGCAATCCTTTTTTTATCTTTCCTTATCTGTTCTGAATTTGTCATTTTGGTTTCTTCACAGGTTAATATTCAGGAATTCAAGTTCAGCAATGGACTGGGCTCAAAGAAACAAATACTTCAAAATCCTCTCAAACGGAGTTGCGCGAGATGGTTGGAAGTTTGTTCTTCTTGCCCGATTCTCACCCGTGCCTTCTTATATTATTAACTATACCTTAGCTGCAACTGAAGTTAGGTTCTTTTTGGATTTTCTTCTTCCCACCGTTGTCGGATGCCTCCCCATGATCTTGCAGAATACATCCATCGGAAGCCTTGCCGGTGCAGCTGTTGCCACAGCATCTGGCTCTAAGAAATCTCAGTTTTGGTCTTACTTTTTCCCCATAGTTGGTATTTTATCTAGTGTACTTATTTCTTTGAGAATTAAGAAGTATTCATCTCAAATTTCAGTACCCAAAATCTCTTCCGACATAGATAACACCGTTGAGTCGAAATAGTAAAACCGTATCAACCGAACTGTATGTATGAGATACAATAGTGAAGAGACTGTATTTTGGCATGATTGTCATTTTGGTATGACTTATTCTTGTTAATGACTTGATCTTCATTTAATCTGGTAGTTAAACTTCATTTGTTATGAGGACTTTTGGTTGTGATTTTTCTGTTGCGGTTTTTCTTTACATTGGGTATTAGGTGGCCCTATGAGAAGAAAACTGCATGTAAATGGAGTTAAGGTGTTTGATTAGTCTTGATGGTTAGTGTAGGGCACCAATCTTTTTCCAACTAAAACTCAGATCTGAGATCTTGAAGTAGAGTACAAGACATTTCATAGAATTCAATTTTATAAAAATTGACCAGAACCAGTTATTCATGTTTAAACAAAATCTGGTTGTTTTGTCGGTTGGTTCTGAATCAGATTGAAGTTGAATGGATTGAACTGTCGTTGAGAGGTTTGGTAGTAAAAATGGTATAGTTTTAATTTTTTTATAATACTTTTTATTTTAAATTTATTAGTGATCAAATTCAAATATGAAATAATTGAATCAATTTAAATTAGGGGTGGATAAATTTGAACCGACCGACCCATTGTTTTTTTTTTTGTGCAAATGGGTTGGGTCGGGTTGATTTAATTGTTTAATTTGAATAATATAGTGTTGCTTCGGTCGGGTTTAGATGCTTATTTTAGACCTGACGAAAACTGAAACCGACCGAACTTAATTAATATATATTTTATTTATTTTTATTATTATATGATTGATTTATTATAAAAATGAGATTTATAATATTGGAATGGTATTGTGTATTGAGACATGTAATATAAAATTTTGAGTATTATTTAATTTATGGTTTAACATATGATAATGATTAAAATTAATGTTAAATAATATTAAAAATATTATTCCGTAATAATAATTTTTTTTTAATAATAAAAAAAATTGTTCTATTTTAAAATTTTGATATTTTTTATGATAAATTAAAAAAAAATAGCTATTTTTATAGGATTGTTCTAATAAATATTTAACCGGTTAAATCGATCCGACTAAACTGAACTCGACGAAAATTGAAATTTTATCAATCGAAATTAGGTCATAAAAATAAAATTGAGATTTATGTCGAATTTAAGTGTTGGATCTGAAACCGATCGAACTCGATCGATTGTCCACCCCTAATTTATAGCACCCCAAATTTAAACTGCTATGCTATGGTTGTAACTTAAAAAATTTTATCCCATACACCATCATTTATTTTCCTACTCCTACATTATATTTTTTTTAACTAAAATATCCTCATATAAATAAGTGCAAAATTTTCTTAATTTAATTATTTGATCCACAATTTAATAAATAAATCTATCTTTAAAAGCTGCTTTATTAATACTATTATATATACTATTATATAATCTTATAATGTCTCCATCAAAGATTTTCCGCTAAAATTCTTTCTTTTAATTAATTAATTAAATATAAATATATTTATTATTAACTCCATTTAAAACTTTTGACTAACTCATTCTTATATTTTAAATAAATATTAATTAACAAATGCAATAAGACATGTCTTAAAATATTTTTAAAATGCAGCCACTAATCAAAAATTAATTAAATATAAATATATTTATTATTAACTTCATCATTTTAAACTTCTAACTAAGTCACATTCTTATATTTAAATAACAATTAAGATTATAAAAATGCAGTCACCTACCAAAAATTAAGAGATAAGACACTCTTAATTTTTTTTTAAAATGCAGTCACCTACCAATAATATGTTAACATAGTAACTACCTAGCATAACTTATCTCTTCATTTTATTAATTAATAATTAAATATTATTATTATTAATTAAATGATAATTAAATTAAAATATTTAACATGTTTATTTCTCAAATTTATCTCCGCTCAACACTCTTTGTTTATATCATACAAACAATTAACATCTCTCAACTCATAACATCTCTTTAACCTCACACTGATAGGACACATAGTAATATTAAATAAATAAAAAATTAGACATATAATGCAAACCTTAAATTTACTTAATACAAAAATAAATTAATAAATATAATTCATAAAACGGTTAAAGTTTTTTATAGTCCTACTAATTTTATTGTAAAGCTAATAAATAGTAAAATAAATGTATAAATTGATGAGAAATAAATTTGATTAGTGGGAAGATAATTTTGTGAAAAAAATGGAATAAAGTAATGAGGTTAATTGATGAGATATAAATTTGATTAGTGAGAAGATAATTTTGTGGAAAAAATGAAATAAAGTAATGAAATTAGTGGGGCTATAAAAAACTTTAACCGTTTCATGACTTGTATTTATTGATTTATTTTTGTCCTCCCTCCGTTTCAAAATGACTGTCGTTTTAGGAGAAAATTTTTGTTTCAAGATAAATGTCATTCTCACTTTTCAATGTAGTAATAATTACTATTTTTTCAATTATGTCATATAATTATTACTCTCTACACTATTTCCAACACAATAATAAGACTAATTTAGTAAAAGTACAATATCTTATAACAATATCATTATATTCCTTAATTTATGTGCAAAAACCTTAAACGACAGTCATTTTGAAACGGATGGAGTATTAAGTAATTTTAAGGTTTGCATTATATGTCTAATTTATTTACTTTTTTTATTTTTTTAATTTAATATTACTATGTGTCCTATTAATGTGGGGTGGTTAGAGAGATGTTATAAGTGGTGAAATGTTAATTGTTTGTATGATATAAATAGAGAGTGTTGAGCGGAGAGAAATTCGAGAAATAAACATGCTAAATATTTTAATTTAATTATTATTTAATTAATAATAATAATATTTAATTATTAATAATAAAAATTAATTAATTAAATGAAGAAAAAAGTTATGTTGGGTAGTTACTATGTTAACATATTATTGGTAGGTGGCTGCATTTTAAAAAAAATTCTAGAATGTCTTATTGCATTTGTTAATTAATAATTATTTAAAATATAAGAATGTGACTTAGTTAGAATTTTTAAATGACGGAGTTAATAATAATATATTTATATTTAATTAATTTTTGATAGGTGGCTGCATTTTAAAAAAAATGTAGAACGTGTTTTATTGCATTTGTTAATTAATAATTATTTAAAATATAAGAATGAGTTAGTCGGAATTTTTAAATGGAGTTAATTATAAATATATTTATATTTCAGTAATTAATTAAAGGTAAAAAATTTAGCAGAAAATCTTTGATGAAGACATTATAAGATTATATAATAATATAGATAATAATTGTCATATTTGCTAAAAATATTAATAAAATAACTTTTAAAGATATATTTATTTATTAAATTGTGGATCAAATAATTAAATTAAAAAAATTTTGCATTTATTTATATGAGGATATTTTGATAATAAAATATAATATAAGAGTAGAGAAATAAATGATAGAGTATAGGATAAAATTTTCGGTAGCTTCTATAGTATTGTCGGTTCTATTCTTAAAATGTGGTACTAACAATTTAGTACTACTTCCTTTGAGTACACTGCATCCAATCCAACATGGCGTAGATATTTTGTTATATTCATTAAAATGTACTAGTAAGATATTTGTTTCAATAGTAATGAAAAGCCACCTACCTACCATTACCAATGTCTTAAAACGAGTGAATTGTACACTGGCACACTGCAGCAAATAAATGCCTGTTCATACAAATACAACTGTAAATAATTGGCAACACGTTTGGCTTTATTAAGTATGAACGAATGGTAAATTGCTATACGTTCAAAAAATATTAAAGGAAAAAAAGTGTATTTTAATTATTTATCCTAGTGGGGGAAAAAAGAGAGCTATATACCATTATTATTGAGAAAAAGTGAAGATGTGGGTTTAGATGAATTTGAGTTATAGTTTAATTAATCCACCGTCATATTAGTTGTGTTGTTTTGGTTGTGGAATGCGTGTGAATTGCTACAACAAAGAAGCATTAAGTAGGTGGAATTGAACACACAAGGCAATAAATATATGGCGTCTTACTAGGTACAAGTTACTATGCACCATTTTCAAAATTCATAATTCTACATTAGGTGAAGGTTGAATAGAAATTATATATATATATATATATATATATATATATAATAATATTTAAACTTAAATATTTGTTTGAGTCCCTAGAAATAGTAAAAAAAAATTACAAAATCCACTTTTCAGAATATTTCTCAAAGTACCTTAGTTTGGTGTGCGAGTAAGTGTTGTTGCCAAACCAATTGACGACAAATCTCTAACTTTAAAAGGATGCGCCAATTGGATTAGAGATACCATTTAGTGTTGCTAATCCAATTGACGACGATGTGTTAATTTTTAAAGGTGACGCCAATTGGTTTAGAGACAATGTACAATTATAAAATTTTTAGCATAAATAATTAACATTAATATTTAATTAAAAATAATATTACATAAACTAATGACGACGACCAAGTTGGTCATACAGGCCACCAGTTCCATGTCCCCTAATTACCCTTATTCGTTGCCCTGATTCACTCTAGGTATTTGAGGATTTCAGGTCTCGAGAACATTTCTAGTAGGATCCCTAAGAAGTTCTTGCATTTCTAAGTAGTCTTCTGTATGGAGTGACGCACTGCCGATGCTGAGTTTGTAACGCCCCGATTTTGATTATTTCCCAATTATGTGGAGTCTTTTATTTTAATTGGATGATAAATTATTTTAATTGTGAATTTGGGGTGTTAAATGTTATTTTACCGTTTTGAGAGTTTTCGGAGAAATTAGAATGGAGAGTATTTTAGGCTTTTCTCAATTAATGATAAATTAGAAATTAAGTGGAATTAGAATTCGTGAGAAAAATGAATTAATTGATTGTGTGGAAAATGAGAGAAAGAAATAGAAAAGAAAGAAATAGAAAGAAAAGAGATAGAAAGGAAAAATAGTAGAAAAAAAGGGAATTAGAGAAAAGAAGAAGAGAAAGAAAGAGAAGGAAGAGAAAAGAAGAGGAAAAGAGGAAAACTAGGAAAATTCATCAAGATCAATCACATAGCAAGTTGGAATCTGGATAAGGGTGTGAAATCTTGTTATCTTAGCAATGTGTATGATTATGTATGATTGTATTGTTGATTTTGTTGATTTTCATGAGTTTTGGGGTATAAACCCATTGGTGTAGAAAATGGTAGAAATCGATGTTTTCGCGGATAGAAATCGATATAATTTGTGTTGTATAATCTCCATATGTTTATGAATCATTGCTATGAATTGTTTTGCTGTTGGAAGTGATTTGGGGGAGAAAATGGAGATTTTGGGGGGTTTTTGGAACAGTGAAAACGAAGCAGAATTTCTGCTTCTGGTGCAGAGCGCCGGGCGGTTCGAGCCTTCGCCGGGCGAAATTGAGAGGCGCGAGGGTGCCAAGTTACTGGTTTGGTTCAGGTTTGGGGGAAATTCCTTCGCCCCTCCTTCGCCGGGCGAAAACGAAGCGTCGTCGGGCGAAACTCCCCTGTCGCCGGGCGCTTTTGTTTTTTTTCTTATAATTTTCTTTCTTTTAACGATTCATAATTCTCGAACCGTAACTCCGATTTAGGCGTTCTTTATATCGTTGGAAAGCTATTGAGCTGTACTTCATGATTATGATGGTGTGGAAACTGTTGGCCGATTTTATTATGTCGGAAAATTGGGAATAGTGTTATTTAGCGACTTTTACCATTTTGACTGTGTGTTTGAATGCGAATCATACAATAGTGCATCGATGTGAATGTATATAGATTGTATGTGATTGTATGAGATGAATGCATGAATATACTGTGAATATGTATGCATTTCAAGAATGTCTTGTGTCATTTTGCATGTGAGGCATCATGAAATACATTCTTGTGTTGAGCGATTCTAATGAGGATCCGTGGTAACATCGTGTATCTATGTGAGGTGTGAGCGATGATTACGAACGATTGTGTGCCTATGTTAGGTGTGAGCAATCAGATTGTGTGCCTAGGTGAGGTGTGAGCAATCAGATCGTGTGCCCGCGTGTGAGGTGTGAGCGATCGGGTCGTGTGCCCAGGTGGGGTGTGAGCGATCCATAAACATTGTGTGCCCATGTGGGGTATGAGCAATGGGTGAACATCGTAGGCCCGACGGGGAGTTACTTTGGTAACGAGCGATGGTTCCAGCAGAAGTTCCTAAGTGAACTTGAGATGATTGAGTCGGTACCGCATTGCATTTGCATAGAGTCATGAGTCGGTCTCTATGATTTGCATTTATCATCTTTATAATGATGTGTTGTTGAGTAAACATAATTGTGTATGTTTATGTGGAATGATTGGGAATTGTGAAATTATGCATGATGAATATGCTTGGTTGATATATATATATACATTGTGATGTATACGGGTGAGTTTGGGTGAATTGTGGTGAGAATGTGGAATATGTGTATTTTTATGCTAAGATATATATATAATTCTAGGCATTGTTATTATGATAATATTTCTCACCCTTCTGCTGTTTTATAATGCTCTATGAGGCATTGCAGAGTAGGTATGCTGGAGGTTTTTTGTGGAGCGTGTCTTCATTCTTTTGGTCGGTTGGCTCTGATATGTAGCACCGGGTAGCTAGGATGTATATTATTCTTTTGTGTTACATTTGTACATGTATCTTGTGGATAAATGTTGATGTAAACGTGAATTATGTTGGTGGATAATACTTGGTGAAGTATATATCTCTGTATATATGTTTGAATGTGGTTCAATGTTTAGATTTTCCGCTTTTATTCTAAATATTGAAATGTGGGTGTAAGGACAAAGTTACTCTGTTGCAAAGTTACCCCACTGTTGCATATCAATGTTTTGAGCAGGTGTTGTATGTTGTAAAATTGTGTATGATGTGACATGCCTCTTTTATGCCATGTTATAATTATACTCTGACGAAATTTTTAATATGTGCCTAAATGATTATTTGATTATTTGGGGGTATAGAAAGGGGGGTGTTACATTAAGTGGTATCAGAGCCAGAGTTAAGTCAGTTGTGTCTGTCTTGTTGTCGTATTGTTTGAATTATTGTTTAACTTTGTTGTTATTTTTGGGAATGATTAGAATATGGCTGGTAGAAACGACAATGCGATGGCTGCTGCTTTGGAAGCAATGGCTAGGGCGGTGCAAGGTGCACCGAATGTGAATGCTAATGACGAGTTCAGGAAGAATCAACCACCGGTTTTCAAAGGAAGATTTGATCCCGATGTTGCTCAACTTTGGTTGAAAGAGATTGAAAGGATCTTCAGAGTCATGGACTGTGCGGAAGAGAATAGGGTGAGGCTTGGGTCTCACATGCTTAAAGAAGAGGCCGATGATTGGTGGGTCGGTATGCGTCAAATTCTTGAGGTGGATGATGAAGAGGTAACTTGGGATTTATTTCGTACTGAGTTCTTAAGGAAGTATTACCCTGAAAGTGTGAAAGGGAAGAAGGAGATGGAGTTCCTTGAATTGAAATAAGGTAGTATGTCCGTGGTGGACTATACTGCTAAGTTCGTGGAGTTGGTTCAATTCCATCCTCACTATGCTGCGATTACTGCTGAGTTCTCAAAGTGTATTAAATATGAGAATGGTTTGCATCCTAAGATTAAACAAGTTGTGGGATATCAAAGGATAAGAAGGTTTTCGGATTTGACGGAATGCTTTAGAATCTTCGAGGAAGGTGGTAAGGCTTGTTCTACACATTACAAAAGTTTGAATGAGAGGAAAGGAAAGCAACAAGCTAGAAGTGGACCTTATGTGACACCTGTTGATAATGGCAAGCATAGGGGAAACTTTGAGAAGAGATCTGGAGGAGGAGGTTCCGGTCCCATTAAGTGTTATAAGTGTGGTGAATTAGGTCATAAATCATTTGAGTGTGGGAAGACTGTGTTAAAATGCTCTAACTGTGGAGGCCTTGGGTATGCTGCTACAGATTGTAGAAGGAACACGGTGAAGTGCTATAATTGTGGAGAAGTTGGTCACATTAGTACTAAGTGTACTAAGCCGAAACAAGCTCAAGCGGGCGGAAAGGTGTTTGCATTGGCGGGGACTCAAACTACTAGTGCAGACCGTTTGATTAAAGGTACATGCTTTATTAATAGTACGCCTTTAGTTGCTATTATTGATATAGGAGCGACTCATTCGTTTGTTTCGTCTGAGTGCGCGAAGCGTTTGAATCTGGTGTTGTCTCTGATGGATGGTAAGATGGTTATTGATACTCCAGCAATGGGGTCAGTAACTACTTCGTTGGTTTGTTTAAGTTGTCCTTTGACCATTTATGGTAAAGACTTCGAGATGGATTTAGTGTGTTTGCCGTTGGAAGGTTTAGACGTAATCTTGGGTATGAACTGGTTGCGATTTAATTGAGTTCATATAGATTGCTATCACAAGTTAGTAAGGTTTCCTTATTTGGAAGATGATGAATTTGAGAGTTTCCTCTCCACTAAAGAGTTGAAGAAACTTTTAGCGGACGAAGCTCAATTGTTTGGTTTGTTTGCATCATTGTTGGTGGAGAGTAAAGTTGAACTAGATGTGTTCCCAGTGGTGTGTGAATTTCCAGAAGTGTTTCCGGAGGATATTATGGATGTGCCGCCGGAAAGAGAAGTTGAGTTTTCTATTGATCTAGTTCCGGGTACTAGACCGATTTCGATGGCACCGTATCGTATGTCGGCATCGGAGTTGGTAGAATTGAAGAAGCAATTGAATGACTTGTTGGACAAGAGATTTGTAAGGCCAAGTGTTTCTCCTTGGGGTGCTCCGGTATTGTTGGTAAAGAAAAAGGATGGGAGTATGCAGTTATGCATTGATTATCGCCAATTGAACAGGTGACAATTAAGAACAAGTATTCGCTTCCAAGGATCGATGATTTGATGGACCAATTGGTTGGTGCGCTTGTTTTTAGCAAGATTGATTTGAGATCGGGATATCACCAGATTCGTGTGAAAGAAGAGGATATTCAAAAGACGGCCTTTAGGACACGGTATGGCCATTACGAATATTCCGTGATGCCATTCGGGGTTTCTAATGCACCGGGTGTGTTCATGGAATACATGAATCGTATCTTTCATGAACAGTTAGATCGTTTTGTGGTTGTGTTCATCGATGATATTTTGATTTATTCTAAGTCTCAAGAGGAGCATGAAGAGCATTTGAGAATTGTGTTACAAATCTTGAAAAAGAAACAATTGTATGCTAAGTTGTCGAAATGTGAGTTTTGGTTATCGGAAGTAAGTTTTCTTGGGCATGTTATTTCTGGTAGTGGTATTAGTGTTGATCCATCCAAGATTGATGCAGTGATGCAATGGGAGGCTCCTAGATCGGTTACGGATATTTGAAGCTTTTTAGGCTTGGCGGGTTATTATCGGAGGTTTATTGAGGGATTTTCAAAGTTGGCAGTTCCGTTAACGCAATTGACTTGTAAGGAAAAGGCTTTCATTTGGGATATTCATTGTGAAGAGAGTTTCAATGAGTTAAAAAGAAGGTTGACAACGGCTCCGATCTTGATTTTGCCAAATCCTACGGAACCGTTTGATGTGTATTGTGATGCTTCCTTGGTTGGGTTAGGTGGTGTTTTGATGCAAGATGGAAAAGTTGTGGCTTATGCTTCAAGACAATTGAGAGTTCATGAAAAGAATTATCCTACGCATGACTTGGAGTTGGCGGCCGTGGTGTTCGTTTTAAAAATTTGGAGGCATTATCTTTATGGAGCGAGATTTGAAGTTTTTAGCGATCACAAGAGCTTGAAATATTTATTTGATCAAAAAGAGTTGAACATGAGACAAAGAAGGTGGTTGGAGCTTTTGAAGGATTATGATTTTGGTTTGAATTACCATCCGGGTAAGGCAAACGTGGTGGCCGATGCTTTGAGTCGGAAGTCGTTACATATGTCCTCATTGATGGTGAGAGAATGGGAACTTTTGGAGAATTTTAGAGACTTGAGTTTGGTTTGTGAAATAACGCCGAGAAGTGTGAGACTTGGTATGCTACATGTTACAAATGATTTTCTTGCAACCGTGTGTGAAAAGAAAAAGTTGGACTTGAAGTTTGTTGATTTGATAATGAATGAAAATGAGGATTTCAAGGTTGATAACTTTGGAGTTTTGAGATTCCGTGGTCGTATCTGTATTCCCGATGATGCGGAGTTGAAAAAGATGATATTGGAAGAAGGACACCGAAGTAACTTAAGTATCCATCCGGGAGCGAATAAAATGTATCAAGATTTGAAGAAAATCTTTTGGTGGTCCGGGTTAAAGAGAGATGTGGCTCAATTTGTGTATGCGTGCTTAACTTGTCAAAAGTCGAAGGTAGAACATCAAAAGCCTAGTGGATTGATGCAACCGTTGGACATTCCGGAGTGGAAATGGGATAGTATATCGATGGATTTTGTCACGGGATTGCCGAATACGCAAAGAGGACATAATACTATTTGGGTAATTGTTGATAGGCTTACTAAATCTGCTTATTTTATTCCAATTGATATTAGTTATCCTTTGGAGAGGTTAGCCGAGATTTATGTTCTTGTGGTTGTGAAGCTACATGGAGTTCCTAAGAGTATTGTATCGGATAGAGATCCTAGATTCACATCGAGGTTTTGGGAGAGTCTACAAAAGGCTTTGGGTTCTAAGCTAAGATTGAGTCCGGCTTATCATCCGTAAACGGATGGTCAAACCGAGAGGACAATTCAATTGTTGGAGGATTTGTTGCGTGCTTGTGTGCTCGAGCAAGGTGGTGCTTGGGATAGTTATTTGGCATTGATTGAATTCACCTACAATAACAGTTTTCATTCAAGTATAGGTATGGCACCGTTTGAGGCTTTGTATGGTCGTAGATGTCGAACACCTTTGTGTTGGCATGAAACGGGTGAGAGGCCGATAGTTGGACCGGAGATGGTACAACAAACGACGGAGAAAGTGAAGTTTATCCGTGAGAAGATGAAAGCTTCTCAGAGTAGACAAAAGAGTTATCATGACAAGAGAAGAAAAGATCTTGAGTTTCAGGAAGGTGACCATGTATTTTTGAGAGTTACGCCAATTACGGGTGTGGGTCGTGCTTTGAAGTCGAAGAAGTTGACTTCTCGTTTTATTGGTCCGTATCAGATTTCTGCACGAGTTGGTGTTGTGGCTTACCGTGTGGCGTTGCCTCCAAACCTTTCCAATTTGCATGATGTATTCCATGTTTCGCAACTTCGAAAGTATGTTCCGGATCCGTCACATGTTATTCCTATGGACGAGATTGAAGTGAGAGATAACCTTACGGTTGAAGCTTTACCGATTAGGATTCTGGATCGTGAAGTTAAGAAGCTAAGAGGCAAGGATATTGCGCTTGTGAAAGTAGCGTGGGGAGGCGCTGCGGAAAGCGATATGACTTGGGAGCTAGTGAGTAGGATGCGAGAGTCGTATCCGGAGTTGTTTGAATCAGGTATTATTTTCGAGGACGAAAATTTCTAAAGTGGGGGAGAGTTGTAACGCCCCGATTTTGATTATTTCCCAATTATGTGGAGTCTTTTATTTTAATTGGATGATAAATTATTTTAATTGTGAATTTGGGGTGTTAAATGTTATTTTACCGTTTTGAGAGTTTTCGGGGAAATTAGAATGAAGAGTATTTTAGGCTTTTCTCAATTAATGATAAATTAGAAATTAAGTGGAATTAGAATTGGTGAGAAAAATGAATTAATTGATTGTGTGGAAAATGAGAGAAAGAAATAGAAAAGAAAGAAATAGAAAGAAAAGAGATACAAAGGAAAAATAGTAGAAAAAAAGGGAATTAGAGAAAAGAAGAAGAGAAAGAAAGAGGAGGAAGAGAAAAGAAGAGGAATCCGGGTAAGGGTGTGAAATTTTGTTATCTTAGCAATGTGTATGATTATGTATGATTGTATTATTGATTTTCATGAGTTTTGGGGTATAAACCCATTGGTGTAGAAAATGGTAGAAATCGATGTTTTCGCGGATAGAAATCGATATAATTTGTGTTGTATAATCTCCATATGTTTATGAATCATTGCTATGAATTGTTTTGCTGTTGGAAGTGATTTGGGGGAGAAAATGGATGGAGATTTTGGGGGTTTTTGGAACAGTGAAAACGAAGCAGAATTTCTGCTTCTGGTGCAGAGCGCCGGGCGAAAGGCCCAGAGCGCCGGGCGGTTCGAGCCTTTGCCGGGCGAAATTGAGAGGCGCGAGGGTGCCAAGTTACTGGTTTGGTTCAGGTTTGGGGGAAATTCCTTCGCCCCTCCTTCGCCGGGCGAAGCGAAGGCGAAAACGAAGCGTCGCCGGGCGAAACTCCCCTGTCGCCGGGCGCTTTTGTTTTTTTTCTTATAATTTTCTTTCTTTTAACGATTCGTAATTCTCGAACCGTAACTCCGATTTAGGCGTTCTTTATATCGTTGGAAAGCTATTGAGCTGTACTTCATGATTACGATGGTGTGGAAACTGTTGGCCGATTTTATTATGTCAGAAAGTCGGGAATAGTGTTATTTAGCGACTTTTACCGTTTTGACTGTGTGTTTGAGTGCGAATCATACAATAGTGCATCGATGTGAATGTATATAGATTGTATGTGATTGTATGAGATGAATGCATGAATATACTGTGAATATGTATGCATTTCAAGAATGTCTTGTGTCATTTTGCATGTGAGGCATCATGAAATACATTCTTGTGTTGAGCGATTCTAATGAGGATCCGTGCTAACATCGTGTGCCTATGTGAGGTGTGAGCGATGATTACGAACGATTGCGTGCCTATGTGAGGTGTGAGCAATCAGATTGTGTGCCTAGGTGAGGTGTGAGCAATCAGATCGTGTGCCCGCGTGTGGGGTGTGAGCGATCGGGTCGTGTGCCCAGGTGGGGTGTGAGCGATCCATAAACATTGTGTGCCTATGTAGGGTGTGAGCAATGGGTGAACATCGTAGGCCCGACGGGGAGTTACTTTGGTAACGAGCGATGGTTCCAGCAGAAGTTCCTGAGTGAACTTGAGATGATTGAGTCGGTACCGCATTGCATTTGCATAGAGTCGTGAGTCGGTCTCTATGATTTGCATTTATCATCTTTATAATGATGTGTTGTTGAGTAAACATAATTGTGTATGTTTATGTGGAATGATTGGGAATTGTGAAATTATGCATGATGAATATGCTTGGTTGATATATATATATATACATTGTGATGTATACGGGTGAGTTTGGGTGAATTGTGGTGAGAATGTGGAATATGTGTATTTTTATGCTAAGATATATATATAATTCTAGGCATTGTTATTATGATAATATTTCTCACCCTTCTGCTGTTTTATAATGCTCTATGAGGCATTGCAGAGTAGGTATGCTGGAGGTTTTTTGTGGAGCGTGTCTTCATTCTTTTGGTCGGTTGGCTCTGATATGTAGTACCGGGTAGCTAGGATGTATATTATTCTTTTGTGATACATTTGTACATGTATCTTGCGGATAAATGTTGATGTAAACGTGAATTATGTTGGTGGATAATACTTGGTGAAGTATATATCTCTGTATATATGTTTGAATGTGGTTCAATGTTTATATTTTCCGCTTTTATTCTAAATATTGAAATGTGGATGTAAGGACAAAGTTCCTCTGTTGCAAAGTTACCCCACTGTTGCATATCAATGTTTTGAGCAGGTGTTGTATGTTGTAAAATTGTGTATGATGTGACATGCCTCTTTTATGCCATGTTATAATTATACTCTGACGAAATTTTTAATATGTGCCTAAATGATTATTTGATTATTTAGGGGTATAGAAACGGGGGTGTTACAGAGTTCACGACCCATGCTAGAGTAGTTAGGATGTGTTGAAGGGGTCACTGGTGTAACGCCCCAAATTTCGTAAGAATATTTATTTAAATATTATATTCGTGGTTTTCTGAGATTTTTGGTGTTTCGTGTCGATGTCAGTGTTTTTATGAAGTTTTGGTTATTTTAATTAAATAATAGTATATAATATAAATATATTAGTATTATTATTAATTAAAAATAATATTAGAGGAGTTAAGGGTAAGATGAATATTTGAGGAGAATTAGTGAGGGCATTATGGAGAAAGCCCAATTTTGAGGCCCAAGGGTTAGGATGAATATTTAAGGAGGATTTTGAGGATAAGGTTCACTTTTGGTTAACCGTGAAAAGAAGGAAAGAAGGGAGAGCTTTGAGGAAAAAGGGAAAAGGCGAGGAATTCGTGAAGGTTTCCAAAGGCTCAAGAGAGAACTCATTGGATCGACAATCTAAGGTATGAGGAGTAATTGCCTTTCATTGTTTTCATTATAGGATTCGATTGATTGAAGTGGATTTTTGGGGTTTTTGAGGGTTTATGGGTTTTGAGGTAAACTGATGATTTTGAGGATATTTCGTGAATCAATTAATAAGAGTTGAATTTAATCAGATAAAATAGACCTTTGGGGCAGATTTCCCCGTTGTTGTTGTTCAATCTTGTGGTGAAGGGATTTATGGAGTTTATATGAAGCTTGAGAGTTTTGAAGGTTTAGGGAAATTAAGGTTTCCCGTAGTGTCCTGAATCGACCTAACAGACGTAGGGTTTAGACCTTTAAATCATGTAGTGCATTAAGACTGTTATAGGGATGTTTTTGGGTCATTTGGGACTGTAATCGCAAGTACCTTGGAAGTTGTGGAGCCACAGATGCGTAGCAGCGATTTGCTGTAATCGCAGGTTTGCTAGGCGAATCAGTGCTTCGCTAGGCGAATGTTCGCCAAGGCTCGCTAAGCGAGCAGCGCAGCGAATGCGCGATAACGTGAGAGGGAGTACTGAGATCATTCTGGAGAGGAAAGGTGGGCTTCGCTGGGAGTTTCGCTAAGCGAAGAAATCAGTGAGGAAGTTCGCTAAGCGTGTCAACCGGCGAGTGTGACAGATGATGGTGTTCTGGTGTTGAGCGTGGGGTCTGTGAGGTTCGCTGGCCGCTTCGCTAAGCGAAGGCCACAACGAACAAGTTCGCTAGGCGAATCCTGGAGCGAATTGTTGCTGTTCGCAAAATTTTATTTGTGCTACTGTGCTGTTGTGATGTTTCAGTGCTGTGATTTTATGATGATTTTTCATGATGATACTGATGATTATATGATGATGTTTTGGTGATTATTTGACGATTATGTGATGACATGACGTATATGAGAATTGATGAATGATGATGCACATTTTGATGTTTATTAGATGATGATGATTAATGATGTTGTGTATCATACATTCATATGCATACTCTGTGACGACGCTTCATTCCCATTGTCCGAATATGAGGTAATTATGACGTGCTCCGGTTCCAAATGCGGGATCGATCCTATTGACGGGGATCTTTGGAGGGTTGATGGCCTAGTGTCCATCTATTATGACGATTGGTACCACATGCATGAGTCTTGTTGTGCATTTGTATTTAATTGGCATTGCTGTATTTTATGATGTTGTTCGTGATTTTGATGTTTCCTTGTGATGACCCTGAAGATGTTGTATATGAAAATAATGCCATTTTATGTATATCTTGTTTTATAATGATTATTATGAATTGTGATTACTCACCCTG
Source organism: Lathyrus tuberosus (assembly GCA_022829125.1). Taxonomy (NCBI): domain Eukaryota; kingdom Viridiplantae; phylum Streptophyta; class Magnoliopsida; order Fabales; family Fabaceae; genus Lathyrus; species Lathyrus tuberosus. The sequence continues at coordinate 7,145,934 of JALAZF010000137.1, read as the reverse complement.
CCTGTTTGAATGTTGCCTCCACGTGGGTAACGTGCAGGTGATCAAGTTTAGCTATGGATGCCTTCGAGGACCTTGAAGTTTATTTGCTTTTGGTCGATTTAGAGGGTCTTGCTCTGATATTGTAACATCGGGTTGAGGTCCTTTGAGTCGAACTATGTTGTTTCTTTATTTTTGTTGTCATTTGATGATGTGGTTTTATTTTTGGATTATTCCGATGTTGTTGAAAACCTTTTAATTGAGAATTTTGAGTTACGCTGCCATGTGAAGGCTTTTGAGTTAATTTTGAGGAAAAACCCTTGTTTACAGGGCAAGTGTATTATTTTGATTTAAATGAGAAATGTGCACCCTTTGAGGTGATTTTGATGCTTTACTCTGATATTTGAGTTGTTTCTGCTGCAACATTTGTGGGGGTAGAAAAGGGTGTTACATTAGTGGTATCAGAGCAGGTCTGTCTGTCCGGCCAGGTTTTTACGTGTTGTCAGTATCTGTCAGTCGACGAGTGTGTTGACACTGTCGATGTTTTAGTTCTTCTAACCTTGTTGGTGGTGTGCAGGATGGCTGGAAGAAATGATTGTGCGATTGGTGATGCGTTGGAATCGGTTGCTAACGTGGTGGCGCAGCTGAATCCAAATGGTGGAGCTCCTGATGAGTTTCGTGTTTTGGGGAAGTTTCAAAGGAACAATCCATCGACTTTTGTGGGTACGCATGATCCATCAAGTGCACACAAGTGGCTGAAAGCGATCGAGAAGATCTTCTGAGTGATGGGGTGTTCTGATGAGCAACAGGTTCAGTTTGGAACGCATATGCTGGAAGAGGGAGCTGAGGACTGGTGGGATAATACCCGTCAGAGACTTACATATGTTGGCACTGTGATAACTTGGGCTGTGTTTAAGCAGGAGTTTCTGGGAAAGTATTTTCCAGAGGATGCTCGTGGCAAGAGAGAAGTGGAATTCCTTGAGCTGAAGCAAGGAGATATGACTGTGGCAGAGTATGCCGCAAAGTTTGAGGCTTTGGTGAAGTTCTGTCCGCACTACAATCGTGCTGATGCTGAGATGTCCAAATGTCTCAAGTTCGAGAATGGGCTGAGACTAGAGATTAAGCAGGGAATTGGGTATCAGCAGATCCGCAGGTATGCTGAGTTGGTTGACAAGAGCAGAATCTATGATGAGGACAGCCGAGCTCGATCTGCTCTGTAATACCCCGTATTTTTTTTATTACACCGAATAATATTACATTGTGATCAACTGAGTCCGGTTGCTCTGAGAAATTAGTTGATAAAATAATTAGAGTAACTTCGGTACTTAGAATAAATCCAATTAATATTTTCTAACTCTGAGGTATTTTACTAATTTGGACTTAAGAGACTTTTGGACATTTAGTAGTATTATTTACTAATACTAGTTTTCTACTTATTCCTTTTCCTTCCACATTCCAAACATAAAAGAAAAAGATAGTAAGAAAGAGAGAGAAAGAAGAAAGAAGGAAAGAAAAGGAAAGGAAGGAGGAAAAGAGGAGAAAGAGGAAATTTGAAGAACTTCAAGAATCATCATCATTCATTCATCAAATCTTCACCCAATCTTCTCATCATCTTCATCTTGCTCTATCTCAAGGTGGGTTTAGCTAGAAACCTTTTTTTTCTTGAGTTTTGGTATTATGAGTTTTAGGTCGAAATCGTAGAAATCGATGTTTTAACGAATATAATCGGTTAGAAATTGAAATGAATGTTTAGTATGCTCATAGAATCATGTGGGGATGATTGTTTTCATGTTGCTATATGATGTTTGATGATTTTGAAATGTTAGGGTTTTAGAATAATTGGGTTTTTATGAGATAATATGTTTTGATGATAGTGGTGATCAAACCTTGTTATACATGTGATGTTGAACCTCTGTTGACTTCTAATTGTGCCCTAAAAAGGTTTTGGAGGGTGGATAAAGTTCTGTTATAGCAGAAGTATTTTTCTGAGAATCGCGCTGCGCGCTGAGCGCGGTGCCAAATCCTTGGAGCCTCTCGTGGCAGGGAGTTACGCGCTGAGCGCGACAGGTGCGCGCTGAGCGCGACCTGGGAGTTGGGATTTTATATTTTTTTGGGAAAAAATTCATAACTGTTGACTCGTTTATCAGATTCAATCATTCTTTATATCGATATAAAGCCGAGGAAATATTCTATGTGATGAAGTTGATATAAGTCGAATTTACCGACCGATTAAATAATTGGGAAAGTTCAAAAGTGATATGATTATGTTTAAATTGTGGTATGTTATTCTATTATGCACATATGATGCGTTTTGCCTGTCCTATTATTGTTTAACATGTTGTGAGTGAATATGCATGTTAATGTAAAATGAAATAGGAAGAGTGAGGACTTACCCTAAACAATGTGGTGTGTGACGGAATAGTAACAACGCTCGTGCTAGTAAGGCCGAGGCGTGTGTATTGTATAATCATAATCGGTTATTTTTGGATAGTGCGTTTCATGGGTCTCGAGCTCCTCTGAAACATATGCACCATTACTTGGAAGGTTTGATTCCCGCGTATAGTACAAATGGAACCTATGCATTGGGTGGAGACTTGAGATGGTTAACAGGCCATGAGAAGTGACGGTTCACGGCTAACAGGTCGTTGTTCCCGAATCCATTTTGTATGCCAAGTGATTTTGAGGATCCATGACTCGGGTTGTCTTCTAGACGTAGAAGCGGACGGAAAAAGGGGATACCTTGGTATGGTTAGTGATTTGTGAACCCTTGAGTTTACAGGCTCAGGAGGTACTTCGGTACTAGTGTGAGTTTACAGGCTCACCGTGATGGTTACTTGTGTGTGTGTACTCATGGTCACTCCCTTACCCCTTTGACATGAGTTAGGTTTATTTAGAACCTTGTAAAGCCGAGAGGACTTTGAGATAGGAACTCACTGAGATTTGATGTATCTCACCCCACTGTTGTTGTTTACATCACAGGTTCTGCAGGTTCGGCGAAGGGTAAGGACAAGGTTATTTGACTTTCCTTACGGATCGTAGCTTTTGTGATGGCATGGCTTCCGCTATGGCGTTATGTTTTGAGATCATTATATTGATCTAGTTCTTAGTTTTTATCATTTTGGAACATCTTGTATATGTAATGCCTTAGACTTTTAGTGTTTTGTATTAGAGGCATTTATGTGTATAATGTGTTAACTAGGAACTTATTGTATATTTCAGTACCGAAAGTGAAATTCATGTATAATATGAGATTTGATGCAAGTATTATATGTGGGTGTTACATGCTCACTACAAGCAGTTGAGTGAGAAGAAATGGCAGTATAGGGGGAAGCCTTATACAACTTGAGCTGACAAAGGGAAGCAGAAGGCTTCAGATGGAAAAAGGCAAGTGGGGGAGCACCTCCCGCTTCTGGAAAGTGTCATAAGTGTGGAGAGCAAGGTCACCGTGCTGATGTGTGCACCAATAATGTGCTGAGGTGCTATAGATGCGGTAAGAAAGGTCATCGAGCTACTGATTACAAAGATGAGGGTCCGGCCTATTTCAATTCTGATGAGAAAGGTCATATCAGTACTCAATGTCAGAAGCCGAAGAAGACTGCTACTGCTGCCCAGACCAGTGGTCGTGTGTTTGCTTTGAGTGGTGCAGAAGTGCCAGAGAAGGACAACCTGATTCGAGGTACTTGTTTTATTAATAATATCGAATTGGTTGCTATTATTGATATTGGTGCCACTCATTTTTTTATCTCGCTTGAATGTGCTAATAGATTGGGTTTGAAGTTATCTGATATGAATGGTAATATGGTAATAGAAACTCCAGCTAATGGTTTTGTTACTACTACCCTTGTGTGTTTGAGATGTCCTGTGATGATTTTTGAGAAGAGATTTGTGATGGATTTAGTGTGCTTACCCTTGCACCAGATCGATGTGATCTTTGGAATGAACTGGTTGGAGTTCAACCATGTTCATATAAATTGTTATAACAAGATTGTAGAGTTTCTTGAGATTGATGATAGTGGGGAGTTGATGATCTTATCTGCTAAGCAAGTAGACGAACTTGTGGATAATGAAGCTTTGGTGTTTGCAATGTTTGCATCGTTGCAAATTGATCGTGAAGCTGCGAGTGTGGAGTTACCTGTTGTTTGTGAATTTCCAGAGGTGTTTCCAGATGACGTCACTGATTTGCCTCCAGAGCGTGAAGTAGAGTTTGCAGTGGACTTAATACCATGTATGAGTCCAGTGTCGATGGCTCCTTATCGGGTTTCAGCTTCGGAGTTAAGTGAATTGAAGAAACAACTGGAAGAATTACTTGAGAAAAGGTTTGTTCGACCGAGTGTTTCTCTGTGGGGTGCTCCGGTGCTGTTAGTGAAGAAGAAAGATGGAAGTATGAGGTTGTGTGTTGATTATCGGCAGTTGAATAAAGTGACTATCAAGAATAAGTATCCGCTACCGAGAATCGACGACTTTATGGATCAGCTAGTAGGTGCTTGTGTGTTTAGTAAAATTGATTTGAGGTCGGGTTATCATCAGATTCGTGTTAAGCCTGATGATATTTCGAAGACGGCTTTCAGAACGAGGTATGGTCACTATGAATACACTGTAATGTCGTTTGGTGTATCTAATGCACCCGGTGTGTTCATGGAGTATATAAATCAGATTTTTCATGAGTATTTGGATAAGTTTGTGGTGGTGTTTATCGATGATATCTTGATATATTCTCGATCTGAAGAAGAGCATACTGAGCATTTGAGGACGGTGTTGCAAGTGTTGAAAGAGAAGAAGTTGTATGCAAAGCTGTCGAAGTGTGAGTTCTGGTTGAAGGAAGTGAGTTTCCTTGGCCATGTGATTTCAAGTGGTGGTATTGATGTTGATTCTTCTAAGATTGATGTTGTGTTACAGTGGGAGACTCTGAAGTCTGCTACTGAGATACAGAGTTTTCTGGGATTAGCGGGTTATTACCGCAAGTTTATTGAAGTTTTTTCTAAGTTGGCATTACCTTTGACCCAGTTGACTCAAAAGGGGCAGACTTTTGTGTGGGATGTAGCTTGTGAAGAGAGTTTTGTGGAATTGAAGAAGAGATTGACTACTGCTCCAATGTTGATTTTGCCTAATCTGAGTGAATCTTTTGTGGTGTATTGTGATGCGTCGAAGATGGATCTTGGTGGAGTATTTATGCAAAATGGACAAGTTGTTGCCTATGCTTCGAGACAATTGCGAGTTCATGAGAGGAATTATCCTACACATGACTTGGAGTTGGCCGTGGTGGTGTTTGTGTTGAAGATTTGGAGACATTATCTGTTTGGATCTAAATTTGAGGTGTTCAGTGATCATAAAAGTCTGAAGTACTTGTTTGATCAGAAAGAATTGAATATAAGGCAGAGGGGGTGGTTAGAGTTGTTGAAGGATTTTGATTTTGATTTGAGTTATCATCCGGGCAAAGAAAATGTAGTGGTCGATGTATTGAGCAGAAATTCTTTGCACGTGTCGATGCTTATGGTGAAAGAATTGGAGTTGCTTGAACAATTCTGAGATTTGAGTTTGGTGTGTGAAGCGACTCATGACAGTGTGAAGTTGGGAATGTTGAAGTTGACTAGTAGTATTCTGGAAGAAATCAAAGTGGGATAACAATCTGATTTAAAGTTGGTTGACCAATTGACTTTGATTAACCAAGGTAACAGAGGTGACTTCCGGATTGACGAGAATGTCGTGATGATGTTCAGAGACAGTGTGTGTGTCCCAGATGTTCTAGATATTAAGAAGAGCATTCTTGAAGAAGGACATCTAAGTAGGTTGAGTATTCATCCCGGTGCTACGAATATGTACCAGGATCTGAAGAAGTTGTTTTGGTGGCCAAGTATGAAGAAGGATGTTGCGGAGTTTTTTTTATGCGTGTTTGACTTGTCAGAAGTCGAAGGTTGAGCATCATAAGCCTTTAGGTATGATGCAGCCGTTGAGGATTCCAGAATGGAAATGGGATAGTATTTCCATGGATTTTGTGGTGGGATTGGCGAAGACTGCTAAGGGAAATGATTCAATTTGGTTGATTGTGGATAGATTAACTAAGTCGGCTCATTTCTTGCCGATGCAGATTAATCATTCTATGCAGAAGTTAGCCGAGATGTATATTGAAGAGATTGTGAAGTTACATGGGGTACCTTCGAGTATTGTGTCGGATAGAGATCCGAGATTTACATCGAGGTTCTGGAAAAGTTTGCAAGATGAGTTGGGCACCAAGTTGAGGATGAGTTCTGCATATCATCCGCAAACGGACGGTCAGACAGAAATGACTATCCAATCTTTAGAGGATTTGCTGAGGGCTTGTGTGTTGGATCATGGAGGATCTTGGGATAGCCATTTATCATTGATTGAGTTCACGTACAATAATAGTTTTCATGCTAGTATTGGGATGGCGCCCTATGAAGCTTTGTATGGGAGAAGGTGTAGGACTCCGTTGTGTTGGTATGAATCGGGCGAGAGTGTTGTACTCGGACCAGAAATTGTGCAAGAGACGACTGAGAAGATTAAGATGATACAAGAGAGAATGAAAGCTTCGCAGAGTCGTTAGAAGAGCTACCATGATAAGAGGAGGAAAGCACTTGAATTTCAAGAGGGAGATCATGTGTTTTTGAGGGTGACGCCAGTGACTGGTGTGGGTCGAGCTTTGAAGTCTAGGAAGCTCACTCCACGTTTGTTGGTTCATATCAAATATCGCAGAGGATATGAGAGGTAGCCTATTGAATTGCTTTACCGCCGTCACCTGCGAATTTGCATGACGTGTTCCATGTGTCTCAATTGAGGAAGTACATTCCGGATCCGTCGCATGTGATTCAGATGGATGATGTACAAGTGAAGGATAATCTGACTGTGGAAGCATTGCCTGTGCGTGTCGATGGTCGAGAGACGAAGAAATTACGGGGTAAAGACATAACTTTGGTGAAGGTGTTGTGGGGTGGACCAGCTGGCGAGAGTTGGACTTGGGAACGTAAAGATCAGATGAGGGAGTCGTATCCCACTCTATTTCCTTGAGGTAATTTTCGAGGGAGAAAATTCTTTAAGTGGGGGAGGGTTGTAACGCCCAAAATTTCGGAAGAATATTTATTTTATTTATTTAAATATTATATTCGTGGTTTTCTGAGATTTTTGGTGTTTCGTGTCGATGTCGGTGTTTTTATGAAGTTTTGGTTATTTTAATTAAATAATAGTATATAATATGAATATATTAGTATTATTATCAATTTAAAATAATATTATAGGAATTAAGGGTAAGATGGACATTTGAGGAGAATTAGTGAGGGCATTATGGAAAAAGCCCAATTTTGAGGCCCAAGGGTTAGGTTGAATATTTAAGGAGGATTTTGAGGATAGGGTTCACTTTTGGTTAACCGTAAAAAGAAGGAAAGAAGGGAGAGCTCTGAGGAAAAAGGGAAAATGCGAGGAATTTGTGAAGGTTTCCAAAGGCTCAAGAGAGAACTCATCAGATCGATAATCTAAGGTATGGGGAGTAATTGCCTTTCATTGTTTTCATTATAGGATTCGATTGATTGAAGTGTATTTTTGGGGTTTTTGAGGGTTTATGGGTTTTGAGGTAAACTGATGATTTTGAGGATATTTCGTGAATCGATTAATAAGAGTTGAATTTAATCGGATAAAAGAGACCTTTGGGGCAAATTTCCCCGTTGTTGTAGTTCAATCTTGTGGTGAAGGAATTTATGGAGTTTATATGAAGCTTGAGAGTTTTGAAGGTTTAGGGAAATTAAGGTTTCCCGTAGTGTCCTGAATCGACCTGACAGACGTAGGGTTTAGAGCTTTAAATCCTGTAGTGCATTAAGACTATTATAGGGATGTTTTTAGGTCATTTGGGGCTGTAATCGCAGGTATCTTGGAGGTTGTGGAGCCACAGATGCGTAGCAACGATTTGCTGTAATCGTAGGTTCGCTAGGCGAATGTTCGCCAATGCTCGCTAAGCGAGCAGCGCAGCGAATACGCGATAACGTGGGAGGGAGTACTGAGATGATTCTGGAGAGGAAAGGTGGGCTTCCTTGGGAGTTTCGCTAAGCGAAGGAATCCGCGAGGAAGTTCGCTAAGCGAGTCAACCGGCGAGTGTGACAGATGATGGTGTTCTGGTGTTGAGTGTGGGGTCTGTGAGGTTCGTTGGCCGCTTCGCTAAGTGAAGGCCACAGCAAACAGGTTCACTAGGCGAATCCTGGAGCGAGCTACTGTTGTTCACGAAATTTTGTTTGTGCTACTGTGCTGTTGTGATGTTTCAGTGCTGTGATTTTTATGATGATTTTTCATGATGTTACTGATGATTATATGATGATGTTTTTGTGATTATTTGACGATTATGTGATGACATGACGTATATGAGAATTGATGAATGATGATGCATATTTTGATGTTTATTAGATGATGATGATTGATGATGTTGTGTATCATACGTTTATATGCATACTCTGTGACGACGCTTCATTCCCATTGTGCGGATATGAGGTAATTATGACGTGCTCCAGTTCCAAATGCGGGATCGATCCTATTGACGGGGATCTTTAGAGGGTTGATGGCCTAGTGTCCATCTATTATGACGATTGGTACCACATGCATGAGTCTTGTTGTGCATTTGCATTTAACTGGCATTGCTGTATTTTATGATGTTGTTCGTGATTTTGATGTTTCCTTGTGATGACCCTGAAGATGTTGTATATGAAGATAATGCCATTTTATGTATATCTTATTTTATAATGATTTTTATGAATTGTGATTACTCACCCTGCCTGTTTGAATGTTGCCTCCACGTGGGTAACGTGCAGGTGATCTAGTTTAGCTGTGGATGTTTTCGAGGACCTTGAAGTTTATTTGCTTTTGGTCGATTTAGAGGGTCTTGCTCTGATAGTGTAACATCGGGTTGGGGTCCCTTGAGTCGAACTATGTTGTTTCTTTATTTTTGTTGTCATTTGATGATGTGGTTTTATTTTTGGATTATTCCGATGTTGTTGAAAACCTTTTAATTGAGAATTTTGAGTTCCGCTACCATGTGAAGGCTTTTGAGTTAATTTTGAGGAAAAACCCTTATTTACAGGGCAAGTGTATTATTTTGATTTAAATGAGAAATGTGCACCCTTTGAGGTGATTTTGATGATTTACTCTGATATTTGAGTTATTTCTGCTGCAACATTTGTGGGGGTAGAAAAGGGTGTTACAACTGGTGTGCGACTTGAACGATTGAAGGGGGACATTGGTGGGAACAATTCGTTGGTGAAAGTATGTTCGTTAGTCACGAGGATTCTGGTTTCAATTATATTGAGTTGTATACTTTACTCCAACAAACTCTTCCATCTCAACAATCTCAGATAATCAGTCAATCAGAACATGCAGATTTAGATGAAACTGAAGGTGTGGACTCAAATGAAGCCGAAGCAAAAGTTGACGTCGTTGACGATGAAGAATAAGAAAGTGAGACACAGATCGATCATTTGTTGAACAACACCACTGAAGACGACGATCATCAAGCGTCATTACCTCTAAGTCATGTTTATTGACTGCCTTAACATATGACAGACTCTGACTTGCATGACGATGAGAGATCTTCAAATAATTTTTTACAACCTGTATATGCAGTCAGAGGGTGAATTAAAAGTGGGAGACAAGTTCCGGACCAAGGAAGAATGTGTGCGAGCTATTAAAAAATATCACATGGATAACTCGTTGATTTCACCGTACATCAAATTGATTCGAGAAGGTAGGTCATTCATTGTCGTAACAATCTTTGCAAGTTTCGGCTAGCTACGTCTCACAGGAAGACAAGTGATTCTTGGAAAATAGCTTCTATAGAGCAACCTCACAGTTGCACTACCAGTAATATTGTACAGGATCACAAAAAATTAAGCGCTGAATTGATATGTTAAGACATTTTTCCGCTTGTTAACAAAGACTCATCAGTGAAGGTGAGTATAATAATCTCTCATATTGTTGCGCGATATAATTATACTCCCTCGTACAAGTAAGTGTGGATTGCAAGGACAAAGGCAGTTGAATAGGTATTCGAAAACTAGGAGGATTCATGGTGGCACTTAAGACATACGCACCGGGGACTGTTCCAACTATGCAGACATTGTCGGCATGTACGCCAGACAGAACTTGTGTTGGTGGAAATGGAATATTTCACCCACTCTTTTGGGCGTTCAACCATGTATCAAAGATTTTACATTCTATAAACCTATGATTAAAATTGATGGAACATGGTATATGGAAAATACAAGGGCACATTGCTTATGACAATTGCACAAGACGGCAACAATAATGTCTTTCTCATTGCCTTTGCTCTGGTTGAAGGTGAGACCGCTGCTAGTTGGAGTTTCTTCCTTAGGAATCTTAGAACACATGTGGCTCCAAAAGCCAATCTCTGTTTGATTTCAAATAGACATGTTGCTATTGAGAGTGCTTATAATAACCATGATAACGGATGGCATAATCCTCCCTTTACCCATGTCTATTGCATTAGAAATATCGCACAAAACTTCATGTGTGCAATCAAAGACAAGAACCTTCGTAAAAAAGTGGTGAATGCAGGGTATGCTATAAATCAACCATCATTTCAACACTACCGTGACAAAATTAGATTGTCAAATGCAGATGCAAAAAGGTGGCTGGATAACATTCCACTAGAGAAGTGGATAAGGGAATTTGACGAAGTATGTCAATGGGGCCACATGGCAACAAACCTTGTGGAATCCATGAACGACGTCTTCAAAGGCATTAGAAACCTACCAATTGTCGCATTGGTGAGACCAAGCTATTTTAGGTTGCCATCACTTTTTGCAACAAGAGGCGAAAGATGGAGTGTAGTGTTAATGTTAGGTCAATTATTCAGTAAATGTTGCATTAAAGTGATGAAAAAGGAACGTATCAAAGCTAGCACACATGCGGTTAGAGTATTTGACCGTCATAAGCAAACTTTCATTGTACAGGAAACAATGGGCCACAATGAGAGGAGGCCAAATTTATCATATGCTGTCAAAAAAATATATGTTGGTATGACTCTGACAAGTACCAAGCCTTCCGTGTACCTTGCTCCCATCTCATTGTGGCATGCGCACATGCTCGTCGGGATGCTTACATCCGACTATCTGATGTTTACAATGCCATTAATGTTATGAATGTCTACAACGAAGGCTTCACAGTGCTAGCAATGGAGGAATATCAATATCCATATCAAGGGGACATAGTTTGGCACAACGATGAGATACGAAGAAAGAAAGAAAAAGTCACCCAAACAGCACGCATATAAGAACATAAATGGATATGGTTGATAAAATGATAAGATTGTGTAGTATATGTCGTCAGCCGGGACACAATCGAAAAAATTGTCCCGATGTCAGAGCAACCTATGCATCATAATTTAGTTTCTCCTTTCAATTTTTGTAACCTTAGATTTTGATATATGAATAACTTTTGTTTCAATAATGTTAACAATAAACATCACCCTGACTTGAACACACTTAAAAACAACAACATTTTCCAACAAAAAACCAGATATCACAAACCGAACAACAACAACTCTAAATAAACAACGCATGCAAAATATATCAAAACATATAAAATACTTAACCACAACATTTAAACACAACATTTCTAACTGATTACAACAATCAAACTGATATCATTTGCTCCAAACATCACTTCCCTCGCATCCTTGTTAGTCTTAACTCGCAGCCACCCACGCAGGGCATCCTGTCTCTCAATACTTCTAATTTTTTCGCCTTTAGGTATGTCTCCGTCTAACCAAAGAATCAAGTCCCTCTCTAGTTGCTCGAAACTTTGAATGTTCCAGAAGAGCATCTCCACCAGAGGCTTGTCTCTCGAATAAATCACTTTCCCGTACCGGCGACGATACATGTTATCACTAATACAAGAATATGAGAATAGATGTGAAAATAATGGATTACACCACCTCTATTTATAGTAAAAATAACACAACACACACTGTCTCCAAACCAATTTGTGCCACCTTTAAAAATTAACACACTATCATCAATTGGATTGGCAACACCATATGGTGTCTCCAATCCAATTGGTGCCTCCTCTTAAAGCTAGAGAGTTATCGTCAATTGAGTTGGCAACAACACTTACTTTCACCCCTAAACTGAGGTACTTTGGAAAATTTTATGAAAAGTGAGTTATTTTGGATTTTTTTTTAAATGTGGGTTATTTGAGTAAAAAATTCACAAATATTAGACTTATCTATTTTTATTCTGCTAAGAAAGTAAAATAAATCCTTTAATATGAAATGATGTCATTAACAATCTTTGTTCTAAAATTTTATTAGTTTGTATATGGTGCTATTGCCTGACATATTTAATTTGATTTAAACACATGAATGTAAAACCCACATATACATACATACATCAAAGCATATATCATACATGAATAATACGTTTGGTACTGAAATATATATGTACAAGTTCCTAGTTAACACATTGTATACATTAAGTGCCCTACATACAAGTTCTAAAGCCTACGGCATAACGTATGAAAGATGTCCCAAAATACACTAAGAACTAGATCAATACAATGATCTCAAAATAAAACGCCATAGCGGAAGCCATGTCGTCTCAAAACCACTATCCGTAAGGAAAAGTCAAACCACCTTATCCTTACCCTTCGCCGAACCTGCAGAACCTGTGATGTAAACAACAACAGTGGGGTGAGATACATCAAATCTCAGTGAGTTCGCTATCTTATAGTTCTCTCGGCTTTACAAGGTTCTAATAAGCCTAACTCAAGTCAAAGGGAAGGGAAGTGACTTTGAGTACACACACGATATAATTACATTCACACTCGTGAGCCTGTTAACTCACAAAAGTACCAAAGTAAGTTCTGAGCATGTTACTCCAGAATCTCACAACTCAATAACCGTACCAAGGTATCCCCTATTCCCATCCGCTTCTACGTCTAGAAGACGATTCAAGTCATGGATCCTTGTATCTACTTGGCATACGAATTGGATTCGGGATCATCGGCCCGTACACCGTGATCCGTCACTTCTCACGGCCCGTACACCGTCACAAGTCTCTTTACCCGTAGGCTCCAATCGTACTATACACGGGAATCAAACCTGCCAAGTAGTTGTGCATATGTTTCAGAGGAGGTGCTCGAGTCTCATGAAACTACACCGCAAGGTAAACCGGTTATTATTACTAGACACACACCTCAGCCTCTTTTGCACGAGCGTTGTCACCATGTCATGTACACACCTTCGATATCATTTACGGCAATGTTCCTCACTCTACCTATTCATATTTTAACATGCATACATATTCTAACATGTTTAACAATAATAACATAGGCATGTAATCGGCAATCACATAATGGAACCCCAAATTCAACATACCACAATTTATACCAATTTACGATTCCCTCCCATTCATTAAATCAGGAAATAAATAGATATTTCTCACTGCCATCAGCTAGAATATGTTTTTAGCTTCATAACGATACCAAGAATACGCAAAACAGATAACCGAGTCAAAAGTTATGCAAGAAACAAATTGGATGTTCTGCTATGTTCGCATTGCGAATAAGCCAGCAAACGCTCGCTACTTCATTCGCAGTGCGAAGCGTCTAGCGAACGCCTAGCCAACACTTGTTCGCTACACCATTCGCAGTGCTACCACTGGCGAACCATGGCAGTGGCAAAAACAACGTAAGGTTCGCAGGGCGAACCACTGGCGAATGTTCGCCTTCACCTTCGCAGTGCGAGCTGCCAGCGAGCCCACAATTTCCCCTTCGCTGGGGGATTCGCAGTGCGAATCTGGGAATTTCAGAAACTTCATCAGCGTAACAGCTGATCTCCCATGGTCCCAAAACCCCACCAAAACATATCCAAACATCATACAGTCAAACATAAATGATTCTACACTCATATGACTCATACTACTCAGCTTCTAACACATTTTAACCGTTAATTTCCAAGATTTTTCAATTAATCCAATTTCCTTACAATTCTAACCTAAGTCTTAGAATCTAAGAAAATCTAAAACAAAAGCATCTAACTAAAATCCACCTTGAATAGATGAAGACGGTGAAGGTTTGAAGATGATTGGATGAAGATTTGATGGTGTTCTTGATCTTGAGCTTTCCTCTTTTTCTCTTCATTTCCTTCTCTTTTCTTTCTCTCCACTTCTTTCTATCTTTTTCTCCTTTTGCTTCTAAAGAGGAAAATGAGAGGAAAAGGAAAAGATATAGTAACCATCATCAATTAGCAACACTACTAATTGTCCAAAAAGTCTCTAAAGTCCAAATATTTAAATAACCCTGAGTCAGATAATATTAATTGGATTTACTCTAAATCCGATAGTTACCCTAATTATCTCTGCAGATAATTTATCAGAGTACACTGGGACTCAGTTGATTACAACTAGTATTATCCGGAGTAAAATAATTTACTGGGTATTACAATGAAGATAATAAAAATTAAAGAGAAATTCTTTTTCTACCCTAGATGTTTCTTATGCACCATGTGAATTTCCACTTATGCCTCCCGATTCTAGAGATATATCTGCGAATGCATCCTATGCATATGCAACCAAGGCAATTCTGAGATGCGCCTTATACATTTGGTCTATTTCTTTTCGGAGATATATCTCTGGAACGGTTTCTGTCATCTTTGCATGTCAGGTATTTCTGAAGATGCATCTTTAGAACTATTTGATATAGCTTGCAGCTGCGTGATCAGTTCCTCATTGTTGCCATACTCCATTCTCAACATAAACCCTCACCCTAAAAACCCTTCATTCTCAATCTATTTTTTCACTTTAAATCTCCATCCTTTTGGTTCAACATATCACAGGGAGCAAAAGAAGATAGAATTTCAGGTAAAGATTGTTGTTTTTCCTTTACATTGCTCACATTCATCATCAATTTTTTTTTTTGAAAAAACTTACGCTGTGTCCGGAGATGTAACTCCGAAACGTGTTTGAGTTTGAACTTTTCCGGAGATGTATTTCTGGAATGTGTTTCTGTTCATTTTCCAGCCTTCTGCGGCAGTAGATTAACTAATGTTCTGTTATTGTTTTAATTGCTTCCAATATATATGGTCGTTAAAATATATTAGTTTGTGTCTTGGTCTTTAGAGGGACATTGTTGTAACCAATATAGAGCTCTAATAGTTTTCTCGATTAGTGTATAGAAGACTAAGGGTTTTCGCTTTACTTCTTCTTTGTGGAAAAGGGCTATCTTTTGTTGGGTCTAAAGAGGATGATAATTCAGATTGCTTTGCTGATGGTGTCATTAGGCAAATAGGGTCGGGTTTCCAAACTTCCTTTTTGGAAGGAACAGTGGTTAGGGTCCCTATACTTAAAGATTAAGTTCCCTAGTTTGTTATTGAACTTTGAGTTGGTGGGAAAAAATTTTTTGATAGTCAATGAAGTATTGACTTGGGATCTTAGAAGGGGGTGAACCTTCTTTCTTAAAAAGCTTCCGATTTTTGAAGATCTCATATCTCTGCTGCGAGATACCACTCTTTCTTTGGATAAATATAAATGGATTTGAAAACATGCTAGAGAGGAAAATTTCAAAGTGTCCTTCGCTTATCTTGATGAGGGGATTAGTTTAATTTCTTCTTCGGATTCTTTCATGTCTAGGAGTCGGATCCTTCCCTTTATTTGTTAAAGCACATTGTATCATTTGATATTGTTTACATGTTTTAAGTATCAATTTGTATTTTGATGTTTTACAATTCAATTATTATTTGATTGCATATTTGAATTTGTATGTTATCTCAATTCATTTGTGTGATTTTACTATTTATTTCCATTTGATTGTAATCGCTTCGCCTACTAAATTTTACCACTGAGAACCCTCTACATTTAATGATTATTTTCATTTGATCCTTGTTGGTATTTTTTCTTTTTTAACCTATAAAAATTACTATTTTTTCATTTCCACGTGAGTAGCTTGCATCACAAGTTAGAACATTTGAATTTGGATGTTTTGGTATTTAATTCTTATCATGTGTTATATTTGATCTAAATCACTTACCTATTGAAAATTGGAACACCATTCTAGATCAAATGATTCAGATCAAAAATTGAACATGATTCGAATCATGATCTCATTTGATCCGAATCAAGTGCAAATAATGATTCGAATCACTAGCTTTGAAAAACACCATTTTTGGGGATGTCCTGATTGATCCGAATAAAAAATCCTTCTTGATTTGAATCAAAATTCTAAAAATCCAATTTTCCATCTCGTATATAAATAGTTATTTCTTTTGGTGAAAACAAAGTGTGTGAAACCTATGGTGATCCATAGAGACAAAAAATGTGATTTTTGTCTTATCTTCTTAGTGAGTTTATCTTTACACCACTTTTATCTCTTCTTATCCTAACACCAACCTCTTGATATTGAATCCATATGAATTCTTTATCTTTTTTGTTGCATCTTGTTTTGTGCAATTTGGTTGTTGTCTTTTGCGATTTAGAGAATGAGTAGATAAATCTTGTTGAGAATTAATCAAACTCATGATAACAATCAAGAACCAAAACCCATTCATCTAGAAACTTGATTGAACCTTGTGTGCATGTTCATCATTCATGAAAAATTAAATTACTTGACTAATACCTTATAATATCAACAGTTAGTTTATATTATCTAGCATTATTCACCATCTCCATCGCTAGTCTTTTTCCTTTGATTATGAACCCTCCTTTAAAAATTGAGTGTAAGTGAGACTAATTGTATATTAGGATATCTAATGTTTTTGTGTGTAGTTGGTTTTTAATGTAATAGGTGCATGTATCATTTCTTGAGTGTTGTTTGACATTGAGTTGTTTTCAATCAAGATGAGAGTTTCTATTATACTCCAAGGAAGACTTTGGCAAGATCAAGTATCAACAGCCCGTAAGGTGGAGTAGGAAGTTGTTCTTTTTTTATGGCATTGGAGAAAGATTGCTCGCATTCAAAGTTGAGAGTTGTCTAATATACGCTCAGTTGATGGCAATCGCTTAGACAATAAATCAATGGGATCAGGGGGGCCGGCACACACGAATACTTGGAGCAGGTTATTATGGATAGCGAGGTTATTATATCAAGATCCTGAGGGATCTTATTTTTATTAGCAGTTTAGTGCCTGTATCATCAGAGGGAATTATTGTGTGATAGTTCTTTGTAATCAAAACACTGTAATTTTATCAAATAGTGTAAGACCGTGATTATGTTCCGATGACATCATCCATTGAAGAGTGCACGTAGGCAAAGTGAGGATGACTCCCGAAGCATTATATATCTTTGTGTATCATTCCCTTTCCCTATCGCTTTTACCTTACAAGCATGTATTCATATTTGTTTTTGCATTATTGCATGATTGCATTGATTGTATACCATATAGTGATTTAATGTATAACCTTAGGTCTTTGATGTATCAATCTTATTGAATCATCATGAATTCAATTAAGCATTTTTAAGAATATCTAAGTAATGTGTTTTTGAATTGCTTTGTTTAAAACAACTTTGATTGACTTGTAAGTGACTTGCACTAGAAGCAATCTATCTCATGGTAACTTCATGTGCTATTTCAAGTGGCTTGATTCATTGAGATGCTTCCAAGCTCTCTTGTTGTTGTGTCTTACTTTCGCGCTTCTTTAAAATCTCCAATTTCATTTTATGGGACCTAAAAAGTTTTTCAAATTGTCTAAAGGGAATTTTGGATATATTCAACCCCCTTCTATAAATTGTTGTATCCATATTCTCTCCCAACAATTTGGATAGTTGGACACCTTTTAAGATCTTGGTCCTCTCTTAGAAACTTTTGCAATATAGACTACCGTCTAGAGAAAACCTATCTAAGAGAGGAATGATTTTTAATCCTAGTGGAATTTCTTGTCCTAGGTGGGGACATTTGATTGAGATGGTTTCCCATCTTTTTGTTACTTGTGAGCTTGTCTTGTTTGTATGGTATATAATTTTTTGGGTAAAACTAGCTGATAGCTGATTAGTTATGGCTTTGTTTGGTAAAACTAGCTGATAGCTGATAAACTAATTGGCAGTTGGTAGCTGATGACTAATAGCTGATAGCTTATAGCTGATGACTGGTAGCTTATAGTTGTTGACTTATAGATGATAAGCTAATTTGAGTGTTTGATAAATTAGCGGTTACACTAGCTAATAAATACAAAATGACATAAAAGGATATTCTTAATTAAAAATATTAGTGATATTATTTATTAAATTAATTTTTATTCGGCAAAATACCCAAATTGTTCCCTTAAGTTTACATCGGGGTCCAATTTGGTCCCTTAATTTTAAAAAGTTCCAAAGTGATCCCTTAAGTTTTTAAATGGTGCCACGATAGTCCTTACCGTCAACACCGTTAGTCAAAGTCAATGGGTTTGTACAATTGGCGAACACGTGGCGTTGATGTGTGAGTAGTCATGCCATGTAGAATTTGAATGCCTAAAAAAGAAATGGGAACTAAAACGAAGTCATTCTTCAGAAGGAGGAAAAGAAGTAAAGGAGGTGGAACCCTAGCGCAACCATTGTTGCATGTTGAAGGTGATTCAGCTGCGATTTGAAGCAATCTCTACTCTTCAAGTTGATATCGAAGACAACTAGGTATGGCTTCTAATGATTGAAGTGAAAATGTTTCTATTTTGTTCGTTTTAGGGTTTTAGTGATTGAACTGAAATCTTGCTTCGAGTGATTGAACTGAAATATTGCTTTTTTCTGCACTTCTTTTTAGAACATAGGACATAGTTTGATATGGCTGAGTATTTGAACTTGAAAATCCACCACAGTGGTGAATTTGTTGATGAAGAAATGATTGTGTACGAAGGGGGTCAGCTTGCTGAGTTGGAAATAGGTACTGATAGATGGAGTTATTTTGAACTGTTAGGTTGTTTTAAGGATTTAGGGTATAATTCGATTGAGAAGATATATTATAGGGATCCAACCTTAGGGATGAACTTGTTAGTTGATGACAAAGGTGCTCTGGAGATTGTTTATCTCTATAGGGTGCATCTTAGTGTTGACATTTATATTCAACACACATTGTCATAGCTTGATTACTATGATAGTCCTGTTGATGAAATAATTGTAGAGCAAAATGAAATTGTGGATGAAATTGAACAAGTCATTGCTACAATGTATGAGGAAGCAGTTAATGGGGGTTTGAAAGAAACTGAGCTGATGGAAGATGATGGTAGTGGTAAGAATAGTGCAAGGGAAAATGTTGTTAGGGAGAATGTTGTTAGTGAAAATGCAGGATTGGAAAATCTTGTTAGTGAAAATGATGTTAGGGAAAATGTTGTTAGGGAAAAAGTTATTAGTGAAAATGTTGTTATAGAAACTGATGGAAATGTTGATAATGGACAAGGTGGTGGTGAGGTCAATGATGTATTTAGTTCGGATGATAGTGAGGATGAAAGCTTCATTTATGACAGTGCAATGGAGGTGGCATTTGATGATGAATCAGATAAGTATGATGATGATTAGGATGAGGAACAAGGGGATAATTTAATTGATTATGTGAATGAAGATGATGACCAAGAGGGAAACAGAAAAAAAAAAGGTAAAGAAAAGTGGCAGGAAAATAAAGATGAGTTTAAAGGTAGTGATAATGAAATTGATGATTTACAATGTGGGCGTGATAGTGATGATAGTAATGGAGTGAGGAGAAAAGAGTACCCCATGTTCAAGTTACAAAAAGACATGTTCAATTACAAATGGGAGGTTGGAATGTACTTTATTACCAAAGCTGATTTCAAGGAAACTATAACCTCATATGCAGTCCAATCAGGCAGGAGCTTGAAGTTCACTAAAATGACAAGGTTAGAGTAAGGGTTAGGTGTAAGGATGGTTGTGAGTGGGAAGCTTACTCTTCTAAGTTACCTAATAAGGATTCTTGGCAACTAAGGAAGATAATAGATAGTCATAGTTGCAATAGGGAGTACAATATGAAGATGATGAGTGTGAAATGGTTAAGCAAAAGGCTACAGAATTCATTGAAAACCAACCCTAGATTGAAGCTTAAGGACATAAAGGAAAAACCACAAAAGAAATGGGATGTAGGGGTCAATAGTACTAAGGCCATAAGAGGTAGATTTGCTGCTAGAGACATGGTTGATGGTTCTTTCCTAGGGGATTATACAAGGGTTTATGACTACTGCCATGAGTTATTGAGATCAAATCCAATATCTACTGTGAAACTGAATGTCCAACCTGCACAAGAGGGTATTGATGATCAAAAACCCCATTTTAAAAGGCTATACATTTGCTTTGTAGCTTGTAAGGAAATCTTTAAATCATGCAGACATTTCACTGGCCTTGATGGATGTTTTTTGAAAGGGTTATGTGGAGGTCAAATATTGGTAGCCATAGGTAGAGATCCAAATGATCAAATGCTACCAATAGCATTTGCAGTAGTTGAAAGTGAAAATAAGGATAGCTGGACATGGTTCTTAGAGCTGCTTATTGATGACCTTGGTAGGAGAGAAAAATGCCTCACATACACTTTTATATTTGATCAACAAAAGGTATACTTGTGTTATTTCAGTTATGGTTAGTTTCCTTACTTGTTATCCTTATGTTCTTGCTTGTTATGCTTATGTGTTTTTAAAACTTATTGCATAGGGATTATTACCTGCCATGGATGAACTGTTACCTAGAGTTGAGCAAAGATTTTGTGTCAGACAGCTCTATAACAATTTCAGGAAAAGATATCCCGACAAGATGTTGAAGAAAATCATTTGGAAGGCAGCAAAGTCAACATACTACCAAGCCTGGGAAAGAGAGATTAAAGGAATGAAGAATGTCAATGTAGATGCCTACAAGCACATGATGAAAACCCGCCTAGATTCTGGAGTAGATCATATTTCAAGACACATAACAAATGTGATGTTGTTCTGAATAACATGTCTCAGGAATTTAATAGTGTAATCCTACATTCTAGAGCCAAGCCATTGATAACCAAGGTGGAAGAAATAAGGACATACATGATGGAGAGATAGGCAACAAACATGTTGAGATTTCAGAACATGGCAGATATTGAAGGGTTACCTAACACAAGAAGGAAAATTGAAAAAACTAGCTCATACACAAACCTCTGGCTTGTCAGGTACGATACATGAACTTAACCTAAGTTTAATATTATGTCTGATGAAGTGTTTCAAACAACTATGTATGATGATCATATGTTCATGTTTTAGGATGTCTGATGAGCATATATTTGAAGTTAGACACCTTGAAAACCAAGCTGACAAGTTTTCAGTAGATTTGAAGGAGCATAGTTGTTCATGCAGAAGATGGGAACTGACAGACCTCCCTTGTGTACATGCACTGTCAGCTATGAAGAGTAGGAACTATATAATTGATGACTACATTCAAGATTATTACAGAAAGGTAAGATATATGGAAGTGTATAAACATGTTTTTTTCCAGTTAATGGCTATAATCTTTGGGTAAGGACTGAGTATCCAGATGTGCTGCCACCCAAATATAGGAAGATGCCTGGAAGGGCAAAAAAGAGAAGGAATTTAGAGCAGGGTGAGATAGATGGTTCAGACAAAAAATGAGAATGACTGGTTTCAATGTTTGGTGTAGCAGATGTAAGAAACCAGGTCACAACAAGCTTACTTGCAAGGTGACACCATCTAGCCACCAGGCATCCCAACAGCCACCTCAACAGTTATCCCAAAAACCATCAACACAAGCTTCACAAGGAGTCACTCATGAATCTCAGAAGCCATCCCAACAACCATCTCAGCAGCTATCCCAATAACCATCAACACAAGCTTCGCAAGGAGTCAGTCATGCATCCCAGTAAGTTACACAATGACCAAGTAATGCATCCCAAGCATCTCATGGAAGGGCATTAAAACAACCAATTAAGAAGGGCCAGTCATCTACTTCAGTGTCTCATGGAAGGCCCAAGAAGTTACCTATCAGAAGGCCAACTAAGCCTTTCATACCACCAGGACCTACCACAAGACTGATTGCAGCCAAGACTGCTGTTAGGCCAACAACAAGGAGATCAACACCTACTAAGAGATCAACACCAATTTGGAAAATTTAGTTTAAGTCTATGGAATTTTGTTATGTTCACTTTGTTAGTTTAAGTTTGAACCTTTACCACTTTGTTAGTTTATGTCTGTTATCTGTCACAAGCTATGACTTGTGTATTTTGGGTCTGACTTGTATAATCTGTCACAATCTATTACTTATGTATTTTGGGTATGACTTATGTAATTTGACACAAGCTATCACTATGTATTTTGGCTATGACTTATGGTTTCAATGTTATCATATTTTGAATTATGGAACATATTTTGGCATTTTGAATTATGGAACATATTATGAAACAATGCAACAAATTGTAACAATTGATACAACAAATTGTAACAACTGCTACAAACTATAACAACTGATACAACAAATTATAACACCAACAACGCAAATTATAACAATTGTTATAAACAATGCAAACAAATGATACAACAACTGTTATAAACAATGCAAACAAATGATACAACAAATTCTAAAAATTACTTGTCTATTCATTTCAAATTGTACATACAGATAGAAACAACTGACACAAATCTAATACTTGTCTATTCATTTCAAATTGAATAAACTGGTACAAACTGATACAAAAAAATGTTTCCCTAATTCATTCTAAAAACTACTACAATTATAATCATAAACAACAACAAATTCCAAAGTTTTTTCCACTTCATAATTTTCTTCATTTCCCTTTCAAGATTGATCAGTTGTTGCCCAAGTTCTTCATTCATCATTTTTCCTTCTGCAACTGCCTTTGATAGCTTTTCAATTCTATCCATCCAAAACTGCTCCTTCTCATCTCCAACATCTTCATAAAACCAACCAAAGAAACCACAGCTTACATAGATCCCTGTAAAATTCATGGCCTACAATTCAAATAGTTGCAGCATCATGTGTTTTCAAAGTACAAACATCAAATTTACATGAAACAAACCTTATAATTAGGACAACCCCATAAATGTTTTCCATAGTTCTTAACAGTTATTTCCCTTCGAAGAACGGTCAGGTCCCCACAATGACATAAGGGTTTCCAACCGGAGCTTGTATACAGATTCGAACCTTCCTTCGAAGAACAACCACCTTCTGCATTTTTCTGTTTCGGCAATGACGAAGATCCACTTGATTTAATGCTTGAATCTATTGCCCAAGCACTAAGTCAAATTTGTGAATCAATTTGGGGCTGAAATGAACTGGATCAACGTCTTAAGGAAGAAGACGATCCAACATGCCAGCTCATCAGCCACGTCTGCACACATTGGCGGACGTTTGAGGGTCACTGACGGAAAGGACCTATTTGCCACCATTTAAAGACTTAAGGGATCACTTTGGAACTTTTTAAAATTAAGGGACCAAATGAGACCCCGAGGTAAACTTAAGGGACCAATTTGGGTATTTTGCCTTTTTATTCAATAAAAATAAACGTATTCACAATAAAATACAAAACATTTTAAATATTGTTCCGGAATGGCTCAATGGCTAGGCAGGGCCTAATCCACTTTTGCTCCCAAAACGGCCCAATAGCCTAAGTCCTGCCAGTTAAGGGCAAAAGGAAGCATTCTTTCCTCTGTCCCTCTACTGAGGAAGGATGGTCAGCTGACCTCCAGGATCAGCTGCCCTTCGTCACATTTCTGCCCGTCTCGCACGGTTCCACCATCCAGAAACAGTCATGACGCCCGTGCCCGTGACCACGCCCTTGCCCACGGCAACGACTAGTTCCGAGCACCTTTGTCCGTCCCAATGACTAGTTTCTGGTAGTTACCTATTCTTGGGGAGCAAATATCTTGCCCCAAAAATAGGGACCAATGGCCAAGCGCTTGGGGCATTATAAAAACCCTCTCATTTGAGAGGGTCAAGTATTTCTAAAATCATCCTAAGACACATTCAATTTGTACTTGCCTTCTCTTTTCCCGATTATTACTTTAGCATCGGAGTGCCTTGCAGGTACACCCTTTCCCCATCTTTCAAACCCAGCATCGCAGACGAAGTCTCTGGCCCACTTCAGGTTCGGATCAGCCGGTAAGATCAAATATAAATATAAAATTAAACATAACACAAAAAATATATTAACACTTATATATAAATTTTAATAAAATTTAAATGTCTAAAATAATAATATTGTAATTTAATCTTATATTTCAATAAAGTGCATTCTTCTTTTTTTCTCTCTTAAAATCCATGATATGCCCACTAATAAACAAATATATTCAATCATTCATTATCATATTTATAAAAATAATACATTAATAATAAAAACTCAAGTAATAAATAATTACAATAATAATTTAAAAGTAATAAAAAACAATTCAATGCAATGAATCAAAATATTTCATTAATAACATATTGGAAGATGGATAGCTTCGTGAATTTGTTCCATAGAAATAATAACTAACCTTTCTTATTCCTCAACTAAAACACAATTATTTCAATTTAAATCATAATAATATAAAGGGTGAAAATGAGTTATTGATAAAATAGTGAGGATACAAGTGGAAGAAAAAGTCATAAGGTAAAAGGTATAAGACAGTTGCCAAACAAAGCTAAAACCTAGTAGAAAAACTATAAGCTAAAAGTTAAAAGACAGTTAACAAGCAAAGTTTTTCATTAATATGAGCTGAAAAGCTAAAAGTTATAAGCTAAAAGCTCTTTTTTGTATCTTACCAAACAGACTCTCTATCTAATGATTCTAAGGTGTTTTTTAGGGCCAGTTTGTTTTAGCTTAAAAAAATGGATTTTTTCTTTGTATTTTTGAAAATTGATTCTACAAAAACGTTTTTCAAAATATTACAAGTTTTTTGAAATTTGTTTTTTATAAATTAAAAGACTAATTTCGGCATTCTATAACATTAATATACATTATTGAAGATCAAAACATAGTCAAAATTACAATTTTTTCAAAAAGTTGTATTTTAAAAATAATTTTCATGAAAAGCTATTTGAAATAGCTTCAAAATTAAGTGATTTTTTGAAATTTTTATATCTAAAAAAAGTTTCGATAAAATGATGAAATACTTTAAATAACATTTTAAGAATAACTATTCAAACCAAATTTTTATTTGAAGCTTTTATGAAAAGTTTCTTTGTAAAAATTTTTTCCACAAAATTATATTACACTATAAAAATTATTTAAAAAAAAAAAACCAAAACAAATGGGCCCTTAGTCTTTTCTTTCTATTCGAGCATGGGTAAATATATGGTGGTTATCTTTTGATTTGACTATGTATTCTAGTCCATTTGAAAAACCAATAATGATGTTATCTCTAAAAGATTTATAAAATCAACAAAAGAGGTGTAGGAGAAGAGTTTTTTTTTTTTTTTTGCCTAAAAATGATTTTTAGAAGATTAGTGGTGAATTGTTGCAATCTCACTTAATGACTTTAAAACCCTATTCTCCACCTGCATTTATAGTGTGCAATCTCACTTAATGACTTTAAAACCCTATTCTCCACCTGCATTTATAGTGTGCAATCTCACTTAATGAGTCATATTCGTACTTGTATATGAACATCTTTAAGAATTTGATAATAAATATCAAAATAACCTATTCTTGTATATAGTGTGTAAAGTCATGTTGTTACTTTTTTTTTTCTTATGAAAATATATCATTTTGTTCAAAATATTGTTTTTTCGCACATTTTCAAAATTGTCGGCAACAATTAAGTTATCGTTTATTTGAGAAATATTTTAGTTTTGTTCTTTTATTTATATGTCATTTTCTATTTAAATTCAATCTTAACTAAATCCTATATATCATTTGGGTTTTTTCAAATTTAGGATTGGGTAGTTACATTATGGAAATAAACTTCAAAGTGAAGGGAAAATACAAAGAAAGGGGTGTATAATCAAATATTGGGTGGAAAATAGTAATATATTGTTAAATTTATACTATAGGCTTGTTTTATAATTTTTCTATTTCAAAGCCCCCTAAGTTCATAATTAATCTTTTTTTTATCTGCACGCTTACGTTTACACCTTACACCCCTATATCTTTTTTAGTAAATTAATTTTATAAATATTTTATTTTTT
Source organism: Lathyrus tuberosus (assembly GCA_022829125.1). NCBI lineage: Eukaryota > Viridiplantae > Streptophyta > Magnoliopsida > Fabales > Fabaceae > Lathyrus > Lathyrus tuberosus. The sequence goes on along the minus strand of JALAZF010000137.1, from coordinate 7,119,885 downwards.
TTTGCCTTTTAAATTTTTTACAGTTTTTAGAGAAAAGTTACTGTTAAAACTTTAAAAAAAAAAGCAAAAATAAATTGACACATCTAACAAAAATGCAATAGAAGTTTTTCGTAACCATTTTCATTTAAAGACAGAAGTTCACATATATTTGAGTTTAGTACACAAATGCAACATCAGTTTCTCGTTTTTTCTTTAAAACTAGTGGGAGACCTATGCATTCTCATGGGTATTGGTATGATACGCGCATTTTTTTTTAAATTATAATAAAAATAAAATTAAAAAATTAAAATTTTAAACCAAAAAAGTTATTATTTTTAAAAGATATAATAAATTAGTGCGTATAATCAACAACGAATTTGACCCCGTATATAAATATTAAATTTGTTTTGACATTACTTATATATATTTGAATCTATATAATAATATTGGAATCAACAAAGTATTTTTTTAGTATTTTTTAATATTTATGAATGACACAAAATTGTCCCAAAAAATATATAAATAAAATTATATATTAAAAATAAATTAGTATAATAATACGATTTCAAAACATTGAAACTTATATTAGATAAATGAAATGTTTAAGTTTTTTTTAACAAATAAGACAATTATGTTATAAGAGTTAATACAATGATCGATAAATTTGTGTTATTCAATATTTGAATCAGTAATAAAGTTGATCCATTTTATGACAATAGTGTTTGTCTTCGTATATGAAAATATTTGAATCAACAATGTATTTATTTATGTACATAAATATTATTTTTGTTTTGACATTATATATAAATATATTTGAATGAAAAGCATAGTTGTTCCGGTTTATAAAAATATTTAAATAAAAATATTATATTTGTTTTGCCGTTATTTATAAATCTATTTTAATCAATAGTAAAATTGTTTCCGTTTATAAAAATAGTTTTATATTTACCCCGATATAAAAATATTTTAATCAACAATGTATTTATTTCCCGTATATAAATATTAATTTAGTTTTGACACTATTTATAAAAAAGTAGAATAAATAGTAAAGTTGTATATGTATATAAAAATATTTGAATCAAAAGTAAAGTTGTGCCCATTTATAACAATAGCTTTTTGTCGTAGATAAAATTTTTTGAATTAACAATGTATTTTTTTATGTATATAAATATTATTGATGTTTTGAAATTATTTATAAAAATTTTTGAATCAATAGTAAAGTTATTCCCGTTATCATTTAATATTTTGGTTAATAACTTGATTTCTCCATTTCATATAATTTCTATATTATGAACTGGTATGGTACGCGCATTTTTTCTAAAATATAATAAAAATGATATTAAAATATTAAATTGTTTAACTAAAACAGTTATTATTTTTAAAAGAATTAATGCCTATAATTCATTCTATATATAAAAATATTTGAATCAACAATGTATTATTTATTATATAAATATTATATTTGTTTTGACATTATTTACAAAAAAATATTAGAACCAATAATAATTTTTTTCACGTTATTATTTAATATTTTGATCAATAACTTCGTGTTCCCGTTATAATTGTTTTATTTTCGTCTTTTAATAAAGTTGTTCTCGTTTATAATAATAATATTTTTTTTTCATTAATCTTTTCGCATATTTAAAAAACTGATCGATACATTTATATTATTCACTATTTGGAACATTTAAAATTGTTCACGTTTATAACAATTATATTTTTCCCGTATATATAAATAAATTAATCAACAACGTATTTGATCAATTATAAATATTGTTCTGGACTGGACCAATGGCTAGACATGACCCAATCCGCCTCTGCTCCAGAGCGGCCCAAATTGCCTAAGTCCAATCCACAGAGGGGCAAAAGTTACCTTTCTGCTCCTCCAACCGGACAAGGAATGCAATGTTCCTCCCCGGAATTACTGCCCGTTACGCACGGCTTCATTGCTCCCCGAACAGCTAAGGGCAGGTGCCCGAAACCACGCTTATGCCCGACATAACGGCTAGTTTTTGGCACCCTGCCCGACATAACAGCTAGTTTGGGTAGTTACCTATTCTTTGGGGGAAAACGGTTATTTCGCCCCGAAAATAGGACCGTTGGTCACGCGCCGGGGGCTCTATATAAACCCTCTCGCTTGAGAGGGTCGTCAGGTATCGAATATTCACCCTAAGAATTCATACTTTGTACTTGCCCCTTTTCTCTGACCCTTTCTTACTTGAGCGTCGGAGTACCTTGCAAGTACACCCCCCTCCTCTCCATACGACCAGCATCCATGACGCACTTGGCGGCCTGATTCTACAGGATCTGATCCAGCCTTCACGATCAGTGGCGCCGTCTGTGGGAAATTTTGTTCTCCCCATCTTTCTTTCCTCAAAAACCGAAGATCAAAACAATTCTCAAATATCATCACGATCATGGCCTCCCAAGATCGCACCAAGGATGCTCTCCAAACCACCATCCTCCCCGTCAACAAATCTGACGTTGACGGCCAGTCATCTCTCCTCCGAGATGCCCGTTTCCTCAGGGATGGAGCCACTGCTTCTCCTTCCCCTACCCCTGCTGATCACAACAACGATCAACCTTCACTTGACGTCCAGCCCGTTCCTGTTCCGCCCAACGCCGACCCGGCTGTGGCAGCCCTCCTGGAGGCGATCAACAAAACCAACACCCTGATCCTGCAGCAAAACAAGAGGATCGGGGCATTGGAGGAGTCCCACCGTCCTAGGTCCCCTCCTATGCGGAGGAACCAGCGACGATCAAGGAGCCCGCAGCCCCGGAGAGAAATCGACCGAAGACTGCGCCAAGAGCCTGAGCCTCGCGCAGCCGGGAAGCGCGACCAGATCTCCCCGCGTGACCAGCACGCTCATGACCACAAAAGGACTCGGAGGAACGAGCAATCTCCACCGATCAAGTCTAAAGGACGGGCCCGCTCACCTTCTCCTCGAAGGAACCGCTCACCTTCCCCGCGAAGGAACTGCTCACCTTCTCCGCGAAGGAACCAGTGTCGCGAGTATTCCGTTCGGTCCCCATCATACACCAGTTCTAGCAGCGACGACGAGCCTCGCGGCCCGTTGTCCCAGGAGATCTTGGCTACCCGTCTCCCAAAAGGCTTGGAGAAACCCCCGTCACTTGGCACGTACGACGGACCACCGACCCCAACGAGCACATCGAGAACATCGATGCGCTGTTAGACTACCGAGGCGTACGGGGCGCCATCAAATGCAGACTGTTCCCGACCACGCTCCGAAAGGGAGCGATGACATGGTATAAGCAACTGCCCGAAGAGTCCATTACCTCGTGGAGACAGTTGGGCAGGATGTTCTCGCGGTACTTCACAGCATCTCGCCGCCACCCCCAAAACTGAGGCCTCTCTGGGAGCCATAATCCAGGGGAAAGACGAACCTCTCCGCGCATCCATCGATAGGTTCAACAAGGAAGCAGTGCAGGTCCCAACGACAGATAAAATAAAGAAGTTTCTACTCGAACAAGGGGTCCGCCTGGACTCCGAGTTCTCTAAAGCCATTGGCCTCGCGCCACCGAGGAACTTATACGCCCTCCTCCTCAAAGCCCAATCTCATATTCAGTACGAAGAGAAGATTGCGGCCTACAACGTCCGAGCATCACGCCGCCAGGAGAATGCTCGGGCCTCTAAAGGAGAAGAAGCCTCGACATCTCGTCGGGGTGAACGGAGGCACGAGGACCGTCCAAGGGACTCCCGCGACAGCAAGGGACCCTCTGGGCGCTTCCATGACTACACTCCCCTGACCGTTTCCAGGGAAAAGATTTTGTCTGAATGTGCCAATTCGGAGTTTAAACAGGCTGGGGTTCGCTTCCCCAAACAACTTCCGAACAGACCAAACGTGGACAAATCAAAATATTGTCGTTTCCACAAAAGTCACGGCCATACTACGGAGGACTGCATCCATCTGAAGGATGCCATTGAGATACTGATCAGGGACGACCACCTGAAACAGTTCGCGAAGAAGAAGGACACTCCTCGGTAGGACGCCCAGAAGTCCAAGAAGGTCGAGGAGGAGGTACCCTCCTCGGAAGACGCCAATGTACAGGTCGCTATGTCCATATCGCGACCAGAGGACTTCAACGTCCCGGACAGGCTCAGCGCCCCTGCATATTTTGCGACCCACAGCCCGTGGGAGACATTTCCCTCCGCCATGGTCATCTCTGGCGGGGGTTTCAACAAAGTCACTGTGGGCTCTGTGAAACGGAAGTTCGAACACCTGATCAACACAAGCTCCAACAAAGTGACCACGCTTGATCGGGCACAGAAGGGCTTCATCCCCATCTCCTTCTACCGGGAGGAACTCCTCGGCGGCTCCCCGAACTCAAGCATACCTTTGATCGTCAGAGCCCGGATGGCGAACTTCGACGTTCGCAGAATACTCGTCGACCAGGGCAGCTCGGTCGACATCATGTACTCCCAGCTGTTTTCAACACTTCAACTAGACGAATCGCACCTTACCCCCTACGCAGGGTCCGATTTACAGGGATTCAACGAGTCTTTGACCAAGCCGTGGGGATACGTCGAGCTGATCGTGACCTTCGGATCAGCTGAAACGGCCAGATCCATCAAGGTGCAATTTTTGGTAATCGACTGCCCGTCGCTTTACCAATGCATTTTCGGAAGGCCAACTCTGGCCGAGGTGGTAGCAGTGCCCTCAACAGTCCACCTGAAGATGAAGTATTACACTTCGAAAGGGATGGTCGCCACCCTCCACGGCGATATAGAAGCTGCCCGACGGTGTTTCGAAGCAGCTACAAAGGGACTCAACACCATTGCGCCCAAGCCTAAGGTGTCGAGCAAGCCAGCACTGCCAAGCAGCTCCGAGGAGGCCAAGCCTCTACCCCAGGTCGACTCTATCGACCTCGACAGTCGCTTCCCCGAGGACCAACAGGAGGAACAAGCAGCTTCAGCCAGCCCATCCACGCCATCCAGCAGCAGCTCCCATCCGATGCACCCAATCCTGAATGGCAACTTCGAGATAGTTCTGTTCGGCGAAGACCCCCAACGGGGAGTGAAGATCGGAGCAAACCTGCCTAACATCGCGAGGAAGCAGCTCAAAGCATGCCTCCGAGAGAATGCCAACCTCTTCGCATGGAGCGCCGCAGAAATGCCCGACTTGGATCCATCTGTCGCCTGTCACCAGCTGACCATCGACCTGGCCGTCAAGGCCGTAGCACAACGTAGGAGAAAGCAGTCTCCGGAGAAAACGGAGGCTGCTGAAAAAGCTGTAAAGGACCTCCTCGAGGCCAAATTTATTTCGGAAGCCAAGTACACCACTTGGCTGTCCAACGTTGTATTAGTTAAAAAATCTAATGGAAAATGGCGCATATGCATTGATTACACCGATCTCAATAAGGCATGCCCGAATGATGCCTACCCCCTCCCCAATATTGATAAACTTGTTGATAATTCTGCTGGTTTTAAACTTTTATCGTTCATGGATGCCTACTCGGGCTACAATCAAATCCCAATGGCAATGTTCGAAAAAAAATATACGGCCTTCATGACCGAATCGGGCAACTATTACTACAACGTAATGCCCTTCGGCCTGAAGAACGTCGGAGCAACGTACCAACGAATGATGAACAAAGTGTTTCGGGGAGAAATAGGCGACATGCTCGAAGTCTACATGGACGACATGATCGTAAAATCCCATGAGGAAACCGATCATACTGCCCATTTGAGAAAGGTCTTCGAACAGGCCAGAAAATACAAAATGCGTTTTAATCCGGAGAAGTGCACGTTCGGTGTCCGAGCAGGCAAATTCCTCGGCTTCTACTTAACGGAACGAGGAATCGAAGCCAATTCTGACAAATGCCGGGTATTCTCCGAGTTTCCTACGCCCAAGTCCAAAAAATCCATCCAGTCCCTCAACGGGATGCTCGCGTCACTATCTCGTTTAGTGGCCAAGTCCGCCCAGCACGCCCTACCATTTTCAAACTCCTCTGCAAAGAGGCGGCATTCAAATGGACCAATGAGTGCGACAAGGCCCTTCTCCATCTAAAATGAGCACTCTTAGAGCCACCGGTCCTCTCTCGCCCGGACAATGGCAAAACGTTGTACCTATACCTGGCCGTAGCAACCGAAGCAGTGATGGCCGCCCTCATTTGGGAGACACCTGACGGGCAGAAGCCCATTTATTTCACGAGCAAATCTCTTCAAGGACCAGAGTTCAGATACCAACAGATAAAGAAGGTGGCACTAGCCCTCATCAACCAGCCAGAAGATTAAGACACTACTTCCTGGCTCACACGATAGTGGTTTGAACAAATCAGCCCATAAAACAACTGCTCGAACGACCAGATATGGCCGTCCGAATGCTCAAATGATCGCTGGAACTGTCCGAATTCGACATCCAATACGAAGGCAGAAAAGCACTCAAGGCCCAAGCTCTGGCCGACTTCGTCGCGGAGATGACGTTCGCAGACTCCCCCACGAGCGAAGCACGCAGATGGACCATCTTCGTCGACGGTGCCTCAAGCTCTGCAGGAAGCGGCGCGGGCATCATACTGGAGAGCGACGAAGGAATTATCGTCGAGGTATCACTCACACTGTCTTTCCCAACCTCCAATAACCAGGCTGAATACAAAGCCTTCCTCGCTGGGCTACGCCTTGCCGAGGACCTAGGCGCAGAGGAAGTCGTTATTTGCACAGATTCACAACTCGTGGCCCTCCAGGTCCGGGGAGAATACCAAGCTAAAAACGATAACCTAACCGAATACTTGGCCCTGGTAAAGAAGGAAATGGCGAAGTTCACAACAGTGGAAGTGAAACACGTTCCCCGCGAACATAACGTACGAGCAGACGTGCTGTCTAAATTAGCATGCACGAAGAAGAAAGGCGGAAACAAATCCGTCATACAGGAGGTACTTCCTCGACCCAGTATTGAGAAGGCCTCCCCGATACACGACGTACAGGTGATCGGCGACAACAACTGTTGGATGACCCTATTCTACAATTATCTCGCCAAAGACGAACTCCCGTCCGACCCAAAGGAGGCCAGCGTAGTCAGGCGAAGAGCCTGCTCTTACGTCTTGGTCGAAGATAAACTCTACAGATGGGGATTCTCCATTTCGCTGCTCAAATGTGTCGAGGAGGAAATGGTCGCACACATCCTGCGTGAAATCCACGAGGGAATCAACGCCCAACATCTCGGCGAAAGGTCCCTTGCTCGAAAGGCTCTCCGGGCAGGCTACTACTGGCCGACCATGCAAAACGACGCGAAAGAACACGTGAAGAAATGCGATAAATGCCAACGACACAGGGACATGCACCTGGCTCCGGCTAACGAGCTCAAGGCTATGTCCTCCCCGTGGCCATTCGCCTGGTGGGGCCTAGACATCCTAGGACCCTTCGTGGTAGGATCAAGTCAGAACAAATATCTCATAGTGGGCGTGGACTATTTCACAAAATGGATAGAGGCAGAAGCTCTAGCCAAAATAACTGCCCTCAACATCCTATATTTCTACAAACGAAACACCCTTGCACTTTTCGGTATTCCCCAAGCAATAGTAACGGACAAAGGGACGTAATTCACGGACAGGAAGTTCCAAGACTTCGTCGCCCAACTGTGCACGAAGCACCACTTCGCATCCGTGGAACACCTTCAAACAAACGGGCAGGCTGAAGCAGCCAACCGAGTCATCCTTCGAGGCCTCAAGCGAAGGCTGGACGAAACAAAGAAGGCATGGGTCGAGGAACTTCACAGCATACTGTGGGCATACCGCACAACTCCGCAATCAACGACCGGGGAAACACCTTTCTGTTTAACATACGGGACCAAGGCTGTAATTCCCGTCGAAGTTCACGTGCCCTCTAGGCGGACAGAGTCGCCCCTGGACGAGGAGATAAACGAAAAATCGTTGAGAGAAGAGCTAGACCTCGTCGAGGAAATCCGAACCGGGGAAGCCCTTCGAGAAGCCTCACTAAAACAAAAAATTACCATCAGGCACAACGCCAAGGTGATACGGCGAGAGTTCGACGTGGGAAGCCTTGTTCTAAGAAGAAACCACAAAGACTCTCGCGAAGGCAAACTAGCAGCCAACTGGGAAGGACCCTATCGTGTCCGAGCAAAAACGAAAAATGGGGCCTACTACCTAGAACATCTCTCTGGGGAAGAACTTGCTCGACCATGGAACGCTGAAAAGCTAAAACAATACTACAGCTAAATCCTCGGTTCGACCCGTCGCAACGACGAACGTCAGCTACTGACCACTATGCGCGTCTAGGTACAAGCGTCGCATACGAATAAAGCAGAACCTCGCTCAGTAACGAGTCGGGCCACTGCTCGACGGCGGTCCTCGATCGAGCATCGTTGTCGTCAAAGTACTATGACTGGCAGAACCCCAGCTCGCGATGGGACGTTCACGCCACGAACTCAGGCCTCAAATGCGACCTGAGCTCCGCACCCCGCCAGGACATTCCCCGGCAGTTCGACCAGTTCCCCTCACTGTCTAACACATCTGCAACGAGCAATTCCCCTAAAATATTTGCAGAAGTCAAATACTCACAATCACGGGCAGATATACACTTGCAACGAGCATGAATACGATACTTAGCTAAAAATAAAAGCAAGTAAATTCATACAAACAACAGAATTAAATATGTGATAAGTTAACATAATAAGTGGCCGCAAGGGCCACGGCTGTACTTTGTTACATGAAACAGGGGCCACGCCCCCCAGAAATAAATTACACGCAATTCCATGGCACGCAGGCCGGACAGATTACAACAACATCAAAAAATACAAATTCCTCACTCATCCGCATGCTCGGCAGGCTCTGGCTAGGGTCCCTGGTCCTCCGCGGGCTGATCCTCGGGGGTACATTCAAGGAGGTCGTCGGGCACAACAATACGACCATTCTCTACATGCGCCAGGTAGTGAGTACCCTCGACAGAAAAATCGAGCTCAGGGTTCACCACCCGTAATTGAGCCACGACATTTTTGAAAGACTCCTCTGCGACGGCAATACCATCGTCTTCGGCCAGCAGCATGCGAGCAACCAGATCGGATCTAGTCTTCAATTCTTTCACATCGTCTGGCTCGTCGACACCCAGGGCATTGACCGCCCTCAGCTCCCTGATCAGTTCCTCGGCAGCTTTCTTCTCCGCCGCCAGCTTGGAGTTCTCCTCCTTCAGCCTAACCGCCTCTTCTTCTGAGCCTCGCCGGCACTCTTGGCTTCTTCCTTGATGGATGCCACAGAAGCCCGGGCAGCATTGAGTTCGGACTCAGTTGCAGAGTCCCCTTCACCATAAACAGCCGCCATCTCTAGCATCCTGACCAAGGCAGAAGCGTCTTGGGCCACCAGCGCCCTCTTGCTCGGGCGATCCATACCTTCCAAGCGAAGAGATTCCGCCCGGGGAACGACTAAAGAGTTGCCTTCGAAAAACCTCCTATCAAGGATACAGGGAGGAAGCTCGAACTTCCCTTTCTCCGGCACCCGGGTAAGGTCCACAACATCATTAAACCTTAGTCGCTTGAGTCGACCGGTCAAAGAAAGAGGAGACCCCCGGGGGGCAGAAGTAGGAGAAGAAAAGGTCCCCGCATCAGTTTGAACAGGAGGAGGAGCACGAGCACCAGCAAACCGGGATTTCGGAGGAGCCGCCCCAGCCTTATTCCTCGCGAGAGCGTTCCTTACAACCCTGTCATGCGCCTGAGGTATCTCACCTGCACAAACAAAATGCGAACACGTTAGATACGAGCAAAAGAAATAACATGAACAAAATCTAAATAACTAAGACTACCGAGCAGCTTCTCAGCGTCCGCGGGAGTCTTGCACTCCAGCAGTGCCTTAATGTTGATGAAACGATGCTCGACCCTCTGACTCCCATCTTCCTCGAAGATCGGGTTGCCCTTGCTCGTCCAGCACTCAGCAAGCCCGAAGGAGTTGATGTAACACCCCCTTTCTATACCCCCAAAAATGACATTTAATCATTTAGGCACATAATCAAAATTTCGTCAGAGTATAATTATAAACATAGTATAAAAGAGGTATGTCACATTATACATGAAATTAAAACATTCAACACCTGCTCAACAATTGATATGCAACAGTGGGGTAACTTTGCATCAGGGGAACTTAGTCCTTACACCCACATCTCAATATTTAGAATAAAAGCGGAAAATCTAAACATTGAATAACAACTAACATATATATACATGTTCATATATACATCATCAAGTATTATCCACCAACATAATTCATGTTTACATAAGCATTCATCAACAAGATACATGTACAAATGTATCACAAAAGAATCATAGTCGTCCTAGCTACCCGGTGCTACATATCAGAGCCGACCGACCAAAAGAATGAGGACGCGCTTCGCAAAAAGACCACCAACATACCTACTATGCAATGCCTCATAGAGCATCATAAAACAGCAGAAGGGTGAGAAATATTATCATAATAACAATGCATATAATTATGTATCTTAGCATGAAAATACACATATTTCACATTCTCACCACAATTCATCACAACTCACTCATATACATCACAATGTATATATATATATATATATATATATATATATATATATATATATATATATATATATATATATATTCACAACCAAGCATATACCTCATACATACTCTCACAATTCTTATCATTCCACATAAACATACAAATTTATGTTTATTCATCAATGCACCATTATAAAGATGATAAATGCAAATCATAGAGACCGACTCACGACTCTATGCAAATGCAATGCGGTACCGACTCAATCATCTCAAGTTCACTCAGGAACTCTGCTGGAACCATCGCTCGTTACATCACTGTAACTCCCCGTCGGGCCTACGATGTTCACCCACCGCTCACACCCCACAAGCGGGCACACGGTGTTTATGGATCGCTCACGCCCCACAAGCGGGCACACGATCCGATCGCTCACACCCCACAAGCGGGCACACGATCGTCTATAATCATCGCTCACACCCCACAAGCGGGCACACGACGTTATAGCGGATTCCCTCCGGAACCAATCCGTCTCTCACACCCCACATGGGCACACGACGTTACAACGGATTCTCATTAGAATCCCTCAACACAAGAATGCACATCATTATGCTTCACATGCAAATGACTCAAGACATTCTTGAAATGCATACATATTCACAATATATTCATGCATTCATCTCATACAATCACATACAATTTATATACATTCACATCAATGCATTATTGTATGATTCACATCCAAACACACATTCAAAACGGTAAAAGTCGCTAAATAACACTATTCCTGACTTTTCCGACTTATTTAATCGGCTAACAATTTCCAAATCATCATAATCATATAGTACCACTCAATAGCTTTCCAACGATACCAAGAATGTAAAAATTGAATAATCGGAACAAAAGTTACGGACGGAAACGAAAAACACATTTTGAAAAATCCCATTTTTACAACTCTTCTGGCCATACGCGTACGGGCACATGTTGTAACGCCCCGGTTTTGTCTTATTTAATTAATCGAGTCGTTTTGATTATTTTATTATTATATTATTTTATTTTCGACTTTTATTTAGAAAAATGTTATTTTTCATCGTGATTATATTTTGTCGCGTTTTGAGAGCGTTTGCGAGATATTTGAGTGTAGGGGTCTTTTGGTCTTTTTGTGGGGATAGATATTTGTTTTATTAAAATAGAAAGTTAGAGGTGAGAAAGGGAGAAAAAACAGAATTTTGAGAGAAAAAGAGAAGAAGAAGGAAAAGAGAGGAGAAAAGAGAAAAGCAAAGAGAAAAGTGTGGAAAATCACCAAGATCAATCTTTCGGAGTCGATTTAATCGGGTAAGGGTGTGAAATATTGTTATCCTAACTTTGTGTATGATTATGTATGTGTTTTGTGTGGATGTTTTGGTTGGTTTTCCATATGTTTCCGGTTATGCCGTATTGGACGAAATCGATAGAAACCAATGTTTTTACGGTCGAAAAGTCGTATGAATACATGTGTTGGTTGGTTATATGTATGTGAGCTGCTGTTTAAAGTTTCATGAAGTTTGGTTATGTTTCGGTTAGTTTTCGGTATGTTTCCGTTGTTGTTTCCGTTTAGGTCGAATCGTAGGAAATCGATAGAAACCGATGTTTTCACGGTTAGAATTCGGAATAAATTACGTAGTTGTATCGAGTAAGGTTAGGTTGTCGTATAGCGTGCTTTTTATTCGATTTGGAGATGTTCGAAAATTCTGGTTTTTGAAAGGTTGAAATTTAATCGAAAAATCGAACGTCGTAGAAATTTCGTTTATGTGTTCTAAATTGTTCTTATGTATTTGGTGATTGCGCGTATATGTTTGTTTCGGTGAAAATGTTCGATTTAGTCGAGTTCCGGGCATTTCGGAAAAGTTACAGCAAAGGTGTATTTTGAGAAAATCTGATTTTTGGGAAAAACAGGGCTATGAATCGATACATAACAGCTATGTATCGATACGAAATGGTTTATGTATCGATACATAACCCTTATGCATCGATACATACTGTGAAAATTGGGAAAAACAGCATTTTCACTACAGCATGTGTCGACACATGCGTGCTATGTATCGATACATGTGGCTTTTTGTATCGATACATAGGCTTATGTATCGATACATACTGTGCTGAACCATAAAATTCTGGTTTGTCGGGGAAACTTCGGAAATTCATATCTCTTGAACCGTAAGTCGGTTTTAACCCCCGTTTGAAGCGTTGGAAAGCTAACGAGATGTTCTTTCTAGGAAAAATAGTTTTGAGGTCTGAACTTGGTCCAATCGGTACAGTTTTTACGAACCGTTTCGTAGTGTCGGGCGTCCGGTTTACGTTTTCGCATTATTTTGAAATATTCATATCTTGTTAACCGTTTATCGTATTTAAGAGTTCTTTATACCGAATCGAAGCTGTCAATGAGTACTTTTTGATGATGATAGAATATATTATTTTTGGCCGACTTTTAGCCGACTTTTCTGAGAAACCGAAAAATGGAATTTTTGAGTTATTTTCTATATTGTGCGATAGGATATGATATGTAACGTATGACTTGTGTGAGGGATGTTTGATGGGTATATGATGTTGTGGTGAAGGTTGGTAGCCATTTGGAAAATATGTGCATTGTATTATATGTACTTGAAATGCATGATTTAATGTATGAGTCTTGATTGCCATGGGTCATTATATGACATGCATCATGTTGAAGACATTGTAGATCCCTTTGTGGGTGTAAACAATGCAGTTAGACATTGTAAGATCCCTTCGTGGGTGTAAACAATGCATGAAGACATTGTAGATCCCTTTGTGGGTGTAAACAATGCAGTTAGACATTGTAAGATCCCTTCGTGGGTGTAAACAATGCATGAAGACATTGTAGATCCCTTTGTGGGTGTAAACAATGCATGAAGACATTGTAGATCCCTTTGTGGGTGTAAACAATGCAGTTAGACATTGTAGATCCCCTTGTGGGTGTAAACAATGCATGTTGAATTGTAGATCCCTTATGGGTGTAAGCAATTGTTGTATTAATCGTGTGCCTATTATAAAGGACTAAAAACGATCCATAAACGTCGTACGCCCTGAAATAATGGTTTATAGCGACGGGGAACATCGTAGGCCCGACGGGGAGTTACTCTATGTAACGAGCGATGATTCCAAGAGTTCCTGGGGGACTAATGAATTACAAGGTTGAGTCGGTACCCGCATTGCATTTGCATAGAGTCGTGAGTCGGTCTCTATGAGTTGCATTGGTCATCTTTGTATATGTGCATTGATGAAGGAACATGAATATATGTATTTATGTTGAATGATAAGCATTGTGATGTATATGCTTGGTTTTGTATATATATATATATATATGCCTTGCGATGTATATTGAGTAAGATGTGATGAATGGCGATAAGAGTTGTATCTTTGTAATGGTACATTGGTGAATAAACATGTATGCGTGTTATGTTGAATGAATGGTGATGAATTGAGATGTATTGGGGATGCATGTATTTGAGCATGAATGAATATGCCTATGTGAAGGATGTGTTAATTACGGATTGTTATGCCGTGTATTTGATTTATGGTATATGCTTGGTGTGATATGTATATATACATGCATAGTGATGAGTTGTGGTGAGAATGTGGTATATGTGTATTATATGTTGAGATATATAATTATATGCAACGTTATTATGATAATACTTCTCACCCTTCTGCTGTTTTATGATGCTCTATGAGGCATTGCAGATTAGGTATCTGGTGGTCTTTTGTGAAGCGTGTCTTCATTTTCCTTGTTGGTCGGTTGGCTCTGATATGTAGCACCGGGTAGCTAGGACGTTTTGATCTTTTTGTGATACATTTGCATATGTATCTTGCTGATGAATTTGTGTATATAAACATGATGTTGTTTGTGATTCATACTGGATGATGTATATATATGTTGAGGTATATATGTGGTTGTTATTCAATATTTTAGATGTTTCCGCTTTTATTCTAAATATTGAGATGTGGGTATAAGGACTGAGATCCTTTGTTGTTTGAAAGTTACCCCATTGTTGCATATCATTTTGAGCAGGTGTTGTATGTGTTTTAATTTCAAGCATAATGTGACATACCTTTTTATGCCGTGTTTGCAATTATACTCTGATAAAATTTTCAATACGTGCCTAAATGATTTAATATGTTATTTGGGGGTATAGAAAGGGGTGTTACATTAAGTGGTATCAGAGCCAGTGTTGAGTCAGTTGTTGAGTCTGTTGGTGTGACAGTTGAATACTGTCGTTGTTGTTTGTCCCTTGGTACGTGATATGTGTGTGAAACACTGTCAGTGCTTTTTGGTTTTCTAATCCTTTGTTTTCAGGAGTTAGAATGAGATAAGTGGGGGAGAAGCTGGTACTTCTCCATGTTGCTTCAGGTGTGGAGCGCTGGCTCAGTGTGTTGTGAATTGCAAGATTGTAAGTGTTGTTTGGACAACGTTGTTCCCGGTTCCGTAAGAAATGCGGAGGTAAGGTTTATGTCAACTAAGGATTTGTGTCTTGGATAGTTTTGTGTATGGGATGCAAGAAAGGCTATTATAGTTTGGTAAAGACGGTTTATGCCCCATCATGATTGTCGACTGTCTATTGGCAAATTGAGGAACTGATCACCCTTAATCTCTTGTTGATAGCAGACAGAAATTATGTTGGATGGAATAGGCGGGTCTTTACGGCTTTGATAGTGTGTGAAATGAGTTGTTTGGAATTAAAAGAGATGATTACAGATTGTTTTGATGAGTCGATGAAGATGCTAATATCGGAAGATGAAATGGATTAGAGGTTTTGGTATGTTAGTTCAGTTGGGAAGTCATTGAGAGAGAATGATTGGGTTTTATTTAAGGACTGCTTCACAGAGAGTAGAGATTAAACTTAATTGGACGAAGGTGAATAGTTGAGGTTTATATCTGCTAAGTAAGTAGGAAACTCTTAGTAAATGGGAATAAGACGTTTGTTTTGTCTGTGATGGTAGTGTTCTGGGAATTGGCAGGAAGTCGCAGTGATGGGCCGTCAGTTGGGCATGGTTTTCAGATATGTTTTTGGATGGAACGTTAAGGTGTTGTCTTAGAGAGCTCCAGTATTGTTGGTAACAAAAGGAATGATGTTTGAATGGAATAACAAGCAGGATGTGTATAATGGTATTGAGACTATGGAAGGCAAAACTTAGAGTTCTGGTGAAGTTTGACGTCTTGGGAGTTTTAAGGCATTAATCAAAATTTTGAGAGAACCCTTAGGTATGGGTGTAATATTTAAGAGTTCTTTTTGGTTAGTTGTGGCTACATGTTGGGATTTGTGGAATTTGGATTGTCCAGAGAATGAAATTGTGTATGAGTTACTGTCAGTGGAATAAGGTAATGAATGAGAATAAGTGTCCACTTTCATGAACAGATGACTAGAATGGTTTGGTTGAGTTTGAGTGAGTTACAATTGTTTGGAATGTTTGATAAGAGTGGTGAATTGTGTGAGCTTAGGCTTTGATCGATTTAATGTGACTGGTTATGGTTGTTATCATTGGGATAGGCTGTTATGTACTCGGTCAAGCTTGTGTGTGAGTAACCAGTTACCCAGTGGAAAGTTTTGTAAAAGCTTTAAGAATTTATATCTTTTGGAATTTGTTTGGGTATTACAACGTGCAGTGATGTTATTTGGTGTTAGTAAGGAATCTGTAATGTTTGTGGAGTAAAGGAATCGTATCTTCCATATTTAATTAGATAAGTTCGTAGTGGTTTCGATTGAGGATATTTGGATTTGTTATAAACTAAGAGGAAGAATGAGTAAAGTGTTTGAGATTTGAATTACAAGTGTTGAAAAGAGACGAAGTTTTATGCTAAGTTATTCGAGTGAGAATTTTGGTTGAAAAGGGTTAGTTTCTTGGAAATGTTATTTCAGATGAGAGTATGGTTAATGGATCCATCGGAAGTAGATGTAGTTCTACATTGAGAGGCTCCAAAGTTAGTTAAGGAGATTAGAAACTTTTGGACTCAGTTGGTTGTTATTACAAGTTATGGAAGACTTTGTTAAGTTCGTACTTCTGGTATCTCAGTTGACTTACAAAGGGTGAGTCGTTTGTTTGGATGTTCGTTGTGAGTAAGTTTTGGTGAGCTGGAGTAGAAGTGTCTACGGTTTCAGCTTTGATTTTGTGTGATCCTAATAAACCAGTTGTGGGGTATTGTGCTGTGTCTTTGATGAGTTTAGTCAACGTGGTAATGCAAGAGGGTAAAGTCGGGGCTTATGCTTTACGACAATTGAGGATTTATAAAATGATCTGTATTATTATGGATTTGGAATTTGTTGCAGTGGTATTGTGTTGGAATATTTGGAGGTATTATCTTTATGGTTCTAGGTTCAAAGTGTTTGGTAATCGCAAGAATATTGAGTACTCGTTTGGTCTAAAGGAATAGAGTATGAGACAACAAGGATGGTTAGAGTTCGTGATGAGTTATGAATTTGGCTTGGATTATCCTTCGGGGAAAAGCTGTTGTTGTGCCTAAAAAGTTAAGTTGGAAGTTTCTATGCATGTCTGTTTTGATGGTCAGGGAGTTAGAATTATTTGAGAAATTCCGAGACTTGTGTATGGTGTATGAGATAACACAGGAGAGTGTGAGGTTGGTAATATTAAAGTGAACAGTGATTTTTGGCGAATATGAGAAAGAGTTAGACTTTGGACGTGAAATTGATAGTTTTGATGGTTGCGAGTAATCAGAGTGCTCAGCGGAAGCGTGAGGTGGCACATTTTGTATTTACGTGTGGGACTTGTAAGAGTTCATAGGTTGAACATTGAAAACATGTAGGAATGATGAGACCATTGGACGTTTCAGAATGGGAGTGTTAGGTGAAAGGTTTAGATATTATTCATGGGCTACTATGTAGATGGATGTTTTGGTTATATGTTCGATTGGGAATCGTAGCATTGTTGTAATAAGGTTGTGTGATAAGGATGTTAGTATTCTGGTTTTGTAGAGGTTGTGGAATCGATGTTGTGTCGTGGAACTTGTGTTCTTGTTTGTGTTGTTGCCTCGTTTCCATCATGATGGTTCGAGTGTGTGTGGCTAATTTCTTGTGGTGAATTAGAGGAGTGTTATCTGTGGTGATGGTAACGATCTTGTTGTGTTTTGGTTCTAGAGTGAACCTGTGTGTTGGTATCGTGGTTTTCCTTGAGTTGTGAGTTGGTCGTCAAGTGCATTGTATGGGCTTTGCATCTTGTCGTTGTTGTCGTCGTTGTCGTGCCGTTGTGGTATCTGCTGTTAGCACGGTGGTTTGTCAGTTGTGTTATTTGTGGTGTGCCTTTTGTTGGCATGTTGGTTTGTTAGTCGGATGCGAGAGTCGCGTCCAGGGTTGTTCGTCTCAGTATATTTTCGAGGACGAAAATTTCTAAGTGGGGGAGAGTTGTAACGCCCCGGTTTTGTCTTATTTAATTAATCGAGTCGTTTTGATTATTTTATTATTATATTATTTTATTTTCGACTTTTATTTAGAAAAATGTTATTTTTCATCGTGATTATATTTTGTCGCGTTTTGAGAGCGTTTGCGAGATATTTGAGTGTAGGGGTCTTTTGGTCTTTTTGTGGGGATAGATATTTGTTTTATTAAAATAGAAAGTTAGAGGTGAGAAAGGGAGAAAAAACAGAATTTTGAGAGAAAAAGAGAAGAAGAAGGAAAAGAGAGGAGAAAAGAGAAGAGCAAAGAGAAAAGTGTGGAAAATCACCAAGATCAATCTTTCGGAGTCGATTTAATCGGGTAAGGGTGTGAAATATTGTTATCCTAACTTTGTGTATGATTATGTATGTGTTTTGTGTGGATGTTTTGGTTGGTTTTCCATATGTTTCCGGTTATGCCGTATTGGACGAAATCGATAGAAACCAATGTTTTTACGGTCGAAAAGTCGTATGAATACATGTGTTGGTTGGTTATATGTATGTGAGCTGCTGTTTAAAGTTTCATGAAGTTTGGTTATGTTTCGGTTAGTTTTCGGTATGTTTCCGTTGTTGTTTCCGTTTAGGTCGAATCGTAGGAAATCGATAGAAACCGATGTTTTCACGGTTAGAATTCGGAATAAATTACGTAGTTGTATCGAGTAAGGTTAGGTTGTCGTATAGCGTGCTTTTTATTCGATTTGGAGATGTTCAAAAATTCTGGTTTTTGAAAGGTTGAAATTTAATCGAAAAATCGAACGTCGTAGAAATTTCGTTTATGTGTTCTAAATTGTTCTTATGTATTTGGTGATTGCGCGTATATGTTTGTTTCGGTGAAAATGTTCGATTTAGTCGAGTTCCGGGCATTTCGGAAAAGTTACAGCAAAGGTGTATTTTGAGAAAATCTGATTTTTGGGAAAAACAGGGCTATGAATCGATACATAACAGCTATGTATCGATACGAAATGGTTTATGTATCGATACATAACCCTTATGCATCGATACATACTGTGAAAATTGGGAAAAACAGCATTTTCACTACAGCATGTGTCGACACATGCGTGCTATGTATCGATACATGTGGCTTTTTGTATCGATACATAGGCTTATGTATCGATACATACTGTGCTGAACCATAAAATTCTGGTTTGTCGGGGAAACTTCGGAAATTCATATCTCTTGAACCGTAAGTCGGTTTTAACCCCCGTTTGAAGCGTTGGAAAGCTAACGAGATGTTCTTTCTAGGAAAAATAGTTTTGAGGTCTGAACTTGGTCCAATCGGTACAGTTTTTACGAACCGTTTCGTAGTGTCGGGCGTCCGGTTTACGTTTTCGCATTATTTTGAAATATTCATATCTTGTTAACCGTTTATCGTATTTAAGAGTTCTTTATACCGAATCGAAGCTGTCAATGAGTACTTTTTGATGATGATAGAATATATTATTTTTGGCCGACTTTTAGCCGACTTTTCTGAGAAACCGTAAAATGGAATTTTTGAGTTATTTTCTATATTGTGCGATAGGATATGATATGTAACGTATGACTTGTGTGAGGGATGTTTGATGGGTATATGATGTTGTGGTGAAGGTTGGTAGCCATTTGGAAAATATGTGCATTGTATTATATGTACTTGAAATGCATGATTTAATGTATGAGTCTTGATTGTCATGGGTCATTATATGACATGCATCATGTTGAAGACATTGTAGATCCCTTTGTGGGTGTAAACAATGCAGTTAGACATTGTAAGATCCCTTCGTGGGTGTAAACAATGCATGAAGACATTGTAGATCCCTTTGTGGGTGTAAACAATGCAGTTAGACATTGTAAGATCCCTTCGTGGGTGTAAACAATGCATGAAGACATTGTAGATCCCTTTGTGGGTGTAAACAATGCATGAAGACATTGTAGATCCCTTTGTGGGTGTAAACAATGCAGTTAGACATTGTAGATCCCTTTGTGGGTGTAAACAATGCATGTTGAATTGTAGATCCCTTATGGGTGTAAGCAATTGTTGTATTGATCGTGTGCCTATTATAAAGGACTAAAAACGATCCATAAACGTCGTACGCCCTGAAATAATGGTTTATAGCGACGGGGAACATCGTAGGCCCGACGGGGAGTTACTCTATGTAACGAGCGATGATTCCAAGAGTTCCTGGGGGACTAATGAATTACAAGGTTGAGTCGGTACCGCATTGCATTTGCATAGAGTCGTGAGTCGGTCTCTATGAGTTGCATTGGTCATCTTTGTATATGTGCATTGATGAAGGAACATGAATATATGTATTTATGTTGAATGATAAGCATTGTGATGTATATGCTTGGTTTTGTATATATATATATATGCCTTGCGATGTATATTGAGTAAGATGTGATGAATGGCGATAAGAGTTGTATCTTTGTAATGGTACATTGGTGAATAAACATGTATGCGTGTTATGTTGAATGAATGGTGATGAATTGAGATGTATTGGGGATGCATGTATTTGAGCATGAATGAATATGCCTATGTGAAGGATGTGTTAATTACGGATTGTTATGCCGTGTATTTGATTTATGGTATATGCTTGGTGTGATATGTATATATACATGCATAGTGATGAGTTGTGGTGAGAATGTGGTATATGTGTATTATATGTTGAGATATATAATTATATGCAACGTTATTATGATAATACTTCTCACCCTTCTGCTGTTTTATGATGCTCTATGAGGCATTGCAGATTAGGTATCTGGTGGTCTTTTGTGAAGCGTGTCTTCATTTTCCTTGTTGGTCGGTTGGCTCTGATATGTAGCACCGGGTAGCTAGGACGTTTTGATCTTTTTGTGATACATTTGCATATGTATCTTGCTGATGAATTTGTGTATATAAACATGATGTTGTTTGTGATTCATACTGGATGATGTATATATATGTTGAGGTATATATGTGGTTGTTATTCAATATTTTAGATGTTTCCGCTTTTATTCTAAATATTGAGATGTGGGTATAAGGACTGAGATCCTTTGTTGTTTGAAAGTTACCCCATTGTTGCATATCATTTTGAGCAGGTGTTGTATGTGTTTTAATTTCAAGCATAATGTGACATACCTTTTTATGCCGTGTTTGCAATTATACTCTGATAAAATTTTCAATACGTGCCTAAATGATTTAATATGTTATTTGGGGGTATAGAAAGGGGTGTTACACATGTCATACGCGTACGGGCAGAGACCCATTTTTCCCCAATTCCACGTTGAAATACCCATACGCGTAATAACCTGATCCATACGCGTACGGCCTAAAATGCTATGCGTATCATACGCAAATGGGCAGATGGCCGAGTGAAAAGGAAAACCATACGCGTATTGGCCCATGGCTCACCCTCATTACGCATATTGCCAAGGTTCATATGCGTATGAACATGCCCCATACGTGTATGACCTGGAAAAACCAGAAAAATTTTCTGCATAATTTTTGCTTACGGGTTCCAATCCAAAACACCCCAAATCTCACCTACACACCAGAAAATTGCCAATACAATGTCCAATAACAAGTATCTATCATATACCAACAATTATGGACACTAACAACATGATTTCAACCACATTTATTCGATTTCCAAGCAATTTAACAAAATATGGATTTATACAAAAACTCATGAAAATCCACAACATCAACAACACAATCATACATAATGATACACATTGATAAGATAATAAGATTTCACACCCTTACCCGGATTCCAAGCTTACTAGATGATTGTTCTTGATGATTTCCTAGTTTCCCCAAGTTTTCTTCACTTTTCTCCTCTTCCTCTTTCTTTCTATTCTTCTTTTCTTTCTCTTTCTCTCCTATTTCTTTTCTTATCTCATTTTTCTTTCTTTTCTATTTCTTTTTCTTATTTTCTACTCAAATTCAATTAATTCATTTTCTCACAAAATTCAACACTTAAACACTTTTCTAACAATTTTACTAAATTTCTAACTTACCATTAATTGAGAAATGTCTACAATACCCTCCATTATAATTTCCCCGAAAACTCTAAAAAACGGTAAAATATCACAACATGTCAACATAGCACATTAACACGCCAATTTCACAAATAAAATAATTTATCACTCAATTTAAATAAAAGACTCAACAAAATGGATTAATCGGAATCGGGGCGTTACAACTCTCCCCCACTTTAGAAATTTTCGTCCTCGAGAATAATACCTGATTCAAACAGCTCCGGATACGACTCTCGCATCCTAGTCTCTAGTTCCCAAGTCATATTGCCTTCTGCAGCGCCTCCCCACACTACTTTCACAAGCGCAATATCCTTGCCTCTTAGCTTCTTAACTTCACGGTCCAAAATCCTAATCGGTAAAGCTTCAACCGTAAGGTTATCTCTCACTTCAACCTCGTCCATAGGAATAACAAGTGACGGATCCGGAACATACTTCCGAAGTTGCGAAACATGGAATACATCATGCAAATTCGAAAGATTCGAAGGCAACACCACACGGTAAGCCACAACACCAACTCGTGCAGAAATCTGATACGGACCAATAAAACGATAAGTCAACTTCTTCGACTTCAAAGCACGACCCACACCCGTAACCGGTGTAACTCTCAAAAACACATGGTCGCCTTCTTGAAACTCAAGATCTTTCCTTCTCTTGTCATGATAGCTCTTTTGTCTACTTTGAGAAGCTTTCATCTTCTCACGAATAAACTTCACTTTCTCCGTCGTTTGTTGTACCATCTCCGGTCCAACTATCGTCCTATCACCGGTTTCATGCCAACACAAAGGTGTTCGACATCTCCGACCATACAAAGCCTCAAATGGTGCCATACTTATACTTGAATGAAAACTGTTATTGTAGGTGAACTCAATCAACGCCAAATAACTATCCCAAGCACCACGTTGCTCGAGCACACAAGCACGCAATAAATCCTCCAACGATTGAATTGTCCTCTCGGTTTGACCATCCGTTTGCGGATGATAAGCCGAACTCAATCTTAGCTTAGAACCCAAAGCCTTTTGTAAACTCTCCCAAAACCTCGATGTAAATCTAGGATCTCTATCCGATACAATACTCTTAGGAACTCCATGTAACTTCACAACCACAAGAATATAAATCTCGGCTAACTTCTCCAAAGGATAACTAATATCAATTGGAATGAAGTGAGCAAATTTAGTAAGCCTATTAACGATTACCCAAATAGCATTATGACCTCCTTGCGTATTCGGCAATCCCGTAACAAAATCCATCGATATACTATCCCATTTCCACTCCGGAATGTCCAACGGTTGCATCAATCCACTAGGTTTTTGATGTTCCACCTTCGACTTCTGACAAGTTAAGCACGCATACACAAATTGAGCCACATCTCTCTTTAATCCGGACCACCAAAAGATTTTCTTCAAATCTTGATACATTTTATTCGCTCTCGGATGAATACTTAAACTACTTCGGTGTCCTTCTTCCAATATCATCTTTTTCAACTCCGCATCATCGGGAATACACATACGACCACGGAATCTCAAAACTCCAAAATTATCAACCTTGAAATCCTCATTCTCATTCATCATCAAATCAATGAACTTTAAATCCAACTTTTGCTTTTCACACACGGTTGCAAGAAAATCATTCGTAACATGTAACATACCAAGTCTCACACTTCTCGGCGTCATTTCACAAACCAAACTCAAGTCTCTAAAATTCTCTAAAAGTTCCCATTCCCTCATCATCAATGCGGACATATGTAATGACTTCCGACTCAAAGCATCGGCCACCACGTTTGCTTTACCCGGATGGTAATTCAAACCAAAATCATAATCCTTCAAAAGCTCTAACCACCTTCTTTGTCTCATGTTCAATTCTCTTTGATCAAATAAATATCTCAAGCTCTTGTGATCACTAAAAACTTCAAATCTTGCACCATAAAGATAGTGCCTCCAAATTTTCAAAACAAACACCACGGCCGCTAACTCTAAGTCATGTGTAGGATAATTCTTTTCATGCACTCTCAGTTGTCTTGAAGCATAAGCCACAACTTTTCCATCTTGCATCAAAACACCACCTAAACCAACCAAAGAAGCATCACAATACACAACAAATGGTTCCGTCGGATTTGGCAAAATCAAGATCGGAGCCGTTGTCAACCTTCTTTTTAGCTCATTGAAACTCTCTTCACAATGAATATCCCAAATGAAAGTCTTTCCTTTACAAGTCAATTGCGTTAACGGAAGTGCCAACTTCGAAAATCCCTCAATAAACCTCCGATAATAACCCGCCAAGCCTAAAAAGCTTCGAATCTCCGTAACCGATCTAGGAGCCTCCCATTGCATCACCGCATCAATCTTGGATGGATCAACACTAATACCACTACCGGAAATAACATGTCCAAGAAAACTTACTTCCGACAACCAAAACTCACATTTCGACAACTTAGCATACAATTGTTTCTCTTTCAAAATTTGTAACACAATCCTCAAATGCTCTTCATGCTCCTCTTGAGACTTAGAATAAATCAAAATATCGTCGATGAACACAACCACAAAATGATCTAACTGTTCATGAAAAATACGATTCATGTATTCCATAAACACACCCGGCGCATTAGAAACCCCGAATGGCATCACGGAATATTCGTAATGGCCATACCGTGTCCTAAAGGCCGTCTTTTGAATATCCTCCTCTTTCACACGAATCTGGTGATATCCCGATCTCAAATCAATCTTGCTAAAACCACGCGCACCAACCAATTGGTCCAACAAATCATCGATCCTTGGAAGCGGATACTTGTTCTTAATTGTCACCTTGTTCAATTGTCGATAATCAATGCATAACCGCATACTCCCATCCTTTTTCTTTACCAACAATACCGGAGCACCCCAAGGAGAAACACTTTGTCTTACAAATATCTTGTCCAACAAGTCATTCGATTGCTTCTTCAATTCTACCAACTCCGATGCTGACATACGATACGATGCCATCGAAACCGGTCTAGTACCCAGAACTAGATCAATAGAAAACTCAACTTCTCTTTCCGGCGGTACATCCTTAATATCCTCAGGAAACACTTCAGGAAAATCACACACAACAGGAAACACATCAAGTGACACTTGATTATCCACAGACAATGATGCAAAGAAACCGAACAATTGAGCTTCGTCCGCTAAAAGTTTCTTCAACTCTTTAGTGGATAAGAAACTCTCATCTTTATCCTCTTCCAAAGAAGGAAACCTCACTAACTTGTGATAACAATCTATATGAACTCTATTAAATTGCAACCAATTCATACCCAAGACCACATCCAACCCTTCCAACGGCAAACACGCTAAATCCATCTCAAAGTCTTTACCATAAATGGTCAAAGGACAACTCAAACAAACCAAGAAAGTAGTCACTGACCCCATTGCTGGAGTATCAATAACCATCTTACCATCCATCAGAGACAACACAAGATTCAAATGATTTGCGCACTCAGACGAAATAAACGAATGAGTCGCTCCAGTATCAATGATAGTAACTAAAGGCATACTATTAATAAAGCAAGTACCTTTAATCAGACAATCTGCACTTGAAGTCTGAGTTCCTGCCAAATAAAATACCTTCCCACCAGTTGGAGCTTTCTTCGGATTCGGACACTTCGTGCTAATATGGCCAGGTTCCCCACAATTATAGCACTTCACCACATTCCTTCTACAATCAGTAGTAGCATGCCCAAGGCCTCCACAGTTAGAACATTTCACCACAGTCTTCCCACACTCAAATGATTTATGACCCATTTCACCACACTTGTAACACTTAATGGAACCAGAACCTCCTCCTCCAGATCTCTTCTCAAAGTTTCCCCTATGCTTGCCCTTATCAGCGGGTGTCACATAAGGTCCACTTCTAGCTTGTTGCTTTCCCTTCCTCTCATTCAAACTTTTGTAATATGTAGAACGGGCCTTGCTATCTTCCTCGAAGATTCTACAACATTCTGTCAAATCCAAAAACCTTCTTATCCTTTGATACCCCACAGCTTGTTTAATCTCAGGACGCAAACCATTCTCATATTTAATACACTTTGAGAACTCAGTAGTAATCGCGGCATAGTGAGGATGGAATTGAACCAACTCCACAAACTTAGCAGTATAGTCCACCACAGACATACTACCTTGTTTCAATTCAAGGAACTCCATCTCCTTCTTCCCTTTCACACTTTCAGGGTAATACTTCCTCAAGAACTCGGCACGAAATAAATTCCAAGTTATCTCTTCATCATCCACCTCAAGAATTTGACGCATACCGACCCACCAATCGTCGGCTTCTTCCTTCAGCATGTGAGACCCAAGCCTCGCCTTATTCTCCTCCGCACAGTCCATGACTCTGAAGATCCTTTCAATCTCTTTCAACCAAAGTTGAGCACCATCGGGATCAAATCTTCCTTTGAAGACCGGTGGTTGATTCTTCCTGAACTCGTCATTAGCATTCACATTCGGCGCACCTTGCACCACCCTAGCCATTGCTTCCAAGGCAGCAGCCATCGCATTGTCGTTTCTACCAGCCATATTCTGATTATTCCCAAAAATGACAACAAAGTTAAACAACAATTCAACCATCACAACAACAAGACAGACACAACTGACTCAACATTGGCTCTGATACCACTTAATGTAACACCCCCTTTCTATACCCCCAAAAATCACATTTAATCATTTAGGCACATAATCAAAATTTCGTCAGAGTATAATTATAAACATAGTATAAAAGAGGTATGTCACATTATACATGAAATTAAAACATTCAACACCTGCTCAACAATTGATATGCAACAGTGGGGTAACTTTGCATCAGGGGAACTTAGTCCTTACACCCACATCTCAATATTTAGAATAAAAGCGGAAAATCTAAACATTGAATAACAACTAACATATATATACATGTTCATATATACATCATCAAGTATTATCCACCAACATAATTCATGTTTACATAAACATTCATCAACAAGATACATGTACAAATGTATCACAAAAGAATCATAGCCATCCTAGCTACCCGGTGCTACATATCAGAGTCGACCGACCAAAAGAATGAGGACGCGCTTCGCAAAAAGACCACCAACATACCTACTCTGCAATGCCTCATAGAGCATCATAAAACAGCAGAAGGGTGAGAAATATTATCATAATAACAATGCATATAATTATGTATCTTAGCATGAAAATACACATATTTCACATTCTCACCACAATTCATCACAACTCACTCATATACATCACAATGTATATATATATATATATATATTCACAACCAAGCATATACATCATACATACTCTCACAATTCTTATCATTCCACATAAACATACAAATTTATGTTTATTCATCAATGCACCATTATAAAGATGATAAATGCAAATCATAGAGACCGACTCACGACTCTATGCAAATGCAATGCGGTGCCAACTCAATCATCTCAAGTTCACTCAGGAACTCTGTTAGAACCATCGCTCGTTACATCACTGTAACTCCCCGTCGGGCCTACGATGTTCACCCACCGCTCACACCCCACAAGCGGGCACACGGTGTTTATGGATCGCTCACACCCCACAAGCGGGCACACGACCCGATCGCTCACACCCCACAAGCGGGCACACAACGTTATAGCGGATTCTCTCCGAAACCAATCCGTCGCTCACACCCCACATGGGCACACGATGTTACAACGGATTCTCATTAGAATCCCTCAACACAAGAATGCACATCATTATGCTTCACATGCAAATGACTCAAGACATTCTTGAAATGCATACATATTCACAATATATTCATGCATTCATTTCATACAATCACATACAATTTATATACATTCACATCAATGAACTATTGTATGATTCACATCCAAACACATTCAAAACGGTAAAAGTCGCTAAATAACACTATTCCCGACTTTTCCGACTTATTTAATCGGCTAACAATTTCCAAATCATCATAATCATATAGTACCGCTCAATAGCTTTCCAACAATACCAAGAATGTAAAAATCGGATAATCGGAACAAAAGTTACGGACGGAAACGAAAAACACATTTTGAAAAATCTCATTTTTACAACTCTTCTGGCCATACGCGTACGGGCACATGTCATACGCGTACGGGCAGAGACCCATTTTTCCCCAATTCCACGTTGAAATACCCATACACGTAATAACCTGATCCATACGCGTACGGCCTAAAATGCTACGCGTATCATACGCAAATGCGCAGATGGCCGAGTGAAAAGGAAAACCATACGCGTATTGGACCATGGCTCGCCCCCATTACGCGTATTGCCAAGGTTCATACGCGTATGAACATGCCCCATACACGTATGACCTGGAAAAACCAGAAAAATTTTCTGCATAATTTTTGCTTACGGGTTCCAATCCAAAACACCCCAAATCTCACCTACACACCAGAAAATTGCCAATACAATGTCCAATAACAAGTATCTATCATATACCAACAATTATGGACACTAACAACATGATTTCAACCACATTTATTCGATTTCCAAGCAATTTAACAAAATATGGATTTATACAAAAACTCATGAAAATCCACAACATCAACAACACAATCATACATAATGATACACATTGATAAGATAATAAGATTTCACACCCTTACCCGGATTCCAAGCTTACTAGATGATTGTTCTTGATGATTTCCTAGTTTCCCCAAGTTTTCTTCACTTTTCTCCTCTTCCTCTTTCTTTCTATTCTTCTTTTCTTTCTCTTTCTCTCCTATTTCTTTTCTTATCTCATTTTTCTTTCTTTTCTATTTCTTTTTCTTATTTTCTACTCAAATTCAATTAATTCATTTTCTCACAAAATTCAACACTTAAACACTTTTCTAACAATTTTACTAAATTTCTAACTTACCATTAATTGAGAAATGTCTACAATACCCTCCCTTATAATTTCCCCGAAAACTCTTAAAAACGGTAAAATATCACAACATGTCAACATAGCACATTAACACGCCAATTTCACAAATAAAATAATTTATCACTCAATTTAAATAAAAGACTCAACAAAATGGATTAATCGGAATCGGGGCGTTACAGTTGACCCACTTCACCAGCGCCTCGTACGCCACGGCGTCCTGCCCGCGTAGATCGCTCGGTTGGAAGACATAGTCGCTGCGCTTCTTGGCAAAATGGTCGGGTGTCCAGTGGAGAGGGAACTTGTAAAGTCTCCGCCCAATATACATCCCCTCCTCGTCGTGCAGCTCATTCCCGTCCTCGTCAACTTCAATCTGCCAGACATACGTACTGTCCTGGGCAGCCTCGGACACGGGCTCAACGATGTAATACCGTTCCTTGAATGTCCAGATTGACTCCGAAAACGGCTTGAACAGCTTGTGTGGCTGCTTCAAAGAAACCCACCCGTACTTCCTCCCCGTCAGCTGCCTTTGGAGATGGAAAACAGTGAAGAACAGAGGGAGAGTAGCCCCCAAGGAGAGATGTTCGCATACCAACTCGAAGGGCCGGATGAAGGCCAATAAATTAGGATGCAGTTGTGTATAAGCTAACTTCAAATGCACGAACACGGATTGTTGAAAATTAGTAAAAGGCAGCCTCAGGCCCAGCTCTTTAAAGGCATACTCGTACATCGTGAAGCGGTCCCCGAAGCTCGTGCAGACCCGCTCGTCCAAGGAAGGGAAGTGCACCTTCCACTCTCCCTCCGGTCCTACCTCCGTGAAAACATCCACCAAATATTTTGCGATAGAAGACACATGCTCGGCAGGTTCGGCCACCTCCCACTCCTCCGTGGAGAACCCGTCGACATCCTCGTCCATGTCGTCCACCTCTTCCCCCTCCCCGACATTGCTGGAAGAACTCGAAGTCGCCGGACTCGAAGCCGTCGAGCTGCTGTTATCTTCGAAGCCTGTTTCCTCCTCGGATGTATCTATAATAACTTCTCTATCTGGCCCCGTCGCCATTACAGTCACTTGAAAAGCAGAGGAGAAAGTGAATTCGACAGCAAATCAAATCCACCCTTCCACTGCTAAGTCAAGTGAAAGGGCGCGCAAAGGGCTAAGGACAATGTCCTCGGCTTAAGCCCTAACATCAAAGGAAAAGCTGAAGCCTCCCCGCGAGGAGGCGCTCGAAACTAATCATCCCCGAGCGAGGAGCTTCCCCGCACTCACACCCAGTTTTCGTTTGAAGCTTCACCAGAAATCGCAAAGCTTCACCGGAATCTAGGAATGTTCTACCGGAAAACTCATCACCCACTCGGAAGATGAACGGACGCGACGGTCACGCATACATAGCTACCGCGATGTCACCGTGAACCACCCTCCTTGCCGAAACGTACTACTAACTCCGACGACATGTTAGAGGTATAAAAATGGCACAACCACCGTCCACCACCAACAATCCCCGGAGATTCCCCCATTTCGTCCTCCAAAACTAACCCTAACCGCATGCAATCTACCATTAACAACAAACAGAAGCAGAACAGGCAAAGGATCGGAAAAATTACTTGATTTAAGTAGAAAAAGAAGCTGCTCGAAGCCTGACACGGTGGTCGGAGTAGGCGGAAGGCGGTTACAGGCAAGAGTACTGAAGGAAGCGGAGAGAAATCAGAGCAAAAAGTTCTAAATGGAACGATTTTCCCCCCTTTTTATACAAAGGGGCACGTGCTAACACGCGCTCGTAGGCCATAATGGCTATCCACTAGCCATCATTGGCTATTAACTGCTACACGGAGCTCTAGGCACACGTGGCATCCCAACGTTTCCAATTCTGTATGACCCTTAGTCTCCCCGAACACCGGGCAACAAGGTCACGACCACGAATCTCACGGACACCGGGAGCCGCGAGCACTTTGAGACAGTCCTCCTCGTCTTCAAACGACGACCCTGTACTGGCTCCACAGAGCAACGAGCAGACCTTAAGTCATCACTCTCATGCTCGGGAGCAACGACTTGGGGGGCTCCTGTTCTGGACTGGACCAATGGCTAGACATGGCCTAATCCGCCTCTGCTCCAGAGCGGCCTAAATTGCCTAAGTCCAATCCACAGAGGGGCAAAAGTTACATTTCTGCCCCTCCAACCGGGCAAGGAATGCAACGTTCCTCCCCGGAATTACTGTCCGTTACGCACGGCTTCATTGCTCCCCGAACAGCTAAGGGCAGGTGCCCGAAACCACGCTTATGCCCGACATAACGGCTAGTTTTGGGCACCCTGCCCGACATAATGGCTAGTTTGGCTAGTTACCTATTCTTTGGGGAAAACGGTTATTTCACCCTGAAAATAGGACCGTTGGCCACGCGCTGGGGGCTCTATATAAACCCTCTCGCTTGAGAGGGTAAGGTATCGAATATTCACCCAAAGAATTCATACTTTGTACTTGCCCCTTTTCTCTGACCCTTTCTTACTTAAGCGTCGGAGTACCTTGCAGGTACACCCCCTCCTCTCCATATGACCAGCATCCCTGACACACTTGGCGGCCTGATTCTACAGGATCTGATCCAGCCTTCACGATCAAATATTAAGTTTATTTTGACATTACGTATATATTTGAATATATATAAAAATATTTGAATTAACAATATATTTTTACCCGTAAGTAAATATTATTTTGTTCAATGACATACATTTGTTTTGTTTTATAATTTATTTTAATTAAAAATTGATGATTTCTTTAAATAACAATTATTATTTGGTGGATGTCACAGTTGCATATTAAAAATAAACATTCCATTTTTTGATTTACCCTTACTAACTTTGTTTTATATTTATTTTTAAAAAACAAATGTATTAAGTATTTTTTAATTTTTATCAATGATACAAATTTACGCATGATACAAAATAGGAAATGACTTTTAAGGATATGCTTAGGGAACACATGTCTGCTGTGGCCGGGCATTATTACTCAGTTGACAAAAACAAAAAATCTTTGACACAATCCTATCACTTGATTCGCATGACACAAAGTTCCTATTCCAATCATACTACCTTTTGGCTTATCAACTTCACAAACCATAATAATCAAAGTTCCAAACAGAAATATACTCAATATGATGATAGATATTAATTTAGATTAATTAGAGAGTAAGCATGTGTAAGATGCAGCTATGCGTGCCTACATAGATCAATATGGTGACCATGTTTATTAGGGAGTTGTTAATACTGTTTCCAATGAACAATCAAAGCTCAAAAGTCTGGACGAAGTACAATTTGCTTTTTATAAGGCCATAATCGAAGCAATAGTTCAAGATGGCACTACAACTGGGTTTATCTCCACCATTGGTACCCTCAAATCTTAATTTGGATAGCCAGGTTACAATTGGGACCGATTTTGAATCTCAAAGAAGCCAACCCTAAGTGCCATATGCATTTAAGTGTTTTTTAATTTGTCTCAAAAGAAAAACTCTAAATGAACTTCTGAGGGACTCAAGGCTTGACGTGACCACTGACGGTGATGTTAGACTTGGTGAAAAACCATTCCTCGATCTCCACAGTTGGTTTCGAAGTAATGATGTTGAATCTTGTCAAATTTGCAATAAAACTGGAATTAAAGCAGAGTTGTGCAAAATGAAATCGTACTGCACAAATTCATCAGTACTACCTGAACCAACTTGTTCCCCATTTCCAAAGCATTCTTGCAAACCTCAATGCCTAGTGCTTATTCACGGAAAGGACAAGGAAAAAGAGTATCTTTATTCTAAGTGATATCCAAGACCTGTCAAAATTGAAATCAAGCTGTAAAGTTCATCAAATCTCAAGACAAATTAAAAAAAAAATATTCGAAAACATGTTGTAAACCTGTCTCAGACAAAGATCAAACACACTCAAGATACAATCAAAACAATTTATATTACCTTTCCAAAACCAAAATCAGTAGCATATTTTTCGCATTCATTTGAAAATCAAATTTCCAAAACCGTTTTGCACATATTAATTCAAGAATGGAAATATATTTATGGTACAAGCATATGTTCAGAGTGAGAAATCACATTTCAGTAACGGAAATAGTTCGTTTCCAAAGCAAGAATCAACATATAATTTTGTACATTAATTCTCGGATATTAGAATTTAACACACAGGGCCTATAAAAAGCAGTAACATCACTCACACGAAGGAACCAATATTCAGAACAATAGGCAGTAGTGAAAAAAAACACAGTATCACAACAGCCTTCACCACTTCTTACACTAACCAATTTTCACACTAAATAGGAAATGGCTGTCACACACTTGTCACCAGAAAACTGCATGGCAATGAAGGTTGTAAGCATGAGCAAGAAATTTATTGCAAGCAAGAGCAAGAAATTTAAGGTTTGATAGCCTTCGATAATATAAAGAAAAAAGCATGACCACTTATAGTCTAAAAATTTTCCTGTTTCTTAATCATGTTTTTTTACATCTCCAGTTTTAGGTTTTTCTATTGACATTGATGACAACTTCTACCCTTAAAAATTTCCTTTTAAATACATTATTCTTCATCAAATTAGTTAAGCTTGTGATAGCAAAATTGTAATATGGTATTGCAAAATAGATAGTTAAATTACCTATTATGAGGTCTGAAATGAAATCAGCAATTGTTGTGGCCTACATGAGAAATTTCAACCCAAAAGTTTAGTCCATTATGTGATAAAATCTCATGATCTTTCTTATCTACTCATTATGAGACTCATAACAATGTGGTGCACAAATCAATCCTCTGGCATATCACCACAACAGAATAAATGATGAAACGTAGGTGCCCTAAAAACATTAACATCCTTACCTGCCGCATTCCATTTGTTATTATCGCTCATATTTTTATCTTCGCTAGAAATGGTACTGTTCTTGCTTGCTGGCATATCACCACCACCATAAATAGTATGCACATTTCTTATCCAGTGCATGCACATTTGATTATTATATAAAGAAAACACAGTACAATTATGAGAAAAATAGAAAGATAATGAATGGAATGTTCAAACTAAAAAAAAAAATAGATACGGGTTGGGCGATATACAATGGGATGACAAGAGATATTTGTAAAAACAAATGTACTGTTTGTTCCCTGTACAAAGTTTATGTCAACAATAATATAAAATAACAGATAACATTAACACTGTCAGAAAGTGAAGCAGCTAATAGTATCATAGTACAAATATAAAGTCTGACCTAAAATTTTCTCATGTTGGATGGTCGAAGGGGTGCTTCAACCAAGCTACCAAATACTGCTCCTTGTCGGTCTCCAACAACCTGGAAGAGAAAAGCTAACAATACATCAAGGACCAATCCCTGAATGTATAGTGTAGAAATCAGTCTTGCTGATTAAAGAAAAGTTAACTCCAATATGAACATTTCACATGCCCTTGCAAATATGACCGGTGCCTCAGCTGATATCAGTCTAACATCTTCATCAGCCTTCATAATCTTCTTGATCCTAGCCAGGGGAAGGCTGTGGTTCTTGAAATCAGTAACCTTTTCAATTTCTTGGTACTGGTTAGCCCAAAACGCTTGGAGTTGTTGCTGAAGTTGCTGTTGTTGCTGCTGATGAATATGCTGATAAGCAAGTTGATGTTGACCGACCTGAGGTCCAGCATATACTTCTATCACAAAATTGTTACATCGTTCGTTTACCTTTCAAAATCATCCGGGTAATCTTATATCATCTCACGATTGAAAAATGATTAACAGTGCAATGACTCAATTAAAGTGACTCCAATGCCATAAACAACACTGTCATACACTAAGGGTAAGTATAAAGGAAAGCAACATCACTAAAAATCTAAGCAAAGATAAAAAAAATAATGAAGTTGTAGAACAACATAAGCATAACATAGAAAGCCTTCAGTACACGCAACATGAGCCTACTTATCCGGTAAAAAATCTCACCAATACCATGTTACTCATACGTAGTAATCCTTATGAAGCAACAACTCGAAGCACCAATACCATGTTACTCATAAGTAGTAATCCTTAGAAGGCCTTCAATATGAAGTTGTGTTCCTGATCTTGCGATAAGTTGAATAATCCACTTGGCTGCTTCTCCATAATCCTGCTGGATAGCTCGAAAGAACTGTAGCGTCAAATTTTGCATAAAAGATAACACCAACAAACCTTCTTTGTCAAAGTAAGGATGAGCTAACAATGCTTTTGCACTCAGAGTTTGCCTTGCTTTGTATCGAATCATTGATGGCTAAAGTTCCCATCCTACTCCACCATCTAAATCCAAATGCTCAAACCCCCTACTAAGTTGACAACCACATCGAGGCTAGACAATTTTTCTCCCTGCATCCAAGTCATAGTCACACCGCTTTAATTGACGGTTGGAATAGAATACCTATATGAGAGTTGTCAAAATTGTGAGCAATATAGAATAGAGTACCAGTTTGATTCAAATAAGAGCAACAAAAGATAATGATCAGTTTCCTCATTATTTGATACTCACCATTTGGAGGTTAGTCTTTACTCTGGACATATGATGTTTAGTATTCACCAAAAGATAAGATCAGCTTCTGGATAATGACCAAAAGATAATGATCGGCTATATGATGTGTTCATAGAACTCTGGACAATGACCCCAACACTATCGACAATTGCATGTGCTAAAGAAAGATCAGCTTCTGCAACAGCTAGAAGAGCGTCCCAAATATCTAGTATATATGTGGAAAACCAGATACAAAAATTCATTCTTCATTTGACTCAACATGTGAATTTGAAATCCTGACATAATAATGAGTTATGGAAAATAATACCAGTCGGTGATTTTAAGCAATGAAGATCAAATGTGTCAACTTGGAGTAAATAAAATCCTGCACAACCAGAAACACCTATAAGGTAACAGACACTTCTAAAACTGTGATACATGATACGAAAACTAATACAACTCTTAGTTGAAATTAAATGAAAACTTACAAATTCATAAGACAACTCTTTAAGGACTTGCATTCTTGGATTACTTCCTCTTTATCAAAAAGCTCTTCACAATAGTTGCTTTATCAAATTAAAGTTAATAGACACCATTTGGGTTTAAACTAAAACAATTTTATTACCTTCATTATGTACACCCTAGTATATGCCTCTCATCAATCTGAATGGTCTAAATACCAAATAGTCAATCAATTGTAAACAACTCTGTAAAAGATAAAATATTTCAATCCATCATCATCAAATAAAACAACCAACCTGCTCAGCATATTAAAACAACACAACCACCCGCATTATATCATCAACTGTGTCATTTGCAAGCAGAGGTAGTATATATTCAGCTATGTACAGTTATATGACAAAACCATATGCGTCAATATATATTGGTGGTCTAACTCCAACCCAAGTAGAATCATTGCGATTTCGATTCCCCAATATATTCACAAAGCACCTGCACATGAGATATTTTCTCTCTGTCCTCACCAATTTCTTTTTGATAGCATTTCTTTAACTTAGTACATTTAAACTTTGATTTTGTTCTGCCCAGAAGTTTGATTTTGTGCTGCAACACAATAGATCAAAATACTCATTTTAGGACATAAATACTACTGCAGATATAAGGTAAGAGTAAAAATGAAAATAATTATGGTTTCATAATTATGAATAAAGGTAAATGTATAAAAAATTGAAATGTTGTAACAAATTTATATTTACCTAGTTAAGAGACCTTGTACTAGCATCTCCATTACAACAGTGTTGTTCACACTAAACACAAAAGAACATGGAAATTTTAGAACTTTTTACCAATTTCAATAAAATAGTCAAAACCAAATAATTCAAAACATGTAATAAACAAAACCCAGAATTAAATTTTAAAAAAATATCAATAAAAATATTCAACTTAGTTGCTTGATCAAGTATTTTTCGAATTAGATTCTTTGCGGAAAAGGATCAAAATACAACGATAATAAAAATGAAAAACAAAAACGATAATAAGAATGAAAAATAATCTTAAACTGTCAGAAAGGCTACAGTTTAAATACCTGGAATCGATGTCAAGATTTTGTTTTGCAAATATATTCAAACCAATAACATTATTCTCTTCAGACTGAACATCTAAATCGTTGGCCTTTGAAATCGTAGCTTGAGAAACTCCGGTGACAGGACTCAAAACCTCAATCTGCATTTTTTTATAGTGAAATACTTTAATTTTAATAACAAAATATCGAAAACAAAAGCCAACTATAAATCCGCAAAGTAGCTTACTTGGCCATTTTTCCTTGCTACAGCTAATAACTGCAATAGCAGAAAAACATTGGGAAATAATAAGAACCCTAAATCCTAAATCCATTGCACAAATTAGTGTCACAGAATCATGAAAAGTGTAATCCCGTCTAAGAGCAAAACGTTTCCGGGTTGGATTTGCGGTCAATGATTGAAACAGCAGTAACAGACTTGGAAGCATCAGGGTCACCCCATCGCTCTACGACCTTGGGACCTCCTTAATTTTCACGGGATTCGATAACTAACAACACAAACCATAAAAGAATAGACAAAGTGTTAGATTAAGAAATAGAGTATGAAAGAGAGAAAGTACCTTTGATGAGACCGAGTGTGTTAAAGGTTAAAGAGAAAGAGAAACAATAATATGAATTGATTTTCAGATTTGGAAAAGATGAAGATGGCATAGAAAAGGAAAGAATCAGATTGGGAAAAGAAGAAGAGGGAGGAGAAAGAGAAAGAGAAAGAGATGATAGAGCAAGAGAGAGAAAGATACAAGGAAGGAAATG
Source organism: Lathyrus tuberosus (assembly GCA_022829125.1). Taxonomy (NCBI): domain Eukaryota; kingdom Viridiplantae; phylum Streptophyta; class Magnoliopsida; order Fabales; family Fabaceae; genus Lathyrus; species Lathyrus tuberosus. The sequence goes on along the minus strand of JALAZF010000137.1, from coordinate 7,082,310 downwards.
AGGAAAGGACGGTGAGAGTGAAAGAAAGACTAAAAAAGGTGATGTACCATAAAGTTGTTGCTGGTTGCAAACAAATTGTATCGGTTACTATTTACCCACAATTGAGTGTAACTATGAGAAAGAGTGTAATTAGGACTCAAAGAACCCATGATTTGGTTCAAAATAGTTGGAATTAGACGCAAAACACCCTCAGTTTGCTGACATGGCAAGCTAATTACAAGGGTTAATTATTGGTTTTCCACAACCACTTCTTTTCCTATATTATAGATGCAGGGTACTACATTTTCCCCTGCCCCGTAAAAACTCAGTAGTATAAATTTTTTTTTTTTTAAATGTATTTTTATCTCCTACTTTGATATTTTTTAATTTTTAATCTTTATATTTTAAAAATTATTTTTTTCTCTCTCAATTTTACATTATTTGAGATTTCATTGATCTCAACCAATTTTGTATACATGTCATTGATGATTAGAAAAAAATATATTATTTTAATGACATGATAATGATTAATATGTTAATTTATTATTTATTTTTTAAGACATTCCTTTATGTAAATTGTAAATTTGAAAAAACAATCATAAGCAAATTTTGTATGTTGTGAATGTTTATTCTAGCTGTAATTTGAATCTGAAGCGTAAGCTGTGGAGGGAGATTATAGATCTAAAAACTAAGTGGTTAGATGAAATGTGGTTATTAGGTGGGGATTTCAACGAAACTATTGATGTTTCAGAGAGGAAGGGAGTGAGTCGGGGAAGGTTCAATGTGGGAATTAGAGAATTTTCTGGTTTTGTCAAAGACTTGGGGCCGATTGATCTTTCAATAACCGGAAATCGGGTTACTTGGTTCAGTGGCGACGGGAAATCAATGAGCAGGTTGGATCGTTTCCTGGTGGATGCTTCTTTCATTAATAAGTGGGGTTTGCTAAATTAGAGTATAGGAAAGAGGGATTTGTCGGACCACTGTCATGTTTGACTGAAAGTGTGTTTTAGAGATTGGGGGCCTAAACTATTTAAATCAAATAACTGATGGTTTGATAACGCTCAATTTCTGAATTTTGTCGAAGAGAAGTGGAAATCTTTGAAGATCGTTGGTAGAAGCGACTTTGTTCTTAAAGAAAAGCTGAAAATGTTGAGAATTTGTTTGAAATCCTGGAGTAGGGAAGTGTTCGGGTGGTATGATCTCAAAGTGGAGGAAAACAGGGATGTAATCAACGACATCGATAAGGAGCTTGTTAATGCTGCTAGTCAAGATGTGGAGGAGCTGGTTCATGTTAGAGCAGAAGCTTGCAAGACAATGTGGAGGAATCTTAGTATAAAATATAACTTGTTAATCCAAAAGGCTCGTATCAGGTGGAACAACGAGGATGATAAGAATTCTAGGTTCTTTCATAATTTTGTCAAGGGGAGAGAAAAAAGAAAGTTTATCGGGTCAGTGAACACGGCAGAAGGTATGGTAGAGTCAGTTGAGGGAGTTAAGCTTGTTGTGAAGGAGTTATTCGCGAAGAAATTTTCTGAAACAGAGAATGAAAGACCTATTCTTGACGGCATAAGCTTCAATACTCTTTCAGTTTCTGATGTTTACATGTTAGAAAGTCCTTTTGCAAACGATGAAATAAAGGAGGCTGTGTGGAGTTGTGACGAGACCAAAAGCCCCGGTCTGGATGGCTTTAATTTCGTGTTTATCAAAAGATGTTGCCATTTTATGAAAGATGACATTTACGCTTTTGTTAAAGATTTCCATAAACATGCTCATTTATCTAAGTCTTACTACTCTTCGTTCTTGGTGCTTATTCTGAAGGTGGTACACCCGCTAGATCTTAGCGAATATAGGCTTATTTGCCTTGTCGGTAGCATGTATAAAATTTTAACTAAACTACTTGCAGATAGACTCAAGAAAGTGATAGGAGGCCTTATCTCGCATAATCAGTCTTTGTTTGTTCTAGGAAGATTGTTATTGGATGGTGTGGTAGTGGCTAACGAGGACATCGATTGTGCAACGAGAGATAATAAGGAGTGTGTCTTGTTCAAGGTCGACTTCGAGAAGGCATATGATTGCGTCAATTGGGAATTTCTAAAATCATTGATGTTACGAGTGGGGTTCGGAAGGTGGTGGATGAAATGGATGAATGCTACATTTTCTCGGGGTTTATGCCCATCTTAGTTAACGGGAGCCCAACGGAGGACTTAGAGGACAAAAGAGGGTTACGCCTAGGCGATCCTTTTTCGCCTTTTCTGTTTGTGATTGTGACTGAGGTGTTAACTAAATTGGTCAGATGGGCTTCCAGTATTGGTATTTTTTCTGGTTTTAGGTTGAATGAAGATACGGTGGTAGATGCGATTCAGTTTGTCGGCGACACTTTATTCATGGAAGGAGGTGGATGGAGTAATATTTGGGCTATTAAGTCTGTTTTGCGTAGCTTTGAATTAGTGTCTGGTCTTGGTGTCAATTACCACAAAAGTCGTCTTATCGGCATCAATGTTGATGAAAACTTTCTAAATGCAGCAGCGTCTTTTCTTGCGTGCAGGATCGATACAGTGGGACTCTCCTTTCTCGGAATTCCAGTAGGTTGCAATCCAAGGAGAATTTCAACGTGGAAGCCAATTATTACGAAGATGAAAGCTAAGCTATCTGGTTGGAAAGGACGCTGTCTGTCTATGGCAGGTCATGTTTCTTTGATTAATTTGGTTCTCTCGAGTCTTCCAATTTTCTGGTTCTCGTTCTACAAAGCTCCGGTTAAGGTCTGGTCCGAAATTGATAGAATCAGAAGGGATTTTCTGTGGGGTTCGAATAATGAGAAATCAAAGATTTGTTAAGTGAAGTGGGAGGTTGTATGGAGGGAGAAGAAGTTGGGAGGTATCGGGGTTAAAAGCATTTGGGAATTCAACCTTCCCTTGTTGTATAAATGGAAATGGAGGGTGTTGTCCGAAACTGATGGTTTTGGAGGAGAGTGCTGGAAGCCAGATACGGTAAAGTTGGTTTCTCAATGTTAAAGCAAGGTTCTTCTAATGCTAGATCTTCTTCTCACTGGTGGAAAGACCTGTTGTAAAGTGTTTCTCATTCTGATGTAGCAGAACTGGACTTTTCTGTTTCGGTGGTATTCAGTCTCGGTAATGGTAGAAAAATCCCGTTTTGGGCAGCTTGTTAGATAACTAATAAACCGTTGGCATAGTTGTTTCCATTGGCATATGAAGCTAGTTCCGAAAAAGATGTTTTGGTGGAAGAGATGGGAAATTAGGTGGAAGGTTCTTGGAGGTGGAGCGATTTAGGCATTTGCCTCCCGTTAGATATTTTGGTGCAGAAGGAATTCAGTTCTCTTTTTCTTATTTTGAGCGCTGCAGATCCTGTTATGGGGATGGAAGACAGAGTTTATTAGAAAGGCTTTATCTATTGATTTTTTAATGTAAGAGAAGCTTATAATACTCTTATGGATTCAGACCAGGATTCCTATTTAAACCATGATATGTTGAGGGCTTTTATGTGGCTCTGGGAGTGTAAAGTTCCACCGAAAATTAAGATTTTTGGATGGAAAATTTTGTGGGGTAGGTTGCCGTCAAAAGTTGATTTAAGAAGAAGGGGAGTTTTAGTGGAGACGATTTGCAGTTTTTGTCATGTGTCTGAAGAAGATTGTATTCACTTATTCTTTTCTTGCAGGCTAGCCCTTGAAGTGCGGAAAATTATTGCTAGTTTGAGCGGAATTTCGGTGCACTTTTGCGGGGATGTTGCTAAGTTTTGGTTAGATTGGAGTGGAGGAGGATCGGGTTAAAACCAAAAATTAATTAAAGGGGCAATTTGGTTAGCGGTTTTGTGGGCTATATGGAAGAAAATAAATGATGTTATATTCAACGATGTTCCATTTTGTATAAACAATGTCTGTTGGAGTGTCAAGCTCTTTGTATGGAAATGGGGTTACATTAGGGAAAATTCTTACTCCAACTCTACCTTTCATGCCTTTTGCATGAACCCTTTTTAGTTTTGTAGTGTTGGTTGGGATTTTCCATTTGATGTAATGCTCTAAATACTTCTGGTATTCTTTATTAATTTCATTTGCCTTTTGAAAAAAAAAAATCAATAACAAAAGCAATATGTAATTAAAACAAAAGTAATAATTAAAACAAAAGTTGTTGCAAAATCAATATGCAATTTTTTCGAACAATATAAATTCCATATCTTACAATTTTTTTTTAAATCTAAATTTTCCATACCATTGTGAAAAAATAAGTTTTCAGGACTACTTTTGCCTCAATCTCTGATAATCTTCTTTGATGCACTAAAAGTTTTGACGTAGCTTCAGCCACAACATAAATGATGATGAAATAAATGACCGTGTTCATGAATGAAAACGGAGGTGGTGGTGGTTGTTATTGTTCTTGTTGTGGTCGTCACCGACAATAGAACACAGTTCCTTGACAGGAATTTCCAGGACTTCGTTGCTAAACTGGACACTAAATAACACTTTACATCGGTCGAGCACCCACAGGTAAACGGGCAGGCCGAGGCCACGAACAGGGTGATCCTGCGAGGGCTAAAACGAAGACTGGGTGAAGCCAAAAAGATGTGGGTGAAGAAGCTACACAGCGTGCCCTGGGTCTACAGAACGACACCACACTAGACCACGGGAGAAACCCCATTCCGACTAGCATACGAGAACGAGGTAGTAATCCTAGTAGAGATCAGAGAACCTTCTATACAAACTGAATTCCCCCTCGACGAGGAGATGAATGATGTGGCACTAAGAGAGGAGCTCGACTTGGTCGAAGAGATTCGATCGGTAGCAGCCCTCCCCGAAGCCTCGTTGAAGCAAAAGATAACTCTGTGATATGACGTCAAAGTCATAAAATGAGAATTCGAAATCGGCATCTTGGTGCTGTGAAGAAATCACAAAGACTCTCACGGGGGCAAACTTGCCGCAAAATGGGAAAGCCCCTACCGCATCCGAGCAAAAATGGAGAACGGAGCCTATTACCTCAAAAACTTACACGGGGAAGAACTTGCTCGACCATGGAACGCCGAAATACTGAAACAATACTATAGTTAGGTCTAACATTTGGCACACCTCACTCGACGACGACGGGGTGCGGCCCGACCACGGAGGCGTGCTTGGGTACAAGCAGAGCGTCCCAAACTTAAACAAAAAGGCAGGTTTCCACTCTTTGACGAGCAGATCCCTAGCCCGACAGGGAAAACTCAACTGAGCTTCACCGTCATTGTACCAGTAGGGCATAACACCCAGCTCGTGATGGGAAATTCACGCCGAGGTTTTAAGATCTCGATTGAGATCTTTCCATCGCTGACAGTACGGAACCTAACTCCGTCCACTCGACGAGTTCCCTTCACTGTCGAGCAATAAAGCTGTCGAGCAAGTCCCCGAACACTTTGCAAAAATAGTTCAGCGATGAACATCTTGTTACAAGTACGCAAAACATACACGAACGTATGAGAAAGTAAACACGATTTAAAGGAATACGAGTAAAGTGAAATACGAGTAGATTAAAATGACCACAAAGGTCGATGTTGTCATAATATTACAAAGAAAGGGCGACACCCAAAGATTACAAACCACGACACACAGGCCAAAACAAATACAACAAAGTATAAAAATCAAACATCATGCTCCCCTCATTGGTGATCTCTTTCTCCTCATCGTCGTCGGCGCTGGGAGAGGTGATTATCTGACCGTCGGCCACCCTATGCAGGAACCCGGTTCCCTTGGTGGAAAGCTCGACCCGGGGGTTAGCAAGTCGAAGCTGAGCCACAACATTCTCGAAGCTCATCTCGACGACATCTACGTAGTCCTTCTCGAGGCATTTGATCCAGGAAACTAGCTCAGCACGGGTCCCTAGGGCTTTCAGTTCGTTGTCATCATCCGTAGCAGGGGTCGCGGTAGCTTCAAGGGTAGTGATCTTGTCCTCGAGTATCTTCTTCTCGGCGGCATGCTCGAGCTTTAGGGTAGCCAATGTAGCATTTAACTTAGCATTCTCGGTGAGAATCCCGGTCTGGACCTTATACTTCTCTTTGTAGTCATCAAAGGTAGTCTCCACCTTGATCGTCTGTGCTTCGAGCTTCATATACGCTGCCCGTTGCTTCTCTAGCTCGAAAACGAGACTGGTCTTCTCGTCGTTGAGAACCAGAGCAACCTCCAAGACCTTCATCAGGGCAGCCGCATCCTGAGCCAGGGTATTCCTTCTGGCCGCCACGTCAAGGCCCAAGATAGCTGAAGAGTCTGCCCGAGATAAGGCCAAAGAAGGGACCCCTCCAAAGAACCCCCTGTTGGAGAAGCAAGGAGGCAGCATGAACTTGTCATCAGCGCCCCTTCCCCCGTCAGATCTACCTCCCCGTCCGGTTGATGCCTCTTCTTGGTTGGAGTGCCCTAGTCCTATTGAGGAGAAGAATGATGGTCGCCTCTTGGGGAAGAAATAGAGTCGGGGCCAGAGTCAACCCTCTAGTGGTTCTGGAGGTTGACGAGCCTGTTCTTGGAACCCTTTTTCCGCCTTTTGCAACATTCCCCTTGGCCATCGCCATTTTGAGCACACACTTCTGGAGGTTCGGCATGCTGTCTGCGATAAAAGACAAACACAGATCAGTACACCAAGAAACAATAAACACGCAAGTTAAAAGAAAAACAGCTACCTAAAACCAGTCTAGCCTCCTCGGCGGTACTACACTCGAGGAACTCCCTAGTATTAATGTATCAGGCCTCCAATATGGCTTCTCCTTGCTCGTCGAGGATAACCTCCCCGTCTTTGGTTTGCTTCGACGAACCTTCGCACCCATTCGTGGGCATGGCCTCGACAAACCTTCGCATTCATTCGCGAGCAAAACCTTGGCGAAATTTTGAAGCAAATTCACGAGCAGCTTGATAACTCGCGAGCAGAAATCTAACGCTCAACGCGAACATAGGTAAAGTCCTCGACAACGAACCCTGCGCGACGATTCCTCCTCGGGAGCAAAACCCAACAAGTCACGAGCAGAACCTCGTGCTCGTAAAGCCTCTCCTAGTGTATAGTCCCTTGTTCCTCCTCGACACACTGATTGACACTAAGTCATTAACCCCACTCATGGGGCAACGACTTGGGGCTTCCTGTTCTGGGATGAGCCTGTGGCTGACCCAACGTCGAGCACATCCTAATCCAGCCCTGCGTCGAGGACGCCCTATAATTCTATCTCAATCCCTTGGGACCAGTAGAAGATATTTTCCCACGTGCTCATCACCCGAGGACACGTCATCAACTTGGTCTGCACACCTCGTGGAACTAGTCTACCCTTCGTAACGGGAAAGTCCACCCACTATCCCACTATCCGGGGAATACGGAGCAGTTGACCCATGACGATGAGCACATGCTGCTCATTCTTACCTCCACGTAGGAATCCTGGCAGTCATATGTTATGGGGCTGAACACTCAGCCCATAACGAAGACCGTTGGCCCAGCGCTGGTGGCTCTCTATAAATATTCTCCTCTGCATGTGGGTCAGATATTCTATTATATTATATTCTCTACTCTTGCTACCTCTTCACCCTATTGACTTAAGCATCAGAGTGTCTGCAGGTACACCTACTCCTCCGCTCTTGTTGACCGTTGCTGCTACAGAAGTGTTACCGGCCATGTTCTGATCCGCAAGTTATATCAAATACTTTATTCATTTAAATTTTATAACTTATTAGTTAGCCTTAATTTTGTTTATGTTTCATTTCTTAGATATTTTTTATAGGAGAAGAAGTATTATCATTGGCACAAAATTTTGGTGACAAAATGGTATTATTATTGTTTCTATTTGATATGATACAACTAACGGGGGAAGAGACATGAGTGACAAGTTACTGCTCGATTGTGATAGAGGAGAAAATCATATGAACCTATGCATGTAGTAACCACGCACGTGTCGTGTCACCATAAGACAAAAACTTCAAAAGCTCAAATGTACTTTTCACATATATTTTTAAAGAATCAAAGTGTTATTGATGCAATCCCCGACAACAATGGCAAAATTTTGTTGTTCTATTTATATGTGCAAGTATACTTAGTCAAATAGTAGCAAGTGATGTAAAAGTAATAATATCGATCACACAAAGATTGCATTGACTTAAGTTGATTCTTAATGCAAGACTTTATGAATATCCATGTGTAAAAAGGTAGCACTAATAATTAGTTGTCATAGATTCAGGTTCAGTAGAAATAATTAATAGTAAATAAGTTAAATTAATAATGAAAGCTATGTTGGGCAATGTTCCATTCAATGAGTTTCATATCTTGTGTGTGTTTGATGAGGTGTATCGTGACATATGAGGTATGACGTGATCTAGTGGTGTATGTCTATAACATCAAAGCATATGCATTAAGTTAGGAGAACAACTCTTGAGGTCCCGCAATAACATTAAAGCATGTATTGTTTACTTTTTATTTCCTTTATGGATGCAGTCCTTTTATGTCTAAAGTGACCAATCTAATGAATATATCTATCCTACTATTTTCAACCATATTTATAATGATTTTCCACCAATTAATAAACCTCCCAATCATTAACCAGCTTTTACATATTTCTAAGATGATCATGCAGAGAAATAAATATATAACATTATCTCACATGATAAAAACCTCACTTCAAATCACATCATTTAACACAAAATACTACTTTTTATTAAACTTCAGATTGCTTAACATAAAGAAATTTGTCTAATGGAGGTAAACAGAAATACAACAACACAAGTTCTTACAGTTAACATTTCCAATCACAGATGAAAAGAAAATGTAAACTTAAGTGTAACACTCTACTCCGTGCAATCTTTCAATCAACGAGAGGCAAGTTTTATCCCGTCTGACAGCTCAACACTTTTTCAATGGATGAAAGAAGGAAGGAACTCTCAACTTTTGGTCCAGACTTCTCCTTCAAATGAGATATTTTATTAAGTTATTTCTCAAGTTTCTCAACTTTTGAACCTCCATTAATTTCTTCCATGTGGTCCTTTTATATCTTATAGCTTTTAGGGTTTCATTTTGTCATTGGATCATGGGCTTTGTGAATATTCAATTTCGGCCCAAGGAAATCATGACATTCCTCATCTTTTCCCTCGAATTAGCATCAGGCGTTACTATTCAGCATGCGGGGGATAACACATCCTACGGCAGTCCTACTGCATAAATAGACAGACAATGCACAAACTTCAGTGCCTCATAGCAATTGCAGGTTTTGTCTTGTAGTATTTAATCTTATCCATCAAATTCTCCAGCTCGCTTGTGCTTCATTCTTCACACCAATGCCACATTTTCCCTAATGTCGAAGACCTTCAATCCTTACAGCATTTTTTGATTCTAAGGTCTGCTAGGCAGTAAGGTTGGATTCATGAAGCATTTTTGTTGTGCTAAAACTTATCATCCGAGCAATATTACACAAGTGAAAAACACATAAAAATTTCAAAAGATAATACCTATTGTGTTCTATCCTAATTGAACTAAAACAACAAAATATACTTGAAATGACCTAATAAAGCTTGCTAGCACAAAATAAAATAAAAGAATAAGGGCTTTATTCTCTCACAAATAGTGAGTTATCAGTTATAGTGTTAACATTGTCCAAGAACCTGAACATCACCTATGAATGCATGTCAACATAAGCTTATTGTAGTTGACTTTATCAATAATTGTCATTTGATTTATTTGAAGTTGTGGCCCGATTGCCTCTTGCCTCTAGTCACCGACCGTTGGAGAGAGGAACAATAGTATAGGTGCAAAATAATGGGAAGTAGCAAAAATAAGTTGTATAAATAGTAGGACCAAAAAGGCCATATGTAAATCCATACGAACAAATGGACTTGATGATGGCTGACTTTTTTGTATGGTCGAGTTTGCATTGACACTTTTGTATAACTAAGTTTGAACAAACAATTTTGTATGGTATAGAATGCTTACAACCTTCTTAAGTATCTTTACCTTAGATAATTTCTTCAACTTCGTCTCATGGATGGTGACCTTTGATAACACTAAAACATATAGTGTCTTTTGACTCAATTTGCACATGTTTTAGTGTCACTTTATTACATTTTGTAGTGTTTTGCCGGTACTTTGTGTGTGTTTCAGGTATATTACGAGTAGGAGTCTATATATGAAGAAACCAGACAAAAATGATGAAAAGCAGAGAAAATGGCAAAAATACACTTGTGGCAACCCACATGGCACCTGCCATAACTAGGTGGCCAAGGGACCCACTAGAGGAGGAAAATGAGCAAGGAGACGCAGTCGAAGGACCATGGCATCCACCACAGGGGCCATGGCGTTCGCCACATAGCCTCAACTGCTAGAATCCACGTTTTACACATGTGGCGTCCGCCACATGATGCATGGTACCCCGCCATGCAATGCGCATCCTAAAAAATAACAACATAATCATGCACAATCTTCCCTCATTCCTCCTATTTTCTCTCCCTCGACTTTTACACATTTGGGAGTGTAATTTCAGTTATGTAACACTATATATAGTTAGTTTTATCTTAATTGATTATCCAAGTTGTTGTGAAATCCGATGCCTTGAAATAAATTATAAATCATTTCTTTATGATCAAGAAAAAAACAAGAGTAGAAAAGATGTTAAAAGTAAAAGAACAACAAGGATTATTTTTAACTGTTATTCTTTACTTTCTCTTTAAATCAGAGTACAAGTACTCAAGAATAACAAATAACTCTCTCACCCTAATTAGGATTTTGCCCCCTTATGATGAGAGACTAGTATGTTATTTATAATAAAACCTAACATACTAAACTAATGGCCTTTTTAACAATTACCCATTATAAAAATAACTTAGGTTACAAGCTAACTTATACAATTAGACATAACAAACAAGCCCAATTCGACATGCTAACAAATCTAGCATTTTTGACAACTGCATGCTTGACCCTACTTCGACTACAACATACACTACTTCGACAACAGCGTGTGAACGACCTTCGACTGCATGCTAAACATCTGTTGAACTGTCGAACCAAGAAGCTACCTTCGATCATACTAGAGTTTGATCCAATATCTCACAAATTTCCACCTTGGAACAAACTCTATATCATCAAGGAACAAACTAGCTTTCTTTATGCAGCTTTATCAACTGCATACAGTGGAAAAGCTTACAACTAGGAAATGTCTTGGTGATCATATCAGCGGCATTATAATTTGTCGAAACCTTCAGCACTTGGACTTCTCCATGCTCGATTACCTCTCTGACGAAATGCAACCTCACATCGATGTACTTGGTTCACTCATGATATGTTGAATTCTTTGATAGGTGAATTGCACTTTGACTATCACATTTAATAGTGATAACTCGACCTTGAAGTTTCAGCTCCTTTGCAAAACCTTCAAGCCACAATGCTTCCTTCATAGCTTCAGTTAGGGCAATATATTCCGCTTCAGTGTTGATAAGGTAACAACCTTCTAAAGTGTTGCTTTCCAATTGATTGTTGTGTCAAACATAGTGAACACATATCCAAAAATAGATTTTTTAGAATCCATACAACCTGTATAATCAGAGTCCACATATCCTTCGATTTCTGCTTTACTATCTTTACCTAAGGTTCCACCATAAATTAGGACTCTGTTCAGAGACCCATTTATGTACCTTAGAATCCACTTATAGCCGACTAACCTGGCCCAGCAGGTTTCTTGATCAGTTACCAGGTGTTGTTATCATGAAGCGATTTCATCTCATCATCTATGACCTTCAGTCATTCAGCCTTATTTGGACTCCTCATAACTTCCTTATAGTCTCTAGGTTCTTCGTCTAGAATCTCACTTACAGAGATTAAGGCATAAGCTATAAGATATGCATACCCAAGTCTCTAAGGTGGCTTGATGACTCTCCTTGACCTATCTCTTGACAATAGGTAGTCATCGACGATTTCCTCAACTTCTCAGTATCTTCTGCTTCTTCTTCGACTTCATCTGGGATACGCAATTCAGCATCAACAAGTTCCACCTCAACAGGAATCTCTCCCTGTTCCAGCTCTTCGTCAGCATCATCAGTTTTCTTGAAGGTCATCTTAGCTTCATTGAAAACTACATCTCGACTAGTGATACACCTCCTGTGACCTGACTCTATGCACCATAGCCTATAAGCTTTGACTCCTTCAGGGTATCCCATGAACATACATTTTAGAGCTCTAGGTTCGACCTTGTCTTGCCTAATGTGAGGATAGGCCACACAACCAAATACTCTCAATTTGTCGATATCTGATGGATGTCCCGACCAAACTTCTTCAGGTTCTTCATATCTAACGCAATCGAAGGACATCTGTTTATCAGTTATGTTGCTGACGAAACAACCTCAGCCGAAAACACTTTCTTTAACCCAACACTAGTCAACATGCATCTAATTCTTTCCAAAATAGTTCGATTAAACCTTTCCGCCAAACCATTTTATTGTAGAGTACCTGCAGTAGTTTTGTGCCCTGCAATACCTGAGGCAGCACAAAAGTTGTCAAACGTCTCATTGCAAAATTCAAGGCCATTGTCGGTTAACAACCTCTTTGCCTTTCTCCCAGTGTAATTTTAGACCAGAGTCTTCCAACCTTTGAAATTCTCAAAAGTTTCATCCTTAGTCTTCTGAAAGAACACCCATAACTTTTTGGAATAATCATCAACTATGGATAGAAAATACCTTGCGCCTGAGTGTGGTAGACACCTTAAAGGCCCCTAAAGATCAACATGGATGTAATCAAGGAATCCATCTGTTCTTTGTTTGCCTTTATTGAACTTCACTCTGCAAAATTTTCCAAGTACACAGGGTTCACAAAATTTCAGTTTTTCGACTTTGTTTCCACCAAGCAGATTTTGTTTCCCTAATTCGATCAGACCCCTTTCACTGACATGGCCCAATCTCATGTGCTAAATTTTTGTCTTCGACAAAGGTTTCGTGGATGCAACATTTGTCAAACCACTTACAACTTCCCCCTCAAAGGTATACAAGCCTTGTTTCTTCACGCCTCTCAAGACTTCCTTCGACGTATAATTTCAACATTAAAGTATTTTTCTGGTTAAAATTTTTAAGGTTTAACATTCAAAAGTTTTGCATGACAGTGAAAACGTTTAGATATTGGTCAATAAAACGACAGTGTGAGACCAATATCCAATAAATTTTCTGCATTTGTGATTTCGATACGTTTAGGTACCGGTCAACAAAACGACAGTGTGAGACCGATACCTGATTAATGTATGCATTTGCGATTTCAAAACACTCAGGTACTGATTAACAAAACGACAGTGTGAGATCAGTACCCGATCATAAAGATTGGATTTAATTTCTAAGAACAATAACAACGCTTTAGGGATTAATTAGGATTTATTGGTTTTCAAATTTTGTTTTGGAAGTGTAAGTGAGACATCGACAACCAAGCATTTAGGTTTTGAAACATAACACGGGTTGCGCGAAAGTGCGCAATGTTTTTAAATTAATACTTTCTTTTTGAAAAATATTTTAAAAATAAAAACAAACGCCAAGGATTCATTGAGTCCCAGAGGTGAGATTGAAACTTATGTTCCGGTCTCGCTTTTATTATTATCCAAAGCCAAATTTTATTCCCTCTCTTATTTTATTTTACTTCAAAAATCCAAAAAAATCTACCTGATTAGTCTTGGATTTACATAGCGATAGTTGATAACGATAGGACTGACTTGCGGATATGCCCCATCAACCTTTAATGTTGATAAATCCTAGCCAATTAAATAATAAAGTATCAATTATTTTAATTAAATCATAATGTAAATAATATAATAATATTTAAATTACTATTTAATTACATATACTTATCTGCCCTGGCCGACCACAAAGACATAAGGTAAATGACTAATAGTGAAGCAAAAGTAATAAAGTACATAACACGTAGACTCGTTTTCCCTCTCTGAGTAAGCAATTCTACGCACAAGGACTCTGTTGGCTGTCCATATTAATCTGAAGGTTGACTGTAATCTCCGCCGCACTTCACACTTTTGATTGCCAGATGCTTCTCTTATTTAAGAAGGAAAACATGTCATTTCTTAGGCATTCAAATTCATTCTCATTCTCATGTCATTTTCACTTTCTTACTAACTTGAGCATTGAAGTGCTAACTTTGCAGGTCAAACCTTCATCGACCGCATCGAAAGCACATGATTAGTGCAACAATCTCTGCCTCTTTCTTTAGTGACTAACTTTAGTTCCATTACATAAAATTATCTTTGCCACAAATGTAATGTTACGTGATCCTTATACCAGGTCAGTATGGATATGTAATATGGTCTTTTTGGGAACCCAACTTCCATTTACCCTCCATTGATGTCTTCTTGGTGATCAAATTTATTTTTCGTCTTTATGTTAGTTTTCTTTCCATGTTTTCATAGTACTTTAGTTACATGATATTGAAAAACTTGGAAGTTTCATTGTGTTTTAAGTACATGGCAATTGGCATCGACTTCAGAAAGAAACAAACGAAAAAAGGAAGAACACGAAAGAACCAGAAGTTGTGATGGGTTGGCATGACACCCGCCGTGCCCATGAATTAGGTCGTCATTGCCCTGACGCAGAAAAAATAGATTTAATTTTAAAGAACCCATGACGGGTTGGCCGTCATTGCACATGACGCCTATCATAGGCCTAGAATCCAGAATCCAGAATCACAAGTCACAACTTCCAGTACCCAAATTTTCTGCATTTTCTCCAACCATTTCAACCCACTTCTCCAAGATTTGCCCATAATACTACATGATTTGTGGAGCATTTGGAGTGTGAAATACATTATAAATAGGCATGTAACTCAAAAGGATCCAAGCTTTAATTTGCACTAGATTTACATTAAAATTTTGCACTTTAGTTTTATGCAAGTTTCAAGTTGCAAACAATTATGTATTGATGTATTCTTGGATCAAAGTATTCCTTCAGAGCACCTTTAACATCACAAGAAATTAAAATTATTCACGGGTTTAATTCTTTGGTTTTTTAATTATGAATTTTTTATATACATGTTTTGTCTGTTCATATACCATGTCTGAGTAATCTGCTTTAGAGTTTGAAATATTAGGAATATTTTACTGATGGAATTTGTGTGAATCGCTTAGATATTTAATTATAATATGTTGTTTTAAATTTTCTGTTTTGAAAAGTAAAGACTCGCTACAAAAGTAGGAGGGCCGAGATACCATTTACGCGCCAAAAAAGCTGAAACTGTATCCAACCTTGAAATCAAACTTTTAATTTAGAGACTGCGAAATTTTCTATAAATTAATAGAGAAATTATTTCATCTTGTATAAAAAATTTAAACTTAAAATCTATAATGCAAAAGCTGATGCTTTGTGGGTTTAAGGTCCGGTGGCACGCCGACGAAACCGGGTGTTACCACTACTTTAGTATTTTCAACATAAATCATAATTCTCGTTATGATTAAGTGCAGAGATTTGTATAAATAAAATTGGTAGATAAGAGTCATTGTTTTAGTCTCTTATTTTAATATTGAATTAAATGATTTGTTCTTTTTTTCGCACAAAAAATAGTTTTCGCGTATCCCTAGATACACACAGCAATAGATAACAATACTTATTATTTGGTCTTTGTGGATACTATAACTCTTTATACTACTCGATTTAGCAGGTATACTTACAGCCTATCAATTTTTTTGCGCTATTGTCGGGGATCAACTTTTCAATATCCTAATTATGTTGTTTTGTCATTTAGACTAAGGCAAATTTTATGTTTTTACTTATTTTCTCACTTTCGGTTGTATGCGAAGAACCCAAAGTTCAGGGAATCTCACCTAACCGATTGATGAAATTGAGCGTTACCTTTGAGTAAGACACCAATTACATCAAATTCAAAGAGAAATTATGGAGAATGATCAACGCCCGATTAAGGATTTTATTGTGCCCTTAGAGGATGGCCCAATTCTAGCATTGTTTGTCACATTATAGCAGCGAATAATTTTGAGTTTAAACCCTCTCTGTTGCAAATAGTGCAACAGAACCGATTCTCTGGAAACCCAACGGAGAGCCCTAACCTTCACCTTTCTATATTTGTTCAATTTTCTGATACCCTAAAGTGTAATGACGTTGATCCTAAATCCATTCGACTTCGTTTATTCCCATTCTCCCTCGTGGATAGAGCTAGAGCGTGGTTATGATCCTTACTGTCCAATTCCATTACGACATGGAATGAGCTGAAGAAAGTGCTCCTAGATAGATATTTCCCGCCGAGTAATACGATGCGGCTTAGGAGCCAAGTTACCTGCTTTAGTCAAGCAGATGTTGAATCTCTCTTTGAAGCATTTGAGCGATCTAAGGATCTAATGAGAGCATGCCCATTTCACGGATTAGAAAGTGGCTCATAGTTTACACCTTCTACAATGGTGTTCTATACAATACGAGAATCACCTTAGATGTTGTTGTAGGTGGGGGCTCTCATGAATGAGCCATTAAATGAGGCATGCACACTCATAGAAGACATGGATCAAAATCATAACTAGTAGAGGAGCACGCTCCTATTGAGAATAACAGCCAGAAGGTTGAAATGTATGAAGTTAGTAACTTTGACCACGTGAACGCAAAAGTGGATGCGTTGTACCAAAATTTAGATAACCTAATGTTGAAGCTAGAATAGCAGCAAGCAAAAATATATAAGTAACCCAGTTTTGTCGTCTCCACAGGGATCAGTGCGAGGGAAAGAATGCCATTCAACGATTTCTATATATCTAAGCTCATGAATCAAAAGTTCTGGTCTAAAGACGAACCAAAAGCAAATGCGGAAAATTAAAGGAACAAAAAGCAAGTAAATAACAATAACACATTCTTTGGAGAAGAGAAACTCAATAGAGATCAATCGATAACACATGCATTCTTTCGATCATAGTAAACACAAATCAATCATTCGTCTAATATCCTCACGTATCACTCACAACAGAGGTTATGTCTAACGCAACGTCGAGAGAACAACCGTATTGTCTCATTGGTGAAGTCTCACGCAACTCAACAACACAGAGAAGTAAGAACTGATACTCACGCAAGTGTTAAGTCTAAATCTATCTCTAGAGTTCAGACAAAACAGAGATTACTATAACATCCATATCAGATAAATGATTTCTTCGTATTAAACCAAGATCAAAATACGTACACATGCTTAACCTTTTTTACATGTATTCAACTAATTTGCCCAATGGATGTGAATATCCTTCTTCATCGCTATTATCACACATCCTCGCGATACCGTATCGATCCTACTCATGCTACCCATGCTACTTAATCAACACAATACAACAAAAGATAAAATGAATATCAACTCACAAAACCATGTCAAAAGCTTGCTCGTTAATAGAAGAAAATCTAAGATCAAAGATTTGTAAAGGTTTTGTCAAGACCACAAATAATCAATCAAAGACAACAACAATGGAAAATCATAATTCATTCACAACCATACATTAGATGAAATACAATAGGTATCAAGAGATTTACATACAAAGCCTCAACAAATAGAGAATACAAAGAGAAGAAAGGAGAAGAACCATTTTCTCCCGGTTTGTCAGAGCCGATTGAAGTAAATCCAACTCCGGGTCATCAATATGAATCCTCTAATGTTGTTTCGAAGCATCTCTACTCCTAAAATATGTTTGATGAAGTTGGGAGAAAGTTCCCCCAAAAACATACTAAAAAAATAGTGTTTTTGACCATAAATGGTGTTTCTGACCGCACAACATCGCCCGACGGTGTTTTGGGGCGCCCGGCGGCGAAAGGCGACTTATTTTTGCAAGTTCCAGTGTTGTTTCGGAGCGCCCGGCGCTGGAAATACAGCCCGGCGCTGCATCGCCCGGCCCTGCAGAGGCGCAGCACACCAGAACAACAAAAATCCAGCACTGTTTTATTCGTAACTTTTGAACCGTAACTCCGTTTTTCGCCCGGTTTGAAGCGTTGGAAAGCTTATTCAATGCTATATTCAATAATGGCAAGATATACTTGATTTAATACCTAAAAAAATAAATTTAAATCAATTAAACTCAATGATATTTACACGATAACGCAATATATACACTATAACGTAAAGTAAACGTATTTACAAACAAATAGGGGTTTATTCGAACGATTTCAACAAAAAGTATTGATAAGTGCAACAAAACTTATATACAAAAATAGGTACATTTTGCACTTATCAAACTCTCCCCAACTTACATAATTGTTTGTCCTCAAACAAAAGTCAATCAACTCAAAGAAACAAAAGCAATTATCAATAAATCATGCTCAACAAGTTTTTACAACCGGAGAATAAACGTATGGTACAAATATCAAAAGTACATGCAAAGCAATGCTTACCACTAAACTACAACGACACCACGAATATGAAACAAAGTCTAAGCACAAAACAAATGTCAACATCCAAAGCAATACATGTTCAAGAATGAATCACACCTAACACTCCACTTTAAATAAGAATGAAGAAATTGATGCGCGTTTGCAACCGCATGGAAATTTCACTCATCTGACAAACAATGCAAATAACAATTCAATTCATACAACATCTAACAATCAAAAATGAAAATATGGAAGCAAAAAGATCACTAAGGGCTTTAAGGGTTGTAACTTGGTCGGGTTCACAATAAAGGGACATTTCTACAGGCCATTGAATCGAAATTGCCGATAAATGATATTTACACATTACAACTTCATTCACCATTCTCATTCCTTTACCACAAACCTTCTCAAACTACCTTTATGCATAATTATTTCACTCTATTTTTCTCCTCAAACAAGCATGCTTTTTCTATGTTTTTCACATTCATATTTACACTTTTTCTGTTCATGCTTGTTTGAACTTTTTCAAAAATTTCAAGCAACTTACCAATCTTCTTTTTCATTCTCCCCAACTTGACTTCAACCAAACCTCAAGTGAATGCTCCTTGCTTTTTACGGCAAGGAAATCAAAGTATACAATTTCAAAGGTTCAAGAAGAAATTTTAGAAACTCACTAAATTCAATGATGAACCAAACTTGCAAATTATGTACATAAACCAAGTTCATCACTAAAAATGAGATCTAAACTGTTTTAGTCTCAAAGGGGCTAACAAATTCTCACTACTCACGGGTAAGATACTTTTGGATACGGTTGTGCTCAATATAAACAAATGCCTTGATCATTTCTAATGCTTCCAAAAAATCACAATAATAAGAAGATAAAGCATGAATCAAACGAATTAAACAAAGTTTATCAGTCATCCAAGCATTTAGTAAACAATGGAGGTTTCCTCACATGGGGCTATGAACTAAAATGATTCATAAATGAACAAAAATTGCAAGAGAATGAAAGACATGTAATTTGTACAAATCCTAAGGTTCATAAACATGTTATGTTCTAGAAAAGCAATAAACACCAACCAACGCAATGCAACTTTCTTTAAACTTTTCACACTACCATAACATTTTCTTGTTGAAACAATCAAAATTGAAAAATCACACAATGCATCCTCAAGCTAATCAAAAACAAAACTTGAGAACAAACACAAAAATTTCTAAAACTAATAAACATATACTAACAAAATGTGTGAAAGTGGATAAGAGAATAAGAGTTTTTCCACAAAAAGCAAGGCGCGCTAAGCGCCCTCTGCGCGCACAAGCTTGCTAAGTTTTTCGAGTTCTTTCTCTCATTCAATCTATCCAATCTCACACAATACTACAATACTACTAAATATAAAACTGTACAAACTCAAATCGTTGGGTTGCCTCCTAACAAGCGCTTGTTTCACGTCGTAAGCTCGACGCCTTTATTTATGCACAAGCTCCTCCATGTTGTTTCGTTCACCGGTAGCGACCCAATAAAACCTGCAACACTTGAACAAACGTAAACCAAAAACAAAAATATGTACACACACATAAACATGATGGAAAACACATATATACAATCACTTATGGAAAACAACTATTAACAAGTACGTACAAAAGCAAAACAAGTGTTTATACATGTAAATATACAATATAGAAAATTATGTACGAAGCTTAAAAACATAGAAACTATGCGATGCAACTCAATATCTAAACACCAATCCCCGGCAACGGTGTCATTTTGTTGAAGCTAGAATAGCAGCAAGCAAAAATATATAAGTAACCCAGTTTTGTCGTCTCCACAGGGATCAGTGCGAGGGAAAGAATGCCATTCAACGGTTTCTATATTTCTAAGCTCATGAATCAAAAGTTCAGATTTAAAGACGAACCAAAAGCAAATGCGGAAAATTAAAGGAACAAAAAGCAAGTAAATAACAATAACACATTCTTTGGAGAAGAGAAACTCAATAGAGATCAATCGATAACACATGCATTCTTTCGATCATAGTAAACACAAATCAATCATTCGTCAAATATCCTCATGTATCACTCACAACAGAGCTTATGTCTAACGCAACGTCGAGAGAACAACCGTATTGTCTAATTGGTGATGTCTCACACAACTCAACAACACAGAGAAGTAAGAACTGATACTCACGCAAGTGTTAAGTCTAAATATATCTCTAGAGTTCAGACAAAATAGAGATTACTATAACATCCATATCAGATAAATGATTTCTTCGTATTAAACCAAGATCAAAATACGTACACATGCTTAACCCTTTTTACATGTATTTAACTAATTTTCCCAATGGATGTGAATATCCTTCTTCATCGCTATTATCACGCATCCTCGCGATACCGTATCGATCCTAATCATGCTACCCATGCTACTTAATCAACACAATACAACAAAAGATAAAATGAATATCAACTCACAAAACCATGTCCAAAGATTGCTCGTTAATAGAAGAAAATCTAAGATCAAAGATTTGTAAAGGTTTTGTCAAGACCACAAATAATCAATCAAAGACAACAACAATGGAAAATCATAATTCATTCACAACCATACATTAGATGAAATACAATAGGTATCAAGAGATTTACATACAAAGCCTCAACAAATAGAGAATACAAAGAGAAGAAAGGAGAAGAACCATTTTCTCCCAGTTTGTCAGAGCCGATTGAAGCAAATCCAACTCCGGATCATCAATATGAATCCTCTAATGTTGTTTCGAAGCATCTCTACTCCTAAAATATGTTTGATGAAGTTGGGAGAAAGTTCCCCCAAAAACATACTCAAAAAATAGTGTTTTTGACCATAAATGGTGTTTCAGACCGCACAGCATCGCCCGACGGTGTTTTAGGGCGCCCGGCGGCGAAAGGCGGTTTATTTTTTCAAGTTCCAGTGTTGTTCTGGAGCGCCCGGCGCTGCACCGCCCGGCTCTGCAGAGGCGCAGCACACCAGAACAGCAAAAATCCAGCACTGTTTTATTCGTAACTTTTGAACCGTAACTCCGTTTTTCGCCCGGTTTGAAGTGCTGGAAAGCTTATTCAATGTTCTATTCAATAATGGCAAGATATCCTTGATTGAATACCTACAAAAATAAATTTAAATCAATTAAACTCAATGATATTTACACGATAACGCAATATATACACTATAACGTAAAGTAAACGTATTTACAAACAAATAGGGGTTTATTCGAACGATTTCAACAAAAAGTATCGATAAGTGCAACAAAACTTATATACAAAAATAGGCACATTTTGCACTTATCACCTAAGCATCACCCATACTGCTACTGCTTCCAGTATAACCCCCAATTGCAAAATCTGTGGAGTGTGGGGACACATTAATGTTGAATGCCAATTGTTAGCCAAACTCGCTCCTCACTAGGTAAACTATGCCCAACAAGGGAACCCATATTATAACACTTATAATATCGATTGGAGAAATCATCCCATTTTCTCGTATAAGAATAATAATTCTATGTTTGCTGCTAGTCTAGCACGACTTATACTTCCAACTGGATTTCATTGACAAAAAGGTGCCCCTGCTACCCCCAGAAAGTCTAACCTTGAAATGATGATGGAAAACTTCATTACGACCTAGAGCTGATAAAATGTGGATTTCATGAGTCAGAATATCCACACCAACAAAATGGTAAGACAACTAATGACTAAGGTTAACAATGTGGCTACTCATAACAAAATGCTGGAAACGTGAAATTCCTAAGTAGCCCAACAACAAAAGTTTACATCCGCCCATGTCGGAGTATTTCCATGGTAGCATAAGCCAAACCTGAAAATACATTTGAATGTTGTGATGTTGTGAAATAGAAGAAAGCTAGAAGTCGTTGTTGACAAGTGGGGTGACAGAAATTATACTAAGCACAAACTCAGATTGTCAGAGAAAGAGAGTGAGCAAGTCCCCAAGGAAAAGAAGGTGTTTGAGAAAGAAAAGGAATAGTCATACGTGCCTCCTCCCCCTTATAAGCCTAAAATCAGGTTCCCTCAAAGATTCGTAAAAGCGAGAATTGAGGAACAATTCAGAAAGTTTGTTGAACTCTTAAAAAGCTCCATATAAACATTCCCTTCACTAAATCTATAACCCAGATGCTCTCATATGCAAAATTATTAAAGAAGATTCTGACAAATAAGAGAAAGATTGATGATGATGGCACAATAGCACTCATAGAAGAGTGTAGCATTATCATTCAAAATAAGATGGCACCCAAGCTAAAAGATCTAGGGAGCTTCTCTATTCCCTGCATTATTGGTAACCATGTCATAGACAAAGCCCTGTGTGGTCTTTATGCGAGCGTCACTCTGATGCCCTTGTCCATTTGTAGGAGACTTGATCTTTGTGAGCTAAAACCTACAAAAATGTCCTCACAACTAACAAATAGATCTATAAAGTATCCAGTAGGAATACTAGAAGATGTTCCTTTAAGAATCGACTAGCTGATTCCCACCGAGTTTGTGGTTATAGATGTACGCGAAGATGCTCATATTCCAATCCTCTTAGGAAGACCCTTTTTGGCAACCCCTTGTGCCATAATTGATGTCAAGAGAGGGAAACTTACCTCTGAGGTAGGAGATGAGAAGATTAAATTCCTCTTGTATAAGTTAATGAGAAACTTGTATATTGTTGATACTTGTTTCTCGGTGGACATCATAGATAAGTGTGTCAGGGAGTACTTATTAGAACCACCTCCGACAGATGAGTTGGATGCATCTCTAATTGGAAGTACCGTCGATGGGGATAGGAAAGAAGAATCATATAAAAGCTTGTTGGATGAAAATCCAATCGATCAAAACCAATGCCTCACACTTCTCACAAATCCCACCAAGGAACAGGAAAAGCCAAAGATAGAGTTGAAATTACTTCCTCAAAATATTAAGTATGAATTTTTAGACAGGGAATCAAACCAATATGGTCGAGCAACTACTTGTTGTTTTAAAGAGTTACCTTGAAGCAACATGGTACACCATTGATGACCTAAAAGGTATAATCCCTTTCGTCTACATGCACAATATTTTGCTCAAAGAGGATTACAACCCTCAAGAGAACACCAAAGAATTGTGAACGTAAACATGAGTGAGGTGGTAAAGAATGAAGTAATAAAACTTCTAGATGCTAGGGAAATATACCCCATCTCAGATAACAAGTGGGTTAGACTGGTGCAAGTGGTTCCCAAGAAAGGATGAATAAATATAGTGAAGAATGAGAAGGGTGAGTCTGCAGCGACACAAACAATAATAGGGTGACGCATGTGCATAGATTATAGAAAGTTGAATAAGGCCACGAGGAAGGACCACTTCTCGATGTCCTTTATAAGCCAAATGTTTGAGAGTGTAGCCAAGCATTCTCACTTCTATTATCTCCATGGTTATTCAGGATTCTTTCATACTCTTATTCACTCGAACGATCAAGAGAAGAAAACTTTCATATGACTTTATGGTACATTTTCCTACCGGCGAATGCCACTTGGGTTGTACAATGCGCCTTTAATCTTCCAGCGGTGTTTGATGTCAATCTTCTCCGACTTCCCTTAAGATATCATGGAAATCTCTATGGAAATTTTTTTTGGTGTGCAGGTCAAACATTGATGACTGTTTGTCTAACTTGGAAAGAGTGATGGAAAGATGCGTAAAAGTCAACCTAGTACTGAACTGGAAAAAGTTTCAGTTCATGGTGAGGGAGGGCATAGTCCATGGACATCTAATGTCCCAACGAGGAATACAGGTTAGCAAGTCTAAGATTGAGGTTATATTAAATATGATTCCACCCACCACAATGAGAGAAGTATGAAGTTTCTTAGAACATGTTGATTTTTACCGGCGATTTATCAGAGACTTCTCTAAAATCTCAAAACCCCTGACCAGTCTTCTTATGAAAGATGTCGAATTTAATTCGACAAACACTGCCTTGAGTCATTTCAAAAACTAAAACACGTTTATATTCACAGTTACAACATAACACTAAAATATACAAACATATTATTCCTTGATTTCATAATGATCATAAAATGACTGTGACTTTTTATTTCATATAATACCATTAAATTAAATATTATAAACATCAATTTTAAATTATTAATAGGGTTAATACACCTTTTGCCCTTGCCATTTGAAGAGAATTCTAAAAAGGACCCTACCCTGTAAACAAAAAAACAGATTATGTCATTGCTATTTGAAGATTCCTTCATTTTTGCCCCAACCATTGGGCTGTCATGTTTTTGTTGTCTATTTGTTCGCTTCAAATGTATATATTATAACATTTCAATTAACAAATACATTAACACTTAAATTAACACTATATAATACATAAATGGTTTAAATAAATATTAAATAGGGTTAAATAGTGTTTACCCCCTGCCATATAGGCGTGTTTTGGTTTACCCCCCTTAAGAAATTTTTTTTTTATTCCCCCTCAACTTTCCCAGATTCCATTTGCAAAGACCCTGATTCACCCATGGGTTCAAGATTCTGTGACGTGGCATGTTGATCTCGCTGACTGGGTATGAGTTGACTGCCACATGGATTTTTATATTTATTTTTTAATTTTTTTAATCTTTATTTTTTACTTTTTAAAATTTTTTTCGTTTTTTTTTTTAATTTTTTTTTCCAAGTCACCCTTTATTTATTAATTTTTTTATATATTATATTTTTGTATTAATTTTTTTACGTTTTTTAAAATTATTTTTATTAATATTTTTTTCTGAAATTATTTTTAATTCTATTTTAAACAAATTGTTATTTTAAAAATTAGTTTAATTGAGCCACAAACAAACACACACACAAGCCCATTATAACTCCACTCTTTCTGGCCCATATATTATTTCATTTGTTATATGATTGACAAATAACATATATAAACACTTTCATTTAGTAAATAGTTTTCGATGTGGGACTTTCACAACAACCATAACAACAACTTCACTCACAAACAAACCACCACCATCACAAACAGTACCGCAACTCCATCATCATCATATTCTTCCCAACTCCATCATCATCTTGCATAAAGAGCCTGCATCGTCACCAGCGGCGGTGGAGGGCAATCCCTCACAGTTCAAACACGTTTGTGAACCTCTCTCTTTCCCTTGTTCCTAATTCGTTCTTCATCTTCTTCAACTTTTTTCCTCCATTATTCTTCTTCTGCGTGTGATCTTTGGTGTGGCTCATACGTGTTCTTCCATGCTCTGAGCTTGTTAAATTCTTGCTGACACGATGTGAATTCGTGGATTCTCGCTTTTGAATCGTGGTGCTACGCTCTGGGATTAATGCGAATTGTTGTTATAACCTTGAATTCTGAATTGCTTGTTGAAGTTGCGTCTGAACTTGCGTAGTGGCGGGTTTGAGTTGCGTTATTGATTTTATGGCTGAATTCTGTTGCAGGTCCTTGATTCTATGTTCTACAGGGTTCCAATCAATGAAGGTTGTTGGTTAGGATGACAACTGGATTTTTTTTGTTAGTTAGATTTGAAATCAGTGATTT
Organism: Lathyrus tuberosus; assembly: GCA_022829125.1. NCBI lineage: Eukaryota > Viridiplantae > Streptophyta > Magnoliopsida > Fabales > Fabaceae > Lathyrus > Lathyrus tuberosus. The sequence goes on along the minus strand of JALAZF010000137.1, from coordinate 7,056,502 downwards.
TTGTAGTTAGTTTCAATTTCTGTTTTGACAGTTAGCAGTGACAGTTTCAATTTTAGGTATGTGGATTGTTTAATTAGTTAGATCCAATGGGATATATGTTATACTGTTATTAACTGATGCTAAAGGTTGTTAATTAGTGACTGTTAGTTAGAAAAAAAAAAGTGAATTGAAGTTAGTTGTGTAAATGGTGATGGTATGCTCATGTTGTTACTTGGACTAGCTGTTGGTGTTTATGTTAGTTGAATTTTGAAAATATGGTTAGATGTGCCGAAATTTCTATAGCAGGCTGTGCAATATGAATTGGAACTTGCTTAGGAATATTTTGAAATTGGTTAATTGAAGTTTAGTTAAATATATATGTCAGTTATAAGCTATTACTTGTTAACCTTGGATGACATGAGAAGTTGTTGTTATGGTTGTTGTGAAAGTCCCAAATTGAAAACTATTTACTAAATGAAAATGTTTATATATCTTACTTGTCAATCATATAACAAATGAAATAATATATGGGCCAGAGAGAGTGGAGTTATAATGGGCTTGTGTGTGTTTGTTTGTGGCTCAATTAAACTAATTTTTAAAATAACAATTTGTTTAAAATAGAATTAAAAATAATTTCAGAAAAAAATATTAATAAAAATATTTTTAAAAAACGTAAAAAAATTAATACAAAAATATAATATATAAAACAATTAATAAATAAAGGGTGACTTGGAAAAAAAAAATAAAAAAAAAATACGAAAAAAAATTTAAAAAGTAAAAAATAAAGATTAAAAATTTTAAAAAATAAATATAAAAATTCATGTGGCAGTCAACTCATACCCAGTCAGTGAGGTCAACATGCCACGTCACAGAATCTTGAACCCATGGGTGAATCAGGGTCTTTATAAATGGAATCTGGGAAAGTTGAGGGGGGAATAAAACAAAAATTCTTAAGGGGGGTAAACCAAAATACGCTTATATGGCAGGGGATAAACATTATTTAACCCATATTAAATATTAACACTATATAAATATAAATTAACACTATTAATGTTGCATAAATATTATATTTATACTAAATATACAATTTTATTTAATATATACTGTAACATTTTTATTAAATAAATATTAAATATTAACAATGTATATTAACACTACTATATGTTTAACATCATAATAAATAAATAAATAAATTATATTTTTATTAAATATATAAATAAATATATACATAAGTAAATACTTATTCCACCAAGCTATAAATATATACCTAAATAAATACTTATTCCACAAATATATTTAATATTAAATATATTTAATATTAAATATATTTGTTTAATTTATTATATTTAATGTTTAAATATATTTGTTTAATATTATATTAGTTTAACTTTTTAATATTATTAATGTATCATATTAATATATTTAATGAAATATTTAATATATTTAATTAATTAAAATTTTAATATAATTAATTAAATAATTGAGATATTTAATAGGTTTAATAAAATATTAATATATTTAAATATATTTGTTTAATAATATATTTAAATAAATATACTATTTTATGTTTAACAATAAAATATTAATGTTTAATATATTTAATATGTTTAATTTTTGCTATTTAATGTTTAAATATATTTAAATAAATAAAATATTTAATATATTTGATAAAATATTAATATATTTAAATATATTTGTTTAATATGATATTTAAATAAATATACTATTTAATGTTTAATATATTTGTTTAATATTATAAAATGTTAACAATAACATATTAATATTATAAAATGTTAATAATAAAATATTAATATTATAATATGTTAATAATAAAATATTAATTATTAAATATTAAAATATATTAGAAAATATCAATTATAAGACGTTAATATTTATGTAACAGTAAATTATTTCATTTTAATATGTTAATTATTTCATTTTAATATGTTAATCATTTCATTTTATTTCATCAAAATAATTATGTAACTATAAATTTGTAATAGAATTTTTTTAAATTATTTATGTAGTTAATATGTTGATTTAAGTGGTACTTTAATTGTTTATTAAAATGGTGTAATATATACATTTGAAGCAAATAAATAAACAACAAAAACATAACAATCTAGTGGTTGGTAGGGGTGGACAAATTTGAACCGACCGATTGAAATCGACCGACCCGTTGTCATTTTTGTGCAAATGGATCGGGTCGGGTGTCGGGTTGATTCGGTTGCTTAATTTGAATATTATAGGGTTGTTTCGGTCGGGTTCAGATACTAATTTTGGATCCGACGAAAATCAAAACCGACCGAACTTAATTAATATATTTTTTATTTATTTTTATTATTATATGAATGACTCACTATAAAAATGAGATTCATAATGTTGCAGGATACTATCATTTTTATAAATTGATGATTGCATTGTATACTCCCAAAAATACAAGATATGTAATATAAAATTTTGTATATTATTTAGTTTATCGGTTAAAGTATGATAATGATCAAAATTAATGTCAAATAATATTAAAAATATTATTCCGTAATAATAATTTTTATTAAAAAATAGTTTTATTTTAAAAATTTAATATTTTTTATACAAAAATTAAAAAAATCATTTTTATAAATTTTTTCTAATAAATATTAAACCGATTAAACCGATCCGACTTAACCGCCAAACCGACTTAACCGAATCCGACGAAAACCAAAATTTTATCGGTCGAAATTGGGTCATAAAAATGAAACCGTGGTTTACGTCAGATTTAAGTTTTGGACCCGAAACCGACCGTAACCGACCGATTGTCCACCCCTAGTGGTTGGGGTGCCCCTTGCAACTATGAGGTATTGGGCTCAACACTTGTTACAAAAGCAGATGTGTGTTTTTTCCAGGTCCTTTTTCAAATTCGCCCCAAATGTCAGGGAGAAAGATGTATTATCCCTTATTAATATTTATATTGTATTGATCACAATGAGAATTATGGTAAAATGGAACTATATGTACTAAGGTATGAAAATTACCCCTTGTTAGGAAAATTGAGTCAATATTTGAGGCGAGATCATTTATGGTCGTTTGTCGTGTGTGCTTAGCCTCGTTTCCAATGTGGATTTGTACTAGTTTGTGATGATTATAATCAGTCAAGAAAAGTAAATTAAATTTGGTATACTATGATTTATGAGTGCTACATTGTACTCCCTCCGGTCACAATTATAACCTAAAATAACTACTTTTACACGTATTAAGAAAATTAGTTAAGTGTAATTAATTTTCTTGATTTCATGTACAATCAAAGTAAAATTTACAATAATAACCTTAGTTTATTTGATGAATTAACTTTCAACATTAAATAATTTTGAATTAAATTAAGGGTATAATAGTAATACAAGTTGATCTGAGGTGATCAGACTGGATCGTCGTGGCCTTCACGTAGGACAGGTGATGATGCTTGTAGGGGAGGAAAAGGGGTGGCGGTACCTGCAAGGTACTCCGATGCCAAAGTAAGTGTTTGGTTAAAGAGAAAGCAAGTAAGAGATTTCAAGTATTGGATATTTGATACCTGCCCCTCTCAAGCGAGGGGGTATTTATAGATGGATTCTTAGCGAGCAAAACGCCTGGTCCGCCAATGAGGGGTTGCCAAGTGGAGAGCAGGGCGCGTGGCCTTTTGACTCGGACTAACTGTTTCTGTGATATCCGGGGAGGCAGTTGGTCGCGTGAACTACTTTGCGCGTGAAGGGAACATGCCCAACAGCTAGTTTCTGCCCAATGGCTAGTTTATGCCCAACGGCTAGTTTCTGGATATTGGGTCTGTCCAAAGGCTGGATCGGATTGGGCCTTGTCTCTCTGGGGGCACAACGCCTGCACAGTCCAGAACAGGAGCCCCCCAAGTCCTTGCATTGGAGGAGAGTGAGGACTTAAGGTAGCCGTGTAAACAATCGTCTTTGGATGGTACTCGGGGGAGAATCTCTTCCTCATCTATGTGAGCAGGTGTTGTTGCCCGGAGGACATATTTTGAAGATGTATTTTCTGTCGAGCACACTCTTGTGGAAGTGCCCGTTGCAGTGGCATTTTTTTTGTGTCGGGGACCCTTGGTGTGCGCGTCGGTGAGGGGACGCGCTCGCAGAATATCAAAAGTCTAGTGCCTGTAACGTTTGTACTTGGGAATGTCAGACGCAGGAACCGTTTGACACGTGTTAAACATGCAGCCCCTTTGTCAGACCTAGAGCCGCCTAGGCAATAATGGCCTTTGCGATTCCCCACGAGCAAATGCTTATAAAAGGAGGAAGGAAGGATCATCTGTTCACTTCTCACAAATTTCCTCTCTTCTCTTTATTTGCTCTGCACTTTGTCCTCTCGTCGAAGCCGCCGTAGATCTTCATCGTCTCCGTTCACACCTTCACCTCCAACTCCATATTCAAGTAAGTTGTTTATCTTTTCTGCATTTTTCTTAAGTGTTCTTCATTTTCTGCGCTCTTCATGAAATTTATTGTTGAAGATTCATGTGTTCTTTGATGAACACATGAATTTCTGGGATTCTCATGAAGAACGTGATGAACATGGGATGGACGTTGTATTTTTGCGTAGATTCTCCTTTGTTTTGGTTAGGATTAGTTTTAGGTTTGTAGTCGGGTGTTGCGGTGAAAATCGGATAACAAATTATTAATTAATTTGCATCATATTTCTTTTACAACCGACTTTGATTTATCCAAAGGAAAGGTTCAAGATCGTTAGAAAAACCTAAAGGGAAAGATCTAAGGTTCGGGGGTTGGTTACGCCTAGGGAAGGTATTAGCACCCTAAACGTCCGTAGTACTCTACGGGAACCTCTTGTTAATGTTATCTTATGTTTGCTAAGGTTCTATGCTAAAGGTTGAAAAACCCTAGGGGTTAGTATCTAAGTATACTCGATAAAGCATCGCACCTTACGCCTACGTATCCTCGGGAATAGAATCAGAGTATGCGTAGTTCTACTTCTACTGAACTATTGACTATGGTCAATATTCAGAGGGGAAATGAGGACAAGCTCATTGTAGAGTTTAGGAACTCTCTAAGTCTAGTTGTAATGGACCTATGTTGAAGTTTAGTCAATAGGGGAAGTGATAAATTCATTATGATGAATATCACTAAGAGTTGAAGAACTCTTCCTATAGCTAGTTATGGTTTCTATGGCTCTGATGAGGCCAAAAAAACAAGGTTTCTTCCTAAGAGGTTACTTAGGTTAAGGTGGGAGGTCGATGACTTATGAGTCAACATGTTTAACCTTCCTTTGGAATGGGGGGAAATAACAGTTGTAAAATACCAAGATAAAGAGATATAATACGAATACGATGATACAATAATACATGAATTAAGCTAATGAGATAAGATAAAATCATGATATCAATGCAAAGTGAGAATTAAACATGTTAGACGATGATTAAATATGAGATGAAATAAAATAGAAATAGTCTCGTCTTAATCATGATTTAATCGAGAAATCGATAATCAATGATTCTTGACTTTCATCGACTAAAATAGGTGAATACAAATTTAAATAAAGAGAAAGTGGTCTCGTGTTGATCAAAGTTTTGCCAACTCAATGAAATCAACCAAACCATGAGGTTTGTTATGTCATCGACCAAAATAAAGGAAGTGGAATCGAAATAAAATCGGTCTCGTCTAAATCAAGATTTAATCGAGAAGTCGATAATCTTAATATTTGACTTTCATCGACCAACAAAAATGAATAAATGGTAGCCTAACATTTATCAAGATTTTATTGATCTGAAATAATCAAAGTCAAGATTTGTGTAGCGTCATCGGCCTAATCAAAGATTAGGAAATAAAGATAAGGTTGATCTAGTCTTAATCAAGATTTAAATCGGTAAATCGATAATCTTGATTTTTTATTTTCATCGACCAAAAATAGAATCAGAAGATAAAACAAGTCTCGTCTAAATCAAGATTTAGTCGACAAATCGATAATCTTGAATTTCTGACTTTCATCGACCAAAAAAATAGAATAAAAACCGAATTGGTCTAGTTTAAATCAAGATTTAATCGATAAATCGATAATCTTAGATTTCTAACTTTCATCGACCAAAATAGAATAAAAACCGAATTGGTCTCGTTTAAATCAAGATTTAATCGATAAATCGATAATCTTAGATTTCTAACTTTCATCGACCAAAATAGAATCGGAATAAAAACAAGTTGGTCTCGTTTAAATCAAGATCTAGTCGACAAATCGATGATCTTAGATTTTTACTTTCATTGACCAACGAAAATAAATAAAAAGTGGCCTCACATTTTATCAAGACTTTAGTGATTTTAGAACAAATCAACAAGTCATGATTTTTGTATGTCATTGACCCTACAATAAAGAAAATGAAACAAAAAAAAGTTTTAATCAAATGGTTAAAGGCAATATCCATCAAGCTTTAAACAATTATTAAGATTAAAAGTTAAATAAGGAGTTCAATAAAATTTAAAATTTAATCTAAAATTTAGTTCAAAATGTAATCTAAAACTTAATTGAAATTAAGATTTAAAAATCTTAAAATCAAATAATTAGTGTTGATTTCAAACCACACACAAACTAACTTACTAAAAAAACTGCAAGAATTAAACAGAGAGTTTGTAAAAACCCAACGCACACGGGCCCTGAGCCCAAACTCTAAATACGGAATGATTAAAAAAAAGTAAAAACAAAAAGGGAGAATCTGTTAGACAAGTTCAAGGAAAAACAAAACACACATAGCTCTCTTCAAAATCGTTTCCGACCCCACCGCCTTCGATCGATCGGTTTCAATCCTCCTTTTGCGCGAGGCTTCTCATCATTCTCGCTCGCTCGTGATGCTCTCTCTCGCCTCTGTCTCTTCGCGACGACGATTTGTGAATTATGGTCACAGGTTGGGAAGGAATTTGAGAGGAAGATGGGATAAGTTTGTAGCTTCAAGGTTTTCGGCCGGAAACGGGAAGGGTGAAGGATAATGGCAAGGTTTAATGGTGGAGGTTATCAGATAGTTTCGCCGGCATCGAAGTTGCTGGATTTGGTTGCTATTGTCGTTGTGGGTTTTTTGTGTTGGTGGTGACGGTTGTGTTCAAACTCTCTCTTCCGTTCTATTTCTGGTTTCACATGATTCTCTGTTTCATTCCCTTCCTGCGATTTGCTTGGTTCAGGTTTGATCCTCGTCTCAATCATCCTCGTTCACTCTACTCATCTCTCCTTTTGGTTTTCGGGTTTGCCTTGAAGTTTGCAGCAGTATGTAAGAGTTGGTGGTTGTTGACAGGAAGGAAGGTTATTGTTGTTGTTGTTTAGAATTTATGGGACCTGATATTGAATGGGTTACGGTTTGCAAATGGTTTGAAAAGAAGGGTGTTTATGACAGGGGTTAATGGAAAGGGAAAGAACAGGGTGGTTGAGTGGTGAATGTATGGTGGTGAAGTTACACAGAGGGAGAGGATGACTTACGTAGAAGAGAGACTGTCTTATGGTTTGTTTGAAAAAAAAGTGAGAACTGAGATCGGGTTCTGTTTATTGAAAGAAAGTAGGAGAAGTTTAAAGGTGATGATATAGGGTAGATCGGTTATGGAGGGTTTCACGGTGGGCGGTCGATTCAGTGTGGTGATTTTGGTTGATGCGCAGAGGTATGTGGTTTATGGTTTCTCAATTTCTCTCGTCATTTCGCTTCGCCTCTCAATCGGCACTTTCTGAATTTTTCACGTATTGTTGTCTGAAGAGTCATGAAGGGAAAAGTTGAAAGAAACAGGTTATGTTGTTGATTGGTCGTTTGAGTTTTGGGCGCCCCCTTTCCCCTCTCTTAATCTTCTCTATTTAACCCCCAGAAAAAAAGAATTTGCTCTTTAATTTGAATTTGAAATTTGGACCGTTGATGAATTGTCTTTTTCAGGTTGCAGGAGGAGCAGGTCGAATGCGCAGAGCTTCGTACGGTTCTGTTGTGGAGCATGGCCTGTTGTTGTCAAAGTGGAGAACAGGTTTTGTACCGTTTGGAAAAGGGAGAAGGAACAAATCTTGGCTCCTTGATTTCTCATGAGCCACATGTCGGCTCTCCGTTGGCTGACGAAATGGGTTGAAAAGTCAAACAAAAAATGCTTGATTCTCATTGGTTGTTTTGAAAAATATTTCCAATCACAAATCAACATAAGTGCCACGGTTCAGTTAAATTTGTAATGGAAAATGAATAAAAACATTCTTTTTTTAAAAATGAAATAATAGGTTAAATAATAATAATAAATAACAACTAATTAATATTCTAATTAAATAACTTAAAACGATAAACTAAACTAACAATTAATCTAATTAGTTAAACTAATAATTTTGAACAATTAAATTAAATTGAGATTAAATTAAATAAAGATAGGGCAATTTAACTATAAATAAAAATGAAATAAGCCATATTGAAATTAAAATAAATAGAGTATTTAAAATAAACATTAAATGAAAATAAAAGAAACAAATAAAACAGGAAAATAAATATTAAATAAAATAACAATAAATAAAAACACATATTAAATTGAAGTGCGGAGAAAAATAAGTCAAACATCAATTAGCAGGAAATGAGGGTAAAATTTGGGGTACAACAGTTGCCCCTATTTAAATATCTTCACCTGATGACATGAGAGATGAAAATCCTCGTGGAATCAAAAGTGAAAGATATTTAAATACAGATAACCGAAAATTTTGCCCTCAGATGCACACACATGCAATGCAACAGACATGATGCCAAGGAGATGCAAGAAAAATGCAGACACGCAAGACACCAAGGGGCAAACAGGAAGCAAAAGATAAGCTTCACTGGGGAAGGAAGAAGGTTAGTATCCACGAGAAACACTCACTGGGGATACAAGCCAACCAACAAAAGAGACCCACCGGGGAGACTCCAAAGAAACCCTGGGGAAAAGACCACAGACAATCTTCACCGGGGAAAGATCCGGGGAGATAGACTACTGGGATAAATAAAACAAACCCACGTTCTTCCTGGGCATGAAACCAGAAAGAAGAACCTGATCACTAGGGATCAGTCAAAAGGACAGACAACCAAGCAAAGACTTCCTGGGGATCTTATGCTGAAGAGTTCCAGATGGGATCTTCAAGAAAAGCCAGGAAGACAGAGACAAACTCTGCGCACCAGATAGGAGTCTTAAGGGTTGAAGAATTTTGTTCCAAGAAAAGCTTAGCTTAAAGCAAGTTTTCACAAATCCAAAGTAAGGGTTCAATGTCCGACACGATTCGAACAAGAACGGTTTTAAGACCAGAAGACAATGCTTGACGCGATTCAAACAAAGTCCAAGTTCAAGTTTGACACGATTCAAACGAGAACAGCTTTAAAACAAAAGGCAGTGTCCGACACGATTCGAACAAAGACTGTTCAGGTTTGACACGATTCAAACGAGAACAGGTTTTAAAGCATAAGACAATGCTTGACACGATTCAAACAAAGTCCAAGTTCAAGTCTGGCATGATTCAAACGAGAACAAATTTTAAAGACAATGTTTGACATGATTCAAACAAGGTCCAAGTTCAGGTCTGACACGATTCAAACGAGAACAAATTTTAAAGACAATGTTTGACATGATTCAAACAAGGTCCAAGTTCAGGTCTGACACGATTCAAACGAGAACAGGTTTTAGAAAATCTTTAAACTTCTTGGGGAACAGCAAAAGATTTAAAGATTCCAATCTGACGCGCAAAGGTTAAGACCGAACAAGCACGACACAAAGCAAACCGGGAATATCTTTACTTCACTGGGGAAATAAATACAGGCACAAACAAAAAAACCACAAGCAAAACAGAGCACAAGGATGCAAAGATGCTAGGGGTATGATGCATATGCTTAGCTATATGCTAGAAACGACGCGACCGACGCAAAACAGGAAAGAAGAAAGGATAACACAAGCCAACACCCTGAAACCCAAACATCAAGGATAACCGAGGCAATCTTCTTTTCTCTGGAGATGGCAGATCCATGCCAAAAATACAATACTGCTAATTCTTCTTGTACCAACTAGATTCCATAAAACATCTTGATACTAGAGTAAAACTCAGTTTATCTTTGTGTTATCTTAGAAATTCCGCTTCCAAGAATCAGATGAAAATGACGAAGTTATTGTATTCAAAGACCAATAACAATTCTAGTGAAAGAAATCTGTCGTCTAAAAGCTGATTTCTCTGGGGACTCTTGCATAAAGAGCTAGGATTTAAAAGGGAACATGGTTAATGAGTCAAGAATAGACTCTGGTACTCAAATAAGAGTTGTTTGAGACAACACATAATCTGCTTCATGAAGGAAAACCGGTAGGAGCCAGAAAGGTAACCTCATTGGAGATAGAACCAAGAAATGGGCTCCAATAAAGGTATCTAGAATGATTGATCATCAAGGCTAAACGCAACTAGATGTCATTCTAGAAAGGATCCGCAATGAAGGTTGAACCGAAAAACGGTCTTCACCGGGAAAAGATATCCAAAACGACGGAACAACAGGTTCAAGTATGACCGGTTGGCATTTTGGAAAAAAGAAGAACCTTATTGGAGATTGAACCAAGAAATGGGCCCCAATAAAGTATCTAGGATGATTGATCATCAAGTCAAAACATGACTAAATGACATCCTAGAAACACCTCTAAAGTGATAGAACAACAGGTTCAAGTATGACCGGTTGGCGCTTTAGAAGTAACCTCTAAAGTGATGGAACAACAGGTTCAAGTATGACCGGTTGGCGCTTTAGAAGTAACCCTGTTGGAGATAGAACCAAGAAATGGGCTCCAACAAAGTATCTAGAATGATTGATCATCAAGGCTAAACGCGACTAGATGACATTCTAGAAAAAATCCACAATGAAGGTTGAACCGAAAAACGGTCTTCACTGGGAAAAGACATCCAAAGTGATGGAACAACAGGTTCAAGCATGACCGGTTGGCACTTTGGAAAAAGAAAACTTATTGGAGATAGAACCAAGAAATGGGCCCCAATAAAGGTATAGAATCTGATAGATTAGTACCGGAGTTGCATAACTGAAGATAAGGCTTCCTGGGGAATACCCAATACGGTTGCGAAGAGGTTGAATAGAGATAAGCTGCTCATAGTAGACTGCCACTTATCGCCACTAAAAAATGAGCTTCTTCAAGAGATTGCTGCTTCGAAGATATATTGATATCACAATAATGTTGGAGAAATAATTATGTCTTCAATGAGGATCTTGTAAAAGATGCTTCTTGCGAGAAACGGTGCAAAATAAATGCACGTTCAAAGATAGGTTTAAAGAATCACACCTGCCAGGGACCAAAGTTCAACCTAGGGATGAGCTAGAAAGAAACGGTCAAACAAGACTCCAATTGAGAAACGAACTCAAATGGGGATTTATCTTATCCACATGTGGAAAAAATAACTGAACCAACCCTCATCCACGAGAATCAAACTCTGTGGGGAATTCAGAAAAGATGGGCACTTTATGCCTAAGGCTGACTTTCTATTGGAGAGAATAGACCAACCCAGTCACTTGGGGAGATAACCGCTAAAGTGAACAAAGACAGGTAAACACCAGAAAAGGAAGCACAAATGCTAAGATGCTAATGCATATGAGTGCTTATGCCATGCTCATGCTTATGCTGACAAAACAGACAAGCGAAACTGGAGACGAAGCAACGTCTTGACAAGGATGCCCAGCCAAACTCAAAGGGCTGGACCAAACTGGGAATGAAGAAGAATCAACAACTTCACCGGTGAAAAGAGTATTCCACTTGAGGTATAACATCATGAGGATTGCCATCATGAGCTTGATCTCTTTGTTGGTGTAGAATCCATGGAGAATTGTCAAGATTAGCTGAAGTAACAGTTTATTGGGGAGCTAGCAAAGGATATCACAAGAACAAAGTAGTTCTGCATCCTACTGGCATAATGATTGTCTTTAAATCTTATCTGCCCCCAGGCTATATGGTCTGTCAGAAGACGATAACAGGAGGATTTTATAGAAGAATTGGCATACAAGGTGTTCCAATATCTTCAAACTCTTGGAGAGATCTCGGCATAACTGCCCCAGATTAGGGGATTAATAATCAAAAGAATTTTACAGAAGAAATGAAATACAAGATGATTCAATATCTTCCAACTTGAATAATCAAAAGAATTTTACAGAAGAAATGAAATACCAGATGCTTTAATATCTTCCAACTTGAATAATCAAAAGAATTTTTACGGAAGAAATGAAGTACCCGATGATTCAATATCTTCCAACTTGAATCAAAAGAATTTTACGGAAGAAATGAAGTACCAGATGATCCAATATCTTCCAACTTGAATCAAAAGAATTTTACGGAAGAAATGGAGTACCAGATGATTCAATATCTTCCAACTTGAATCAAAAGAATTTTACAGAAGAAATGGAGTACCAGATGATTCAATATCTTCCAACTTGAATCAAAAGAATTTTACGGAAGAAATGGAGTACCAGATGATTCAATATCTTCCAACTTGAATCAAAAGAATTTTACGGAAGAATGAAATACCAGATCATTCAATCTCTTCCAACTTGAATAATCAAAAGAATTTTACAGAATCTTCCAACTTTTGAATCTTGACGTAGCTATTTCTGTTCAGTTATACTCGAGATACTCAAACTGTAGTAGAAATTATTGGGGAACGGATTTGCCCCTGCTGATGGGTTACTGAAGTCAAGACTTGTCATAAGATGATCTCAAGAATATTTGCCCCAATATTCTGAATTTGCAGAATTCTGCCTCCGATTTGTCAACTCTTGGGATAATAGATTGGCAAACCTCACACTTGGTTGCCCCTGACTGAGTCAAATTTCTTTTATCAAGTTGAAATCTTTGACTGATCGCGTTTATTGGGATTCCTTGATATTGAATGGTATGGCAAGCAAGCGTTGTTCATTAAAATTGGCAAAATTTAATGCAAAGTTTGAAAACGAAACTTTTGATGGAAGCACACGCTGATTGATTAAATCAAGAACAAAGGTGAATCTGATTATTACAGAAGAAGTGATCAACACACACAGAATAACAAAGATTATTAGGAGTCAGGTTAGTCAACCTTGCTGTAGTATGCTTTTCAAAACAACCTTACCTCAATTAGGTCTTTTAAGGGTTATAATGGTATAGTTCATGGTTTAAAAGATAAAGGCTCAAATCCTGAGCTCAGTTAACTTAAGATATACGTTCAAATCTCCGAAAATAGGATGATTTGAAAGCTGACTGGCGCCTTATGCGAAACGCTTGTGTTTGAATGCATAACCGAGTTAAACTGAGAAATACCCTGCCCCCATGGTTGAGATTATGGTTTTTTTTTTTGTGTAAGGAAAGAAAACTCCTACTTCTAGGCTCGAAGGGTTAACGAGGGATGAATTGAAACAATGCCTTACATCCTTGGCGAGGTTAATTTGAAAGTATACCACAGCAATTATGAACACGGGGTTTTCATCATCCTCCCTAATCGTTGCTTTAACAAAAGTTTGAAAAAGGAGTGAAAAAGATATATATTTGCTTTTATGAAAATAAAAGTAAATGAGTGAAACGAATGGATTTAACCAAAAGATGCATAAATATTTCATTAATCTTGCCGATTTGAAAGTACAACAAAGCTCGTAAGCAAATACGAATTCAAAGTGCAAAGGAATACAATAAAATTGCTGAAGCAGCCAACAGATTGCCAACTTTAGGGAATCAAATGCAGAAAATCAAAGAGGAGCTCAATCACAGTCCATCTTGGTCTTGATATATCTTCCACAGCATTACTTATCTCATGAGCGGGTAAGGATCATTCTGATGATAGGCTGAGAGCCATCGAAAGACAAAATGTTTCTCTCTACTAAGTCCTTCACAATATGCTTCAGAGCAAAACAACCTTCTAAATTGTGGCCTGGTGCACCTTCATGGAATGCACAATGAGCATTGAGATTGTAAGAAGGTGGAAGCGGATCAGAAGGTGGGCCTGATGACCTTGTAGTTATTAATCCTTGTTGTACCAAAACAGGATACAATGCTGTATACGTCATAGGAATGGGAGGAATCCGAGGCCTTCCACCCTTTCCTTTACCTGGAATATTCTGATGAGAAACTTGAGTCCGTTGTGAATAAGCAGGAGCGTTGGGCGCTCGTTGATACACTGGTAGTTGAGGAGTCGGCTGATAACCAGAAGCTTGATGGTTGAATGTTGGCGCGATGGCGGCCACATAAGGTTGTTGAATAGAATAACATTGTTGTTGCTGCTGATGTTTCCAGTACTAATTTTTCCTCTTTTTGTTTGTCATCACTGCACTGGTTTCTCCTTCCCTTTTGAAGGATATCTTGGCATCATCGCTCGGACTATCGGCTCTTTTGGTCATTTTTCCGCTCTTCAGACCAAGCTCTACTTTAATCCCCACGGCCACAATATCGGAAAAACTAGCAGACACGCTACTGATCATCCTTTCATAGAATTCTGGTCTCACCGTGTCGACAAACCAATCAGTTAACTCTTTTTCAGATAAAGGTGGCTCTACCTGTGAAGCCAGCTCTCTCTATCTTTGTGCATATTCTCTAAAAGACTTGGTATCGCGCTGTGACATACTGAGTAATTGTCTGCGATCTGGCGCGAGCTCCATGTTATATCTGTAATGCTTTACAAAAGCATCAGATACATCTTGAAAACATTGGGTCTTAGATTGGTCCAAAGTCAAATACCACTTTGCAGCAGCTCCTTTCAAACTATCTTGGAAGCAGTGGATCATCAACTTATCATCATCCATATATGCAGTTATTCGTCGGTAATACATGACCAAATGTGACTTAGGACAGGTCGTTCCTGAGTATAAGTCGAAATTGGGTAGTTTGAACTTGGGTGGAATTACCAAGCCTGAGACTAAGCACATGTCTTTCACATTAGTATTAGATTCATTGCTCCTCTCCATTGCTTCAAATTTCCTCCGCATTGTCTCTACACTTTCCTTCAACCTTTTATGTTGATTGTCCCTTTCTTCGAACCTACTAACATGATCATGAACCCGAGGTGGATTCTGAGAAACTGGGTGCATCTGGGCTTGCAACGTTGCTGGAGTGAAAGTAGGAATAGCTTGAAAAGCCTCACTAACCAAAGGAACAGCTTGTTGAGTAGAAGTGACGGTCGGATCACGCATGAAGTTAAAAGGCATGCCCAAAGTGGGGTTCACAATAGTAACGGGAGGTTCTACAGTTGTAGTGATAATCTCGGAGACCTTCGTCGCTTGTGTATCCATCCTTGCACTTATAACTTGAATTGCTTCCATAATCCGCCCCATTCCTCCTCGGAGCTCACTTAATTCATTGTTAACTCTGTCCATCTCGCAGTATTGTTCAGACATCCTTTGTTGAGTTTGGCTCGGGTGACGATTCAAAGACGATTCTGGAGGGAAAACGGCGACATAAGACGAAGACAAAGAGGAAATGCACATGCTATGACATGATGCAAATGAGATGCTAATGCAAGCCAAATGGTTTCAAGGAACTCAAAGGCAAGTTGCGAACTTTTTTGGAAAATTGAAAAGTTTTTGTTTTTTAAAATCCAAGCTCTGTTGTTCTTTTGAAAAGGAAACAAACATTTGAGTTCCTCGAAACCAAAGGGCTAGGAATGCTTGAATGTAGAGATGCACAAAACACACAAGCACAGACATATGGCAAACACACATGTACACACAACAAAACATACAAATCCTAGGTTTAGGGTCTCATGAATGGAGCCATGGTCTACCCATCCCAATAGGTATGTACTACTGGTTTTCACCTGCCGAACAAGGTTCTAAAGAGTTCCCAGAGTCTACAATCCATCTTTCGGATTTTAAGGACTTCCCAGATGACTTGGTAATCGATAAAATTCTCAAGAGGATCTCGTCTGAGTGTAGTATCGCGTGACAACCAATTCAGAAATAGACTCCATCATGGTCTCCGCACTACATCCTAAAAGGCCAAGTGGGGTTTGGTAACTACGGTTCTCAATATCATGGGCTCCTAGGTCGAGAGTAGCACGCTTTCACGAATAGGATCGTTCAACATAACTAGACTCTCGAGAGGGCCTCAACTGAGTGATGGTGTTCTCAATTCAACTTTTTCAGGAATCGACTCCCTCAAAGCCTCCTTGAATATACCATCGTCCTATAATAAGTGTACGCTCAAATCCGGGTATAGGATTTATCTCACTCCAAGGTATCAACCCAAATCAAACAGGATAATCAAAACATAGAATAGATATACAAGCAGATAAGCATACAAGCAATCATACAAGTAGATAAGCAAACATGAGTAACATAAAAGCAAGATATGCTCAACCCTCTTAGGAAAAGACCAGCAATAGGTCTGACTTATCCCCAGTGAAGTCGCCATTTCTGTTGCGGTGAAAATCGGATAACAAATTATTAATTAATTTGCATCATATTTCTTTTACAACCGACTTTGATTTATCCAAAGGAAAGGTTCAAGATCGTTAGAAAAACCTAAAGGGAAAGATCTAAGGTTCGGGGGTTGGTTACGCCTAGGGAAGGTATTAGCACCCTAAACGTCCGTAGTACTCTACGGGAACCTCTTGTTAATGTTATCTTATGTTTGCTAAGGTTCTATGCTAAAGGTTGAAAAACCCTAGGGGTTAGTATCTAAGTATACTCGATAAAGCATCGCACCTTACGCCTACGTATCCTCGGGAATAGAATCAGAGTATGCGTAGTTCTACTTCTACTGAACTATTGACTATGGTCAATATTCAGAGGGGAAATGAGGACAAGCTCATTGTAGAGTTTAGGAACTCTCTAAGTCTAGTTGTAATGGACCTATGTTGAAGTTTAGTCAATAGGGGAAGTGATAAATTCATTATGATGAATATCACTAAGAGTTGAAGAACTCTTCCTATAGCTAGTTATGGTTTCTATGGCTCTGATGAGGCCAAAAAAACAAGGTTTCTTCCTAAGAGGTTACTTAGGTTAAGGTGGGAGGTCGATGACTTATGAGTCAACATGTTTAACCTTCCTTTGGAATGGGGGGAAATAACAGTTGTAAAATACCAAGATAAAGAGATATAATACGAATACGATGATACAATAATACATGAATTAAGCTAATGAGATAAGATAAAATCATGATATCAATGCAAAGTGAGAATTAAACATGTTAGACGATGATTAAATATGAGATGAAATAAAATAGAAATAGTCTCGTCTTAATCATGATTTAATCGAGAAATCGATAATCAATGATTCTTGACTTTCATCGACTAAAATAGGTGAATACAAATTTAAATAAAGAGAAAGTGGTCTCGTGTTGATCAAAGTTTTGCCAACTCAATGAAATCAACCAAACCATGAGGTTTGTTATGTCATCGACCAAAATAAAGGAAGTGGAATCGAAATAAAATCGGTCTCGTCTAAATCAAGATTTAATCGAGAAGTCGATAATCTTAATATTTGACTTTCATCGACCAACAAAAATGAATAAATGGTAGCCTCACATTTATCAAGACTTTATTGATCTGAAATAATCAAAGTCAAGATTTGTGTAGCGTCATCGGCCTAAACAAAGATTAGGAAATAAAGATAAGGTTGATCTAGTCTTAATCAAGATTTAAATCGGTAAATCGATAATCTTGATTTTTTATTTTCATCGACCAAAAATAGAATCAGAAGATAAAACAAGTCTCGTCTAAATCAAGATTTAGTCGACAAATCGATAATCTTGAATTTCTGACTTTCATCGACCAAAAAAATAGAATAAAAACCGAATTGGTCTAGTTTAAATCAAGATTTAATCGATAAATCGATAATCTTAGATTTCTAACTTTCATCGACCAAAATAGAATAAAAACCGAATTGGTCTCGTTTAAATCAAGATTTAATCGATAAATCGATAATCTTAGATTTCTAACTTTCATCGACCAAAATAGAATCGGAATAAAAACAAGTTGGTCTCGTTTAAATCAAGATCTAGTCGACAAATCGATGATCTTAGATTTTTACTTTCATTGACCAACGAAAATAAATAAAAAGTGGCCTCACATTTTATCAAGACTTTAGTGATTTTAGAACAAATCAACAAGTCATGATTTTTGTATGTCATTGACCCTACAATAAAGAAAATGAAACAAAAAAAAGTTTTAATCAAATGGTTAAAGGCAATATCCATCAAGCTTTAAACAATTATTAAGATTAAAAGTTAAATAAGGAGTTCAATAAAATTTAAAATTTAATCTAAAATTTAGTTCAAAATGTAATCTAAAACTTAATTGAAATTAAGATTTAAAAATCTTAAAATCAAATAATTAGTGTTGATTTCAAACCACACACAAACTAACTTACTAAAAAAACTGCAAGAATTAAACAGAGAGTTTGTAAAAACCCAACGCACACGGGCCCTGAGCCCAAACTCTAAATACTGAATAATTAAAAAAAAGTAAAAACAAAAAGGGAGAATTTGTTAGACAAGTTCAAGGAAAAACAAAACACACATAGCTCTCTTCAAAATCGTTTCCGACCCCACCGCCTTCGATCGATCGGTTTCAATCCTCCTTTTGCGCGAGGCTTCTCATCATTCTCGCTCGCTCGTGATGCTCTCTCTCGCCTCTGTCTCTTCGCGACGACGATTTGTGAATTATGGTCACAGGTTGGGAAGGAATTTGAGAGGAAGATGGGATAAGTTTGTAGCTTCAAGGTTTTCGGCCGGAAACGGGAAGGGTGAAGGATAATGGCAAGGTTTAATGGTGGAGGTTATCAGATAGTTTCGCCGGCATCGAAGTTGCTGGATTTGGTTGCTATTGTCGTTGTGGGTTTTTTGTGTTGGTGGTGACGGTTGCGTTCAAACGCTCTCTTCCGTTCTATTTCTGGTTTCACATGATTCTCTGTTTCATTCCCTTCCTGCGATTTGCTTGGTTCAGGTTCGATTCTCGTCTCAATCATCCTCGTTCACTCTACTCATCTCTCCTTTTGGTTTTCGGGTTTGCCTTGAAGTTTGCAGCGGTATGTAAGAGTTGGTGGTTGTTGACAGGAAGGAAGGTTATTGTTGTTGTTGTTTAGAATTTATGGGACCTGATATTGAATGGGTTATGGTTTGTGAATGGTTTGAAAGGAAGGGTGTTTATGACAGGGGTTAATGGAAAGGGAAAGAACAGGGTGGTTGAGTGGTGAATGTATGGTTGTGAAGTTACACAGAGGGAGAGGATGACTTACGTAGAAGAGAGAATGTCTTATGGTTTGTTTGGAAAAAAAAGTGAGAACTGAGATCGGGTTCTGTTTATTGAAAGAAAGTAGGAGAAGTTTAAAGGTGATGATATAGGGTAGATCGGTTATGGAGGGTTTCACGGTGGGCGGTCGATTCAGTGTGGTGATTTTGGTTGATGCGCAGAGGTATGTGGTTTATGGTTTCTTAATTTCTCTCGTCATTTCGCTTTGCCTCTCAATCGGAACTTTCTGAATTTTTCACGTATTGTTGTCTGAAGAGTCATGAAGGGAAAAGTTGAAAGAAACAGGTTATGTTGTTGATTGGTCGTTTGAGTTTTGGGCGCCCCCTTTCCCCTCTCTTAATCTTCTCTATTTAACCCCCAGAAAAAAAGAATTTGCTCTTTAATTTGAATTTGAAATTTGGACCGTTGATGAATTGTCTTTTTCAGGTTGCAGGAGGAGCAGGATGAATGCGCAGAGCTTCGTACGGTTCTATTGTGGAGCATGGCCTGTTGTTGTCAAAGTGGAGAAGAGGTTTTGTACCGTTTGGAAAAGGGAGAAGGAACAAATCTTGGTTCCTTGATTTCTCATGAGCCACATGTCGGCTCTCCGTTGGCTGACGAAATGGGTTGAAAAGTCAAACAAAAAATGCTTGATTCTCATTGGTTGTTTTGAAAAATATTTCCAATCACAAATCAACATAAGTGCCACGGTTCAGTTAAATTTGTAATGGAAAATGAATAAAAACATTCTTTTTTTTAAAATGAAATAATAGGTTAAATAATAATAATAAATAACAACTAATTAATATTCTAATTAAATAACTTAAAACGATAAACTAAACTAACAATTAATCTAATTAGTTAAACTAATAATTTTGAACAATTAAATTAAATTGAGAGTAAATTAAATAAAGATAGGGCAATTTAACTATAAATAAAAATGAAATAAGCCATATTGAAATTAAAATAAATAGAGTATTTAAAATAAACATTAAATGAAAATAAAAGAAACAAATAAAACAGGAAAATAAATATTAAATAAAATAACAATAAATAAAAACGCATATTAAATTGAAGTGCGGAGAAAAATAAGTCAAACATCAATTAGCAGGAAATGAGGGTAAAATTTGGGGTACAACATCGGGCACTAGGCCTGTTCGACACAAAGCTCTGGCTTTTCGCGATGAGCTTGCCTTGTTTTGAGCTCAAAGTAACGTAGTTAAGTCGTGGAGATTCGTCCCCGTCCCAGGGGGCAACGTCGTCGTCGCATTAGGTCGCGGTTGAAAGTGGGCTCGGGGTTGTCCTAAACTTCTTCCTCGCCCTTTCACTTGACTAGTGGTGGAAGGGTGGATTTGAACTTAGCCGTCAAATTCACTTTTTCTTCCTCTGCTTTTCAGGTGAAAATGGCTGATCCTTGCGATGAAGTCGTACCCGACGCCCAGGCCGCGCAAGAGGAGGCGGAGCAGACCATCGAGTATGCTAACATTCAGGTCGCGAGGGGGACCTTCAATGGATTGTGCACGAGCCGCTGTCGACCAAGTCGGCATTTACAGAGGAGGAGGTTCGTGAGTTCCCCTATCTGGAGGATCGGGCCGAGGATGCGCCCGCGCAATGGAGGGCTATTCGTCCGACTGAAAATGACAGGATCTATTCGATTTACCCGGGGATGCGGTTCCCCATGTATGAGTTTGCCTTTGTGGAGGCTAGGTTTCGGCTGCCTTTCACCGACTTCCAGGAGGCCCTTTTTCGTCACCTCGAATTGTGCCCGACCCAGCTTCATCCGAACGCGTTGGCCTTCATACGTGCCTTCGAGCTGGTGTGTCGCTTTCTCCGTGTCGGGGCGACGGTGGATCTTTTCTTCTGCATCTCCCAGCTCCAGCGAAGTACTACGGGCACGAAGCAAAGATGGGTGTCATTCAAACAGCAGAGCAGACTCTTCTGGCCGTACTCTGAGTCTGTTCGTCATTTTAAGGGTAGATTCCTAGTTGTGAATCCTGTTTCTGAGGCGGCCAAAAGATCCATCTCGACGGTTTAAACGGTGACTGTTGATGGTCGGCTGGTTAGAAAGCCTGTGTCTAAGTTCCCTTTAGAATGGGTGTTCGCCCACACAAATACAGGACTGACCAGTTCCTGATAAAGCACAATCAACTCTGTGAGGCCAACAAGGAGTCTTATCGTGTGCTCCATGCCTACGTGGAGAGCTTTACGCAGGCCTTCGAGGTGGACAGGGATGGTAAGAAACTGATCGGGGATGATGGGATGCCTGTCAGAGCAGGCCGTTATATTAACGTTAAGGCCCTCCTCGAGTGCGAAAACGATGACGTGGCCTTCCAGCTTCTTGGTATAACTTGTTCTTGTGTCAGCACTTGTTAAGCTTTTTCTGCCTGCTAACTTTTGTCTTTTTGTGTTCGCAGAGAAAATGGCTGACATGAGGGAGCGTTTAATGAAGTTGCAGACAACCAAGGTCCATAAGAAGGTGCCTTCGGTGCCCAAAGTCGGAGCGTCCAAGCAGCAAGCGACGATAGAGAAGTTTGTGTCCGGCGCTGGTCCTACCCCCGGGATGACCTCTGTACTGCCAACTCCTGACTCATCCCACAAGAGGAAACAGGATAATATTGGGGCCTCTCCTGCGGGTTGCTCGGGTGGCTCTCCCAGAGGGAAGTTTGTACTGCCCACATGCTATCAACAAGGGCAGATGTTTGATGAGGGGAGCTCCGTCGTCGTCCTGGATCTGGATGTCTCGGCGATTCTATTCGCCGATCCACAGGTGCGGAGGAAGTTCCTCTGCCAGGATGCCGCTGGGATGATCAGAATATTGGAAGCGGCTCTGGCCCTTGGAGATGCAGAGGTGGCTTATCGCTGTAAGTTATATGTGTGCCTAAGAGGGGGTGAATTAGGCTCTTAGACAATTATCCGAATTTTTGACGGTTTTTGAATTTTACTTTCCTAAAAGTTTCTAAGTGAGGAAAGCGGTAAATGCGGAAAGTAAAGAACACCAAGATGTATAGTGGTTCCCCTCACAGGTCGAGAGTACTCCACTCCCCTTTCAACACGAAAGAGATTTTCACTAATGTTAGATCTTAGGACAAGACACACCTAGTCTTCCTATACAAGACTCTAACAATCCACACCAAGAACACCCTCTTGGATTTTACAAGTTTAAAGTCCAACCGAGAATCAACCTCTCAGAAATGGACCTCTTGTATCCACAATCCGGATAACAAGGTTTACAACCAAATAATCTTATATCCAACAATCCTGGAAAAATAAGATATGTTACAACAAGAGTTTTTGAAACAAGTTTGTAGTATATAAATCCTATGAAGGACTTCTTCTCTTTCAAATATGAAATTTCAATATCATAAACTCTCTAAGTGCTCAAATGATACTTTTATGTATGTAATATGAAAATGGTATTCAAAAAGTATCTTGTATAAAATTTCTGTTATGGAAAAATATGCTTAGAGATTGTAGAGAGTTTTTTGAAAGAGGTGAATTACAAAAGACACTTTGAATTCAATATATAGTGTGCATGCACCCATTCAATAATCAAGGCAATGCTTGAAAGAATTTTTGAAAATTATTATACAATGAATGGAAAAGATGCAAGCAAGAGGTGTCATGAAAAGGTGCTTTTAAACAAAGAATTTTTCAAAAAAGCTTCAGGTGCAATCAATTGTATCAAAATGACAATCGGTTGCACCAAGTGTAACGTGCAAAAAATTTGAAAATTTTGCCTAGTGCAATCGATTGCGTCAGGATGACAATCGATTGCATCAGTGTAAAAAATGAATAATTCTTAATGCAAATGATTCTAAGCCATATACCATCTAAAAATATGACCAAGACTTTAAATGAACTTTGAAAAATGTTTTATCAAGGATTTAAATCAAAGAATGACTTTTTAATGTAAGATTATAAAACTTGAGCACTAAGATTTGTTTTAGACAAGAATTTCATATACCTAAAAGTTTGATTAATCATATCTTGCAAGTGTAGTTATGTCTTATGCATTTCTTCTTTTTCCTTCTTTGATAAATCTTCAAGACTTGAATTAATATGAAACTTGTTCTAGCTTTGAAGTCTTTGATCCATTTCCTTTTGTACATAAAACCTTGAATGAACATTGTTGTCTTCATCAAAACCATTGAGAAGTTATGTCTTCACATTCTCCCCCTTTTTTATGATGACAACCCAATTCTTAAAAATTCGATCCAATCTTGTTTCTCTAATCAAAGCTTGCTCCCCCTTGGATATTGCTCCCCCTTAATCCATGATTTTAGAGAGTTTTGAATTCTGCACATTTTGTTAGAGAAATCAAGCAATAATACACAATTCTTCTCCCCCTTTGTCATTAACAAAAAGGATGGGAAAAGACTTCAAGTATATAAAGAAATTATGAAAAATAAAAACAATTTTTACCTATGAGCTTTACCTCATGATTGACTTCATCAAAACATTCATTGATAACACGAAAATGTATCGTATTTTGGCCTTGATTTACATTCAATTATTATATCATTTTCGTCTAATATCCGATTTTCTCGAGAATATTTAAGTGTTTTTGCAGGTATTTCTATTTCCAAGTTAAAAGTATGCAAAGTGGAGAAAAGAAGCAAAACAAGGAAGAGAATATGTAAAAAAGAGCAGAAAATAGCAGAATCCAAATTCTGCTGGTGTGACGACCGTGGCAGGTCCACCACGACCGTGGCAGACACAAATTTCATCATGACCGTCACACCCTTGTCACGACCGTAACACATTGCTTAAAGGTGACGCGCGTCACACCCCTTGTCACGACCGGCACGCACAACCTTCTCAGATATTAAATTTAAGTTACGTGGCCTCTCTCAACGGATGTAACTCAACAAATCCACGATCAGCCACCGTCTACTAACATCATCACTTGGAAGTTACTTCAGAAAGTCAACCACCCACTACTTCTCCAACTTCCCACTTCTCCCATTTTCTACACCACTCTTTTATGCTCCATAGAAGTTAGAAAACGAAATCCCCCTCTATATATAAGATTTCCCTTGTCATTTTTTATCATCCAAGTTTATGGGCGCGAAAGCGTTGTTCATAGTTTTAGGCAGTAAATTACCATTGTAAAAGTGGTAGTTATCTCACATTGAGGAACTACCACACCATTAGTATTTAGGCCTTTAATTTGTAACGCTTGGATCAAAGCTTGCCGTCATTATTAAAGTTGATTCAAGTTCTTTATTTCCGCATTCTACTTCAAGTCTTTACAGGTTCTTTATCGCATTACTTATTATTATTATTTATCGCTTTCATAAATTAATTATCGTAATGCTTTCAAATTCAATTACCATCTCTGTGTTGTTTTCATTTTATTCCATGCCCGACTAAATGTTTAGAGTCCTGTTTGTGAGGACCGTCGTTTCGACGGGACTCGGTAATTAAATTAGCGTTAACTTATAGTAAATTTAGTTTTGGTCTTTGTTTCCAAGTTTAATTTAAATAACTTCGTCACGAGAGTGAGAGGTTATTTAACACTGTTTCGTCACCAGAGTGAGAAGCAAGTAAAGGTTAGAGCCGACACTGCGAGAGCGTGGGGATCAAACCAGATAGTGGGAACGGGGCATTGATCCTAAAAACAGCGAGAGCGCTTTAGGTATCGATTAGGATCTAATTGATTTTCAAAATACGTTTTCTAATTAGAACGGGCGAGGGAGAGCAAAATCCTGTGGTTAGGAAATGTGGCTTTAGTCAATAACGCGAGAGTGTGAGGCGGAGTCTTTAAACCAATATTTTCTACGGAACATACGTAAATTAGCGTCAATCAATTACTGAGTACCTGAGGTACACGGGATCCACATTCCGGTCTCTCTGTTCTCAATTACATTTCTTAGTTTTATTTTAGTTTCAGTCTTAGTTTTCCCCTAATCAATCATTCATCAGCCTTAGCTTTACAAAGCAATGATAGATAACGGTAGGTTGACATTAGTCTCTGTGGGTTCGACAATCTTTTATATTACTTCGATATTTCTGTGCACTTGCGGACGCATCAAGTTTTTGGCGCCGTTGCCGGGGACCAACAGTCAATATTGTTATTCCGTTGTTGCACCGTATAGACTAAGGCACTCCTATAAAAAAAATTTATAATAATAAAAAAAATTTTAAAAATTAAAAAAAAAATGTATCACCCAAATTTTCTCTATGATAACCACTCACAATATCTTGAGGAGCCGCACCCAAATTCTCTCTACAATTATCAACCGCAATACTCCCAGTATTTTGAGGAACCGCAACCAAATTTTTCCTACGATTACCATTCCCAAAATTTCGAGGAACCGCAAGAATCACATAATTCCGATCTCGAAACAATAATGGAGGATTTCCACGCGACACTAACTCATTTCCACCCAAATTACCACTCCCAATATTTTGAGGAACCACAAGAATCCGTCAATCCCAACCTTGAAACATTAATGGAGAATTTCATTGAAACAACAACTAATTCTAGGTTAGAATCTATGATGGAGTACTTTGTGGAGACCCAAACTCTCCATAATGAAGAGCTTAGAAGACAACATCTCGATACTCATGAAATCCTTAGGAAGATGAACACTATGGTCGAGTCCCTCGTGACTCACACCGAGGCATTGGAGACCCAAATCTTACTACTTGCACTGACACCTATAGAACCCTCCCCTGAGGAGAATGCGTATGTTATAACAACTAGTAGTGAAAAATAACTCAAAAATCCTGAGGAGAGTGATAATGAGGTTGAGGAGAGTGATAATGAGAATGATGAGAGTTCTGGTGAGGAAAGTGTAGAGAAAAATCCACCGACACCATCCGAAAGGTAGGTTGTCATAGAGGTAGAGAATGAAGCAACTATTGTTGTTCTTCCTCCATATACCCCACCAATTCTTTTCCCGCAAAGGTTTGTAGAGGCTAAAGTAGAATCCCAATCCAAAACGAATGTGGAGATATTGGAAAATATCCACACTAACACACCTTTGTCTGAGGTCCCGCATAAAAAGAGAAAATTAGAGGACCGCGAAACTAGGGAAAACATTACTGCTAAGAGGGTAAGGTTAAACTTTAAGGTGATGGATGAAATAACTAAACCCAAACTTGAAAAGCTAATACTTAGCATAGATCCAGAACCACCACCACAAGTTCAAAAGAATGAACTACCCCACAGAAGGAAGAAAAGAAAAGGTGAGGGATATGTGAGATGGCTTGATAAATGGCCATGGAAACCGAAAATTAACACTTCCATCCGTCGAGCTATCGACGTTAAACAAAGCTCTGCGTGGGAGGAAACCCACAAGTTTTTAATTTAAATGCTTTCCTTTCATTGTTTGTGTTTGCAGAAAATAAAGAATTGTATCTCTTGTCACGTCTCAGCTACATTTAGGCGAACGATCTCTTGATGACAATCCCTTAAGATGAGTTTGTGCCCACGCACATTCCTACGAATGTCACTGCTGGTGGTGACACTGATGATGAGTATGATAGGAGAAGGTACTTCCTTCGGAAACAAGCCATATAATGAGCGGCTTCAAGAAAGTGAAGTTTCAGCAAATTCAGATATCTCGTAGTACAAGACGTCGGGGTAGAAGTGGTCAGCAAAGACAAGGATAACAAGGGAAGAATCAGAGTGAATTTGGCTATGGTAGCACGCATTGGCAGTCATACAGGTTCTATCTTTCCTTTACCACCTTTTATCAAAACATTGAGGACAATGTTTGGTTTAAGTGTGGGGGAGGAACTCTACCGCTTTCATTTTAACGCATTTTAGTTAGATTTATTGCTTTCTAGCATGATTTTAAAAAAAATTTCTATTTTCGTTGCGTCTTTGCATGTGCTGTCAAGTCTTTATATGTGATTCTGTGTTTATCGATTTCCCACTCCCTTGAGCCACACCAAATATTTTGAAAATTTTTGCGTTAAAAATAGGGTTTCTTTTGAAAATCTTAGGTTACAGACGAAATTAAGGTTAGATTGTGAGTCATGGGAAAAATTCCGCAAAATCGATATCGTCTTAACACTGTGAGCCTCCCTATCATGGAAATCGATTTGAGTACTTGTTATGCCGTAGCCTTAAGTTCTCACCCCTTTAGTAGTCCCTAATTAGTTTATTTAGCAGTCAGCACCATCCTAAGCACGCACTAAGTAGGAAGCCGATGCAAATAAGTGTATGATCTCATGTTTAAATGGTAAATTGAAAGGAAACAAAATGAATGAAAAGAAATGCTCCTTCTAAGTTAGGTGATCCTCACCCGATCATTTAGCCCAACGGTGCAAACGTCTTTATTTTATTGATATTTAAGCCAATGTGCAAAAGAAAAAACAGAAGAAAAAAAAAATGATAATAATAATGAGATCATAGTCACTAACAGGTTATCCTACCATGAGTGTGAAAGGATAACGGGCTTAATGTGATTGCGCCAAAATGAAAAGGGATGAAAGAAAGATGAGTTAGTTAGGTTTAGGTATAATGACATGATTCAGATTGGTTTGTATAGAAGGGAGGTTGATGACCGCAAAAGCGGAATTGTGTTGTTACGATATCCTTAGTGTGTAAGCTAGTACCTATGACACAAACTCAACCAAAGTAGAGTTGGTAGCCTAGGATGAGTATCCGTATGCACTATTTTTCTTACGAGTCATGGTTTGCTTGAGGACAAGCAAAGGTTTAAGTGTGGGGGTGTTTGATAACACGGAAATGTATCGTATTTTGGCCTTGATTTACATTCAATTATTATATCATTTTCGTCTAATATCCGATTTTCTCGAGAATATTTAAGTGTTTTTGCAGGTATTTCTATTTCCAAGTTAAAAGTATGCAAAGTGGAGAAAAGAAGCAAAACAAGGAAGAAAAGATGCAGAAAAGAGCAGAAAATAGCAGAATCCAAATTCTGCTGGTGTGACGACCGTGGCAGGTCCACCACGACCGTGGCAGACACAAATTTCATCACGACCGTCACACCCTTGTCACGACCGTAACACATTGCTTAAAGGTGACAAGCGTCACACCCCTTGTCACGACCGGTACGCACAACCTTCTCAGATATTAAATTTAAGTTACGTGGCCTCTCTCAACGGATGTAACTCAACAAATCCACGATCAGCCACCGTCTACTAACATCATCACTTGGAAGTTACTTCAGAAAGTCAACCGCCCACTACTTCTCCAACTTCCCACTTCTCCCATTTTCTCCACCACTCTTTTATGCTCCATAGAAGTAAGAAAACGAAATCCCCCTCTATATATAGGATTTCCCTTGTCATTTTTTATCATCCAAGTTTCTGGGCGCGAAAGCGTTGTTCATAGTTTTAGGCAGTAAATTACCATTGTAAAAGTGGTAGTTATCTCACATTGAGGAACTACCACACCATTAGTATTTAGGCCTTTAATTTGTAACGCTTGGATCAAAGCTTGCCGTCATTATTAAAGTTAATTCAAGTTCTTTATTTCCGCATTCTACTTCAAGTCTTTACAGGTTCTTTATCGCATTACTTATTATTATTATTTATCGCTTTCATAAATTAATTATCGTAATGCTTTCAAATTCAATTACCATCTCTGTGTTGTTTTCATTTTATTCCATGTCCGGCTAAATGTTTAGAGTCCGGTTTGTGAGGACCGTCGTTCCGACGGGACTCAGTAATTAAATTAGCATTAACTTATAGTAAATTTAGTTTTGGTCTTTGTTTCCAAGTTTAATTTAAATAACTTCGTCACGAGAGTGAGAGGTTATTTAACACTGTTTCGTCACGAGAGTGAGAAGCAAGTAAAGGTTAGAGCCGACACTGCGAGAGCGTGGGGATCAAACCAGATAGTGGGAACGGGGCATTGATCCTAAAAACAGCGAGAGTGCTTTAGGTATTGATTAGGATCTAATTTATTTTCAAAATACGTTTTCTAATTAGAACGGGCGAGCGAGAGCAAAATCCTGTGGTTAAAAAATGTGGCTTTAGTCAATAACGCGAGAGTGTGAGGCGGAGTCTTTAAACCAATATTTTCTACGGAACATACGTAAATTAGCGTCAATCAATTGCTGAGTGCCTGAGGTACACGGGATCCACATTCCGGTCTCTCTGTTCTCAATTACATTTCTTAGTTTTATGTTAGTTTTAGTCTTAGTTTTCCCCTAATCAATCATTCATCAGCCTTAGCTTTACAAAGCAACGATAGATAATGGTAGGTTGACATTAGTCTCTGTGGGTTCGACAATCTTTTATATTACTTCGATATTTCCGTGCACTTGCGGACCCATCATTCATCTTTGGTGAACATGATCTTGAAGCGTTTGTCACAAAGTTGGCTTTATTTAGAAGATACTGCTTTAGTCTTTTAACATAAAGTACATCTTCAATGAATGTGAAAGTTAGTACTTCAACTTTGACAATGCCAAGAATTTTTCTTTTAAGGTATTCCCCTATTGAAATAACCCTTGGACTAGAACTAGACTTGAAAGTTAGTTTATGTCTCCCACCAAAAGCTTAGAGCCACCACTTATCAAAACAACATAGATTTAAAGTGGTCCTCAAGCAAACCTACAAAACAAATTAAGTTTAATTTGGTACCCAATGTGCTTTGGGTCCATCAAAGTTAGTACCTTTCTTTACCCACGCATAATGCCCACTTGCAACACTAAAGTTTCTTACATAGCAAGCATTAGGTGTATGGCCAACAATACCACAATAAAAACAAGTAGGTTCAAAGTTGCTCTTATATCTTGGAACATAAGATTTCTTTTTAAGAAATCTTTTCTTTTTAGGATTAGGATGCACATTCCTAGGTTTGTTAACTTTCTCTTTGGAAGTTTGATCCTTAGCCTTAACAAATATAGTTTTACTTGAACTTGGTTTAGAAAACTTTGAATAGCTAAGTCCACTTTTATCATTTGAATATCTTTGTTGACTAAGGACTTATTCCAATCCAATTTGTCCTTTCTCATACCTTTCAAGTACTCTTTTTAATTGAACAATTTGAAAAGAGAGAGATTCACAATTTTTACATACAAAATTCTGTTTTTCACTAATCATCTTTTGTTTCTCATTTTCGATCGATCTCTTTTTCTAATGAAACATGTTTTTCTTCTAAAGTTGAAATTTATTTCTTTTGAGATGATATAGTTTTATACAGAATTTTGCATTCATTTAATAATTCATTTATGGCACCTTGTGCATCACTATCAAAAGAATTATTACTAACCTCATCTTCTTCATCATCGGAGTGGTGTGATGTTATCAATGCAAGATTTACATGTTCTTCATCTGAAGATGAACTCATTTCGTTGTCTACATATGTTTTCCTTTTCTTTTTATGATTCTTTTTCTTGAATTTATTTTTCTTTTGAAGTGTAGGACATTCACTTTTAACATGTCCTCTTTCTCCACATTCAAAGCATTTAATCTTTCTCGTTGGTGCTTCCCCTTTAGTGATCTCCTTTTTCCTTTCTTTTCTTAAAAACTTTTCAAACTTTTTGATAAGATCATCATTTTCATCACTATTGGACTCATCCTCTTGATTGCTATCATAATTTTTACTTTTGTCTTTAAGGCAACGTCTTTTGAATCTTTTAGTTATATTTCATGCTTCTCCAATCTTTCAAGTTCTAACTCATGCTCTTGAAGTTTACCAAATAGAGATGCGGAAGTCATCGTAGAGAGGCTTTTCTTTTCCGATATTGCCGTTACTTTTGGTTGCCATTCTCTAGTCAATGATCTTAGAATTTTGAGATTTAATTCATCATTTGAGAATGTTTTACCAAGTGCCATTAAGTGGTTAGTCAAATGAACAAATCTCTTCTGTAATGCAACAATGGATTCTCTGGGCTGCATTCGGAACATTTCATATTCTTGACTTAAAGTGTTTAGTCTGGATCTTTTTACTTCAGCCGTACTTTCATGTGTTTCTACCAACGTATCCCATATTTCTTTACCCTATTTACATTGACAAACACGAAAAAACTCATCCCTACTTAATGCACTCTGAAGAATATTGGCAGCTTTCTTTTCATTCAAGATTCTTTTCTTGTCATCTTCATCATATGTATTTTTTAACTTTGGAGTAACAACACCATCGACCACATTAACCGGATTATGCGGATCATTCTCAATGGCTTCCCATATACCTTCTCCTTGTGCTTCAAGATGTGCCTTCATGCGGATTTTCCAAAAGTCAAAATACTCTCCAGAGAAAAGTGGGGGCTTGTTACTACTTCCACCGTCTTTGAATACCGGGTTTGTGCTTGCGGAAGCCATACTGGATCTGTAGGAACAAGTTACATATAACCTGCTCTGATGCCAATTGTAAGTTATATGTTTGCCTAAGAGGGGGTGAATTAGGCTCTTAGACAATTATCCGGATTTTTGACGGTTTTTGAATTTTACTTTCCTAAAAGTTTCTAAGTGAGGAAAGCGGTAAATGTGGAAAGTAAAGAACACTAAGACGTATAGTGGTTCCCCTCACAGGTCGAGAGTACTCCACTCCCTTTTCAACACGAAAGAGATTTTTACTAATGTTAGATCTTAGGACAAGACACACCTAGTCTTCCTATACAAGACTCTAACAATCCACACCAAGAACACCCTCTTGGATTTTATAAGTTTAAAGTCCATCCGAGAATCAACCTCTCACAAATGGACCTCTTGTATCCACAATCCAGATAACAAGGTTTACAACCAAATAATCTTATATCCAACAATCCTGGAAAAATAAGATATGTTACAACAAGAGTTTTTGAAACAAGTTTGTAGTATATAAATCCTATGAAGGACTTCTTCTCTTTCAAATATGAAATTTCAATATCATAAACTCTCTAAGTGTTCAAATGATACTTTTATGTATGTAATATGAAAATGGTATTCAAAAAGTATCTTGTATAAAATTTCTGTTATGGAAAAATATGCTTAGAGATTGTAGAGAGTTTTTTGAAAGAGGTGAATTACAAAAGAAACTTTGAATTCAATATATAGTGTGCATGCACCCATTCAATAATCAAGGCAATGCTTGAAAGAATTTCTGAAAATTATTATACAATGAATGGAAAAGATGCAAGCAAGAGGTATCATGAAAAAGTGTTTTTAAACAAAGAATTTTTCAAAAAAGCTTCAGGTGCAATCGATTGCATCAGAATGACAATCGGTTGCACCAAGTGTAACGTGCAAAAAATTTGAAAATTTAGCCTAGTGCAATCGATTGCATCAGGATGACAATCGATTGCATCAGTGTAAACAATGAAAAATTCTTAATGCAAATGATTCTAAGCCATATACCATCTAAAAATATGACCAAGACTTTAGATGAACTTTGAAAAATGTTTATCAAGGATTTAAATCAAAGAATGACTTTTTAATGCAAGATTATAAAACTTGAGCACTAAGATTTGTTTTAGACAAGAATTTCATATACCTAAAAGTTTGATTAATCATATCTTGCAAGTGTAGTCATGTCTTATGCATTTCTTCTTTTTCCTTCTTTGAGAAATCTTCAAGACTTAAATTAATATGAAACTTGTTCTAGCTTTGAAGTCTTTGATCCATTTCCTTTTGTACATAAAACCTTGAATGAACATTGTTGTCTTCATCAAAACCATTGAGAAGCTATGTCTTCACAATCGCTCTGACCTCAAAGATGCCAAGACTAGAATCAATGACTTGAAGTGCGAGAACGTGGGGATATACAATGAGCTGAAGAAGCTGCAGGGTCACCAGGAGGCCAAGATACTGCTTCAAAAAGAGGTGACCCAAATGAAGGAGGAGGTGAAGAATGTTACTGACGAGAATGCCCGCCTGAAGGTGAGGATTGCGGAGCTGGAGAGGTCGTCTGCAGCGGGTGAGGACGAGACTGATGACAAGAGGGCCTTGAAGACGAGGAAGAACCTGATTGAGAGGATTCGTGTCCTCGGGGAGGACACCCTAGGGGCAGCTGAGTTGGGGGGCTTATGTTCTGGACTGGACAGGCGTTGTGCCCTCTGAGGGGCAAGGCCCAATCCGATACATCCTTTGGACCGACCCAATAGCCAGAAACTAGCCGTTGGGCAGAAACTAGCCGTTGGGCATGTTCCCTTCACGCGCAAAGTAGTTCACGCGACCAACTGCCTCCACGGATATCACGGAAACAGTTAGTCCGATTCAAAAGGCCACGCGCCCTGCTCTCCACTTGGCAACCCCTCATTGGCGAATCAGGCGCTTTGCTCACTAAGAATCCACCTATAAATACCCCCTCGCTTGAGAGGGGTAGGTATCAAATATCCAATACTTGAAATCTCTTACTTGCTTTCTCTTTGACCAAACACTTACTTTGGCATCGGAGTACCTGGCAGGTACCTCCACCCCTTTTCCTCCCCTACAAGCATCATCACCTGTCCTACGTGAAGGTCACGACGATCCAATCTGATCACCTCAGATCAGTGGCGCCGTCTGTGGGAAACTAGCTTCCCCGTCTTTTTTCAAGATCCTATCTTTTTCACTTCAAAGACCAAAGCTTCATCTTCTAAAGATCATCATGGCCTCCACCAAGAATGATGCCCGCCAATACTCTAATGCTGTCGTTGTGACTGACAACGCCGACCACATCTTCGGCGAACATGTGCTTCAAGAAACCGACCTACAGGACGGAAAAACTACATCCCCGACCCCCGAGGAAGTGAAACTTAGAGCACTAGCTGCCGAGCGGGTTTTCGAACCCATTCCTGTCCCGCAGAATGCTGATCCAAGTACAGCTGCCCTCGCCGCCTCTCTCAACAGATCAAACCCGTTGATCTTCCAGCAAGGAGAGAAAAACAACACTCTCCAGCATGTCCTCCAAGAACGGCTTGCTTCGGAGAAACACCTCATCCCATCTCCACGTCCCAGGTCTCCCCCTCAAAAACGGAGACGCGATAGGTCCAGAAGTCTCTCACTGGAGAGAAGACGATCAAGATCGGAAGAGCCCGCATCCGATCTCGCCCGAAGACACCGCAAGTCTCCTCCGCGAAAGTCAAGACGCTCCCCGGCATCCAAGAAACCCCGAAAGCCAGATAGGCATGAGCGCCTCCATACGCGCAGACATTCTCCGCGACGCAGCAGAAGCAGTGGTCATAGCCGTTCTTCCTCCCGCTCTCCAAGCTCAAGCAGCGACGACGACGTCCACGGCCCCCTTTCACAGGAGATCATGGACACGAGAATTCCTCGTGGGTTAGAAAAGCCCCCTACTCTAGCAACCTACGATTGGACCACCGACCCCGGCGAACACATAGAGAACATAGAAGCAATGCTCCATTACCACAACGTGACCGGGGCCATAAAGTGCAGATTATTCCCGATCACACTGAGAAAGGGGGCAATGGCTTGGTTCAAGCGCCTTCCTCGAGGGTCGATCACATCATGGAGAAACTTGAAGACTCAATTTTCTCGACATTTTACAGCTTCCCGACGACATCCCAAGTCGGAGGCCACCTTGGAAGCTATTATACAAGGAAAGGACGAATCCTTGCAGGCATACATCGAACGGTTCAACAGAGAAGCCGTGGAGGTCCAGAAGTCTCTCACTGGAGAGAAGACGATCAAGATCGGAAGAGCCCGCATCCGATCTCGCCCGAAGACACCGCAAGTCTCCTCCGCGAAAGTCAAGACGCTCCCCGGCATCCAAGAAACCCCGAAAGCCAGATAGGCATGAGCGCCTCCATACGCGCAGACATTCTCCGCGACGCAGCAGAAGCAGTGGTCGTAGCCGTTCTTCCTCCCGCTCTCCAAGCTCAAGCAGCGACGACGACGTCCACGGCCCCCTTTCACAAGAGATCATGGACACGAGAATTCCTCGTGGGTTAGAAAAGCCCCCTACTCTAGCAACCTACGATTGGACCACCGACCCCGGCGAACACATAGAGAACATAGAAGCAATGCTCCATTACCACAACGTGACCGGGGCCATAAAGTGCAGATTATTCCCGATCACACTGAGAAAGGGGGCAATGGCTTGGTTCAAGTGCCTTCCTCGAAGGTCGATCACATCATGGAGAAACTTGAAGACTCAATTTTCTCGACATTTTACAGCTTCCCGACGACATCCCAAGTCGGAGGCCACCTTGGAAGCTATTATACAAGGAAAGGATGAATCCTTGCAGGCATACATCGAACGGTTCAACAGAGAAGCCGTGGAGGTCCATACGACGGACCATATGAAGAAGTATCTCCTCAAAAAGGGCCTGAAACCAAAAAGTGAGTTTCGTAAAGCCGTCGGGAATAAAACTCCTCGAACATTGACAGAACTTCTCCGGAAGGCTGAAGCGTATATACAATACGAGGAGAAGGAGGTTGCCTATCATGCCCGGGACACGAGAGATCGAGACAGCACCTGGGCAACAAAAAAAGACGAGCTGGAGTCATCCCAGCAAGGAAAAGAAAGGCAACGAGACGATCGTCCTCGAGAAGGTAAAGGGCCTGCTGGCCGTTTCACGAAATATACCCTGCTTACGGCTCCCCGTGAACACATTCTCTCCGAATGCATCAATACAGAATTCAAGCAGGGGCCGTCAGGTTCCCCAAACCAACGACGTCCAAAGGCAACGTCGATAAGAGCAAGTATTGTCGCTTCTACCGCAGCCACGACCACACAACCGAGGATTGCGTACACCTTAAAGACGCAATAGAGGTTCTCATCAACGAGGGTCACTTGAAATAATATGTAAAGAAAGGTGAGTCCTCCCGACGAGAGGCTTCAGACCCAAAGAAGGAGAAAAAATCGTCTCAGTCTAGTCCTCCCCCGCAGGTCGCCATGTCCATTACGCGACCAGAGGACTTTGTCATTCTTGATTACCTCGAAGAGCCTTCCCGGACGTCCGCCCACAGCACTTGGGAAGCTTTCCCTGCAGCCATGGTTATCTCATGCGGGGGGTACAATGAGCTGACAGTAGGATCCATCAAAAGGAAGTTCGAGAAGCTTATAGATTGCAATCCTGATCGGTTGTCTACGCTCGAGAAAATCAAGGGACGCTCCCAACCGATCACGTTCTACCGTGAGGAGCTGCCCGAGGGCTCTCCGAATTCTCACATTCCTCTGCGCATCAGGGCCAGACTAGCAAACACCGACGTCCGGAGGATCCTAGTCGACCAGGGCAGTTCAGTGGACATTATGTACACGGGCTTGTTCCACACCCTAAAGCTAGACCAGAAGAACGGAGCCACGACCAGACATTGGGGATACGTGGAGCTACCGGTCACATTCGGGGAAGAGGAAGCTTCCAGGTCGATCAAGACCCAGTTTTTGGTGATCGATTTCCCGTCGCTGTATCAATGCATTTTGGGTAGGCCAGCATTCACATAACTGATCGTTGTTCCTTCAACCGTCCACCTCAAGCTAAAGTATTATACTAAGAAAGGTCACGTCGCAACTTTACATGGGGACATAGAAGCTGCCCGCAGATGCTTCGAGGCAGCGACCAGGGGACATAACCAGATCGGAGCAGTACTGAAAGTAGCCAAATGGCCAAGGAATGAAGATCGTCCAACCGAAGATGATCAACCGGATAAGAAGCCTGCACTTCCCGTGCACATCATCGACCTTAGCAGTCGAATTTCAGAAGACTGCAAGGAAGATCACGGTGAGGTTGCGCCAATAGGGATGACCAGCTCCCTCACTTCAACTCTCATGCGGCCAGTTCTAGACGAGGAATTCGAAGTCATCACCTTCAATAATAACCCCAACAGAGGGGTGAAGATAGGCGCATGATTACCCGACGAGGTCAAGCTACAGCTGAAGAAATACCTGGACGACAACACTGACCTGTTTTCCTGGAGCGCAGCAGACATGCCCGGGTTAGACCCCAAGACCGCGTGCCACCATTTGACCATTGATCCAGCTGCTCGCGCCGTTGCACAACGGAGAAGAAAGTAATCTGATGAGAAGACACATGCTGCCGAAAAACTTGTACAAGACCTCTTAGAGGCAAAATTCATATCGGAGGCCAGGTATACAACCTGGATGTCCAACATTGTACTTGTGAAAAAACATAGTGGAAAATGGCGCATCTGCATTGACTACACCGATCTCAACCGGGCATGCCCGAAAGATGCTTACCCTTTACCGAGCATAGATAAACTCGTAGATAACTCTGCAGGTTTCAAACTCTTGTCCTTCATGGACGCCTATTCGGGATACAATCAAATCCCTATGGCCGAAGAGGATAAGAGGTATACCGCATTCATGACCTCCTCAGGGAACTATTACTACAACGTAATGCCCTTCGGTCTAAAAAAACGTTGGGGCCACGTACCAGCGCATGATGAATAAAGTCTTCCGATCAGAAATCGGGGACATGCTCGAAGTATACATGGACGATATGATCGTGAAGTCCCAAGAGGAATCCGATCACACGACTCACCTACAAAAGGTCTTCGACCAGGCCAAGAAATGTAAAATGCGCTTTAACCCTGAAAAGTGCACCTTCGGCGTACGAGCAGGGAAGTTCCTCGGATTCTATCTCACCGAAAGGGGAATAGAAGTAAACCCAGATAAATGTCGAGCATTCGCAGAGTTCCCCACGCACAGGTCAAAGAAGTTCATCCAATCCCTAAATGGGATGCTCGCCTCCCTTTCTCGATTTGTGGCCAAATCCGCTCAACACGCACTGCCCTTCTTTAAACTGCTCAGGAAAGAGACCAGTTTCGAATGGATGGAAGAATGCGAGCAAGCCCTGACCCACCTTAAGCGGGCTTTGTCCGAGCCACCTGTGCTTTCTCGACCAGAATGCGGGGAAACCTTATACTTGTACCTCTTTGTTGCCAGCGAAGCCATTAGCGCTGCCCTTGTCCGCGAAACAACAGATGGGTAGAAGCCCATCTATTTCACCAGCAAGGCCCTACAAGGGCCAGAAGTCAGGTACGCGCAGATAGAGAATATCACCCTTGCCCTCATAACCGCCGCGAGGAGGCTTAGACATTACTTCCTGACCCACACTGTAATTGTTCGCACGGACCAGCCCATTAGACAATTGCTATGCCAACCAGATATGGTGGGTAGGATGCTTAAATGGTCCCTGGAGTTATCAAAATTCGACATTCAATACGAGGGTAGAAAGGCCCTCAAGGCGCAAGCGTTGACCGACTTCGTGGCAAAAATGACCCCGCTACCGTCCCCGTCATGTGGAGCACATAAATGGACTGTGTATGTAGATGGGGCATCCAGCCCCTCAAGGAGCGGAGCAGGTATCATCCTCGAAAACGAGGAAGGAATTTTGATAGAAGTATCGTTGGTCCTGTCCTTCCTTACATCCAACAACAAAGCGGAATACGAAGCCTTCCTCGCAGGACTACGCCTGGCCAAGGACGTGGGCGCCATGGAAATAAAAATCTACACCGATTCCCAGCTCGTAGCGTCACAAGTACGGGGAGAGTTTCAAGCAAAGAACGATCAGCTAGCCGAATACCTGGCGCCAGTGAAGGAAAGAATCGCAAAGTTCGATCCATGGGAAATCCAGCACATCCCCCGCAAACGAAACACGCGAGCAGACATCCTGTCCAAACTAGCCAGCACTGGCAGAAAAGGCGGAAATAAGTCCGTCGTACAAGAAGTGTTGGCCCGACCTAGTATTGAGAAACCATCCGAGCTACTCGACGTCAACATCATCGGAGACACCCATGGCTAGATGACTCTCGTATACGACTACCTCACCAAAGGGGAGCTGCCCGAGGATAGTAAAGAAGCTAGCATAACTAAACGACGAGCCTGTTCGTATGTGCTGGTTGAAGGCAAACTCTACCGAAAAGGATTCTCCATCCCCCTCTTAAAATGCA
This sequence comes from Lathyrus tuberosus, assembly GCA_022829125.1. NCBI lineage: Eukaryota > Viridiplantae > Streptophyta > Magnoliopsida > Fabales > Fabaceae > Lathyrus > Lathyrus tuberosus. Next base: position 7,017,601 of record JALAZF010000137.1, on the reverse strand, counting down.
TCGAGGAGAGTAAGGTCCCCGAGATTTTACAAGAAATCCATGAGGGCATCAACGCGCAACACTTAGGGGGAAGATCCCTTGCACGAAAAGCCTTACGAGCAGGATATTACTGGCCAACCATGCCGCACGACTCCAAGGAACACGTCCAAAAGTGAGACCGGTGTCAGCGTCACGGGGACATGCATTTGGCACCCCCAAATGAGTTGAAGACTCTGTCCACGCCATGGCCCTTCGCCTGGTGGGGAATGGACATACTCGGCCATTTACAATGGGGTCTTATCAAAACAAATTTCTAATCGTGGCCGTCGACTACTTTACGAAGTGGATCGAAGCCGAAGCCCTCGCCAAGATCACAACCTTCAACATACTTCGTTTCTATAAAAGTAACGTCCTCACACGGTTTGGGGTGCCCCAGGCCCTTGTAACCGACAACGGAACCCAGTTCACTGACCGAAAGTTCCAAGACTTCGTCGCCAAATTAGGCACGAAGCAGCACTTTACTTCCGTCGAGCATCCCCAGACCAACGGCCAAGCAGAAGCGGCGAACAGGGTGATCCTGTGTGGTCTGAAACGAAGGCTGGGCGAATCCAAGAAGAGATGGGTCAAGGAGCTACATAGCGTGCTCTGGGCTTACAGGACAACACCGCAGTCCACCATCGGGGAAACCCCTTTCCGACTAGCCTACGGAACCGAGGCGGTGATACCGGTAGAAATTAGAGAGCCCTCCAGACGAACGGAAGCTCCCCTCGATGAGGAGATGAATGACGAAGCCTTAAGAGAAGAGCTCGATCTGGTCGAAGAAATATGATCAGGAGCAGCTCTCCACGAGGCCTCGCTGAAACAATAAATAACCTTGCGCCACGATGCTAAGGTCATAAAGCGCGACTTCCCCGTTGGCAGCCTGGTCCTGCGTAGAAACCAGAAAGATTCGTGCAAGGGGAAGCTGGCCACAAACTGGGAAGGACCCTACATGGTCAAGTCCAAAATGGGCACCGGAGCCTACTACTTAGAAGCTCTGGACGGAGAACCATTTGCTCGACCATGGAATGCTGAAAAGCTTAAACAATACTACAGTTAAGCCCGACCACAAGGTCGGACTAACTACCGACGAGATCTCCCCAAAACGGGGAGACGGCGCGGCCACAGGATCATGCCCTGGTGAAGCATGACCCTCCTTTACAACGCCGGCCAGCCTCTGCTCATGGGACGAGCAGACCCTGCGCCCAACGGGGACACCTCAATCGAGCTCCGTCGTTGCTTCACCAAGAAGGCAGGACACCCAGCTCGCGATGGGAACAGTCCAAGCCTATGGGATTAGTACCTCAACCGAGATCCTAGTCTCATCCCCGGTAAAACTTCCTTGTCCTCCCCAACAAGTTCCAAACTGTCGGGCATAATAAAAACAAGTCGAGCAAACATCCATTCAAACAAGCATGCATAAATAAATGCGAAAAGAATTTATAACAAAAAGTAAATAACATTGGTTACAAAGCCAGAATAAGTCAGGTATATATTAGAGGGGCTATGCTCGACAAACATTACATAAAAAAGGCGCGCAGGCCCACAAAATACATGTACATTCAAAAAATGTCTTAGTCAAACTAAACGACCTCACTGACACCCTCCAAGGGGACCACCTCGCCATTGACGACCACGTTGAGCATACCCATTCCTTCGGTCAGCAGCTGGACGTCAGAATTGAGGGCCTTCACCTGCTCCAAAGCAGCATTAAAGCCAAACTCAGCTACCCCTAGGTTGTCCTCCCCGAGGACATAGATCATCTTAATCAGGCCCTTCCTCGTCTTCAAGGCCCTCTCGTCATCAGTCTCGTCCTCACCCGCTGCAAACGACCCCTCCAGCTCCACAATCCTCGCCTTCAGGCGGGCATTCTCGTCAGTAACATTCTTCACCTCCTCCTTCATTTGGGTCACCTCCTTTTGAAGCAGTATCTTGGCCTCCTGGTGACCCTGCAGCTTCTTCAGCTCATTGTATATCCTCACAGTCGGTGCCACCGATCTGAGGTGATCAGACTGGATCGTCGTGACCTTCACGTAGGACAGGTGATGATGCTTGTAGGGGAGAAAAAGGGGTGGAGGTACCTGCAAGGTACTCCGATGCCAAAGTAAGTGTTTGGTCAAAGAGAAAGCAAGTAAGAGATTTCAAGTATTGGATATTTGATACCCGCCCCTCTCAAGCGAGGGGGCATTTATAGGTGGATTCTTAGCGAGCAAAGCACCTGGTCCGCCAATGAGGGGTTGCCAAGCGGAGAGCAGGGCGCCTGACCTTTTGACTCGGACTAACGGTTTCCGTGATATCCGGGGAGACAGTTGGTCGCGTGAACTACTTTGCGCGTGAAGGGAACATGTCCAACGACTAGTTTCTGCCCAACGGCTAGTTTCTGGCTATTGGGTCTGTCCAAAGGCTGGATCGGATTGGGCCTTGCCCCTCTGGGGCACAGCGGCTGCCTAGTCCAGAACACAAGTATTAATTAGTCTAAACTTTAATGACTTTTACTTATAATAGTGAACAAGATTTAAGGTGTTTTTTTTCTTATAATAGTGATCGGAGGGAATACTAACTTACATGAGATACTAATAGGATTTAAATTTATAATCTTCCGAGTTCCAAAATTAGAATTTATTAAATTCAGATTTTATTAACGTTGCCCTTTGTTAAGAGTTGTCTTTTTCTAAATGTTTTTGTTGGTTATTTGTATTCTTTTTTGTCTCGTTTTTATTCCTTTGAATTTTTCTAACAAGAGTTTTAATCAAATAGATGTAGCACTGAGAAAAGTAGTGATTGACTTCTCGTGAGTATGATACAAATTTCAACAACCAACCTAGCCTGCAATCTTTTCCAAAAAAATTATTATAGCTTCTGTAACTTATACCAACCTATCTTTCCAACCTAGCCTTCAATCTTTTCCAAAAAATTATTATAGCTTCTGTAACTTATGCCAACCTATCTTTAATGTAATATAGATATCAAATTCATATAATGAAATCAAAACCTTATTTGAGATAATAGGGTAAAGTTGTTAATATTGCAAAGTAAGAAACACATTCCTTTTAAGCTTTAGTGTATTTGTGTATTGTTAGTGAGTGCTAACAGTTTTTTTATACGGTCTGCAAATATGTGGTGATTTTTTTTACTAAATAGTATTAGAATTCTTAAAAATTATATATATATATATATATATAGAAATTGATAAGTCATGGATTACGAAATCACGGTCATCGATTGCATATGAATAAGAGATAAAAGAATTTATTAATTTTGCATTTAAAGATGCAAAAGAAAACGACATAGTAATATACCCTTGTAAGCGCGGTGGTTTCAAAAAATTGAAGAGCACTAGTGGCATGTTCAACTACTAATGTGGTTACCATTTATAAATTTTTTATAAATGGGATCTCATATTGGAAGAAAATCTTGCAAAAATTTTAAAATGCATTGTTAACGAAAAACGATTGGATTGTTTTTGTTCAATACATGCAGAAAAAAAATACACATGTAATATTAGTGTTTTACTCATATAATTGTATTTTTAATATATAAACGAGTATTTTTTAAGTGTTTTAAAGCGTGTTTTTATTTGTTACCAATGTAGAAAATAGCAAAACAAAATGCTAAAAATAGAGAAAAATTGAAGATTCCTCATACACTCGGATATAAGTCGCTTGCAAGGAATGAACATGAGTTGGTATATCTAAATCTATCTATTGTTGATTGTATGCTTAATAGTACAAATAATTAATATTTATGTTTATTTGTAGGAATTAAGAGATGAACGACCATATAACATAACAAAAGTGTTATGGACTGGGCAGGCGCTTGACCCACAGTAGGGCAAGGCCCAATCTAGTCCAGCTCTTGGCAATGCCCAATAGCTGGATTCAGCCAATCTAGTCGTTGGACATAATCTAGCCGTTGGACACGATATAGCCGTTGAGCACAATATGACCGTTTGGGAGGTCCACCTCACGCGCTTGACAGTTTACGCGGCCAACTGCCTCTCCGAATCTCACGGGGACAGTTGGACCTGGTCAAAAGGTCACACACTTGACCTTCCACCTGGCAGTCTCCCATTGTCCGGCCAGATATTTCGGTCACATGGAAGACTTTGGCCCCACGCTGAGGGTTATCTCTATAAATACCCTCTCACGTGAGAGGGCCAGGTATGATCACTATTCAATATTTTAAATCATACCTAAACACTTTGCACTTGCTTTCTCTCTATCCCAAACTTACTTTGGCATCAGAGTACTTTGCAGGTACACCCCCTTCTCTCCTACAACCATCATCTCTGCCCTATACGGAAGACCACGACGATCCAGTCTGATCACACAAGATCAATGGCGCTGTCTGTGGGAAACATCGCTTCACCGTCTTTTTGAACCAAGATTCCTCATCTTTTCAACCTAAAGACCAAAGCTTACTCTCTAAAAATCCCTTTGATCATCATGGCCTCCAGCAGAAACGATGATGTCCATCAAGATCTTGTTGTCGCCGTTACCATGGATAACGTCGACCACCATAACCCCGGAGCTGCGGTCCATGAGACCGACCACAAGGACGGAAATACTGCGTTTATTTCTTTCGACGATGTGAAACCACGCGCACAGTCTTCCGGTCACGTCTTTGAGCCCATACCCGTCCCTCAAAACGCTGACCCCGACACTGATGCCCTCATTGCCTCTCTCAACATGTCCAACTACCTGATCATCCAACAGGGCGAGAAGATCAACATGCTCGAGTACACTCTTCAGGAGTGACTTCCTTCGCAAAGGCCTCGCAGTCCGTATCCACGCCCCCAGTCTCCCCCTCAGAAACGCCGACGAGACAGATCCAAGAGCATTTCTCTCATCAGGGGACAATCAAAGTCGGAAGAATCTGAGCAAGAGGTCGCTAAGAGACGACACCGTACTTCTCCGCGGAGATCCAGACATTTCCCTGCCCCGAAGAGGAACAAGCCCTTAGAAAAGCATCGTGAACATCGTCGGTCACGCAAACATTCTCCACGATGCAGCAGAAGTCGCGGGTGCAACCACTCACCATGCAGGTCATCGAGCACTAGCAGTGATGATGACGTCCGTGGACCCCTGTCTCAGGAGATCATGGACACCCGTATTCCTCGCGGGCTGAAGAATCCTCCTCCTCTGGCTCTATATGATGGCACCACGGACCCTGGCGAGCATATAGAGAATATTGAAGCCATGCTCCACTACCACAACGTGAGCGGAGCCATCAAGTGCAAGTTGTTCTCTATCACCCTTAGAAAGGGGGCCATGACCTGGTATGAGAGGCTTCCCCGAGGTTCAATCACCTTGTGGAAGGATCTGAAGAGCCAATTCGCCCGACACTTCACTGCTTCCCGACACCATCCCAAGTTGGAAGCCACTCTTGAAGAAATACTTCCTCGAGAGCGAGTTCCGCAAAGCTGTGGGCATCGAGACACCCTGCACCCTGACCGAACTTCTCTGTAAGGACCAAGCTTATATACAGTACGAGGAGAAAGAAGTCGCGTACAAGGCCCGAGATTCAAGGCAACGAAAAAGGACGACTCAGAGGCTCCCCGACGTGACAAGGAGAGACGACGAGAGGACCGTCCTCGCGAGCACCAGGGGCCCGCCGGCCGCTTCACAGAATACACCTTGCTGACAACTCCCCGCGAGCGCATTCTCTCTGAATGCATCAACGCAGAATTCAAGCAAGGAGGTGTCTGTTTCCCTAAGCCAACAACGTCAAAGGGAAACACTAACAATAGCAAGTATTGTCGCTTCCATCGCAGTCACGACCATGTGACCGAAGATTGTGTTCATCTGAAGAACGCTATTGAGATCCTCGTCAAGGAGGGTCACCTGAAACAATATACGAAAAATGGAAAAGCTTCCCGATGAGAGACCTCAGAGTCCAAGAAGGAAACAGAAGCTTCGCCATCTAGTCCTCCCCCTCAGGTTGTTATATCTATCACACGGCCAGAGGACTTCTTCGCCCCTGACTACCTCAAAGACCCTCCCCAGATCACCGCGCACAGCACCTGGGAGACCTTCCCCACGATAATGGTTCTCTCATGTGGCGGATACAATGAGCTCACTGTAGGGTCGATCAAAAGAAAATTCGACCACCTGATTGACTACAGCCCTGACCGACTATCCACGCTCGAGAAATTTCGGGGGCGTTCTCAGCCTATCACATTCTACCGTGAAGAGCTGCCTGAGGGCTCCCCGAACTCACACATTCCTTTGCTTATCAGGGCAAGACTGGCTAGCATTGATATCCGAAGGATCCTGGTCGACCAGGGCAGTTCGGTGGACATCATGTACACCCGTTTGTTTCGTGCCTTGAAGCTCGAACAGAAAAATCTGTCACCGTACGTGGGATCGGACCTGCAAGGATTCAACGGGGCTACTACCCAAGCTTGGGGATACGTGGAGCTCCTAGTCACATTCGGAGAGGAGGATGCCTCCAAGTAAATCAAAACTCAATTCATGGTCATCGACTGTCCATCGATGTACCAATGTATCCTGGGGATACCAACTCTCGCGGAGCTGATCGTCATCCCTTCAACTGTTCATCTCAAGATGAAATATTACACGGAGAAGGGTCGCGTCGCGACTTTGCATGGAGATATAAATGTTGCGAGTAGGTGTTTCGAAGCAGCTACCCGAGGGCAAAGCTCGATTAGCGCAGCACCTAAGGCAGCCAAACGGGAAAGGGAAGAAGATCTGCTCAGCGAGGAAAGCCAGCCCGACAAAAAGCCAGCTCTCCCAGTACACTCAATCGACCTAGACAGCCAGATCTCTGAAGAAGGCGAGGAAGACGGCAATGAAGGCACTCCAGCAGTGACAGGCAACTCCCCTGCATCCACCATCATGCTTCCGATACCAGATGGGGAATTTGAAGTGATCACCTTTGGAAACGACCCGAACAGAGGAGTCAAAATAGGCGCAGGGCTACTCGAAGAGGTAAAGGAGCAACAGAAGATATGCTTGAGAGGCAGTGCAAACTTATTTGCGTGTAGCGCCGCGGACATGCCCGTCCTTGACCCTGAGACTGCCTACCATCAACTCACATCGACCCAGCAGCTCGAGCGGTAGCGCAGCGCAGGCGCAAGCAATCCGACGAAAAGGCACAACTGTCGAAAAACTTGTAAAAGACCTCTTAGAGGCAATATTTATCTCGAAGGCCAGGTATACAACCTGGCTGTCCAATATTGTACTAGTCAAAAAACATAATGGAAAGTGGAGGATGTGCATTGATTATACTGATCTCAACTGGGCTTTCCCGAAGGACGCTTATCCTCTGCCTAACATAGATAAGCTGGTAGATAATTCCACAGGTTTCAAACTCTTGTCCTTCATGGAGGCCTACTCGGGATACAACCAAATTCCCATGGCCGAAAAGGACTGGAGATATACCACGTTCATGACCTCGTCGGGGAACTATTACTACAACGTAATGCCCTTCGGTCTGAAAAACGCTGGGGCCACGTACCAGCGCATGATGAACAAAGTCTTCCGAACAGAAATCAGAGACATGCTCGAAGCATATATGGACGACATGATCGTGAAGTCCCAAGAGGAATCTGATCACATGGTCCACTTGCAAAAGGTCTTCGACCAAGCACGAAAGTGGAAAATGCGTTTTAACCCCGAAAAGTGCACCTTCGGCATGTGGCCAGGGAAGTTCCTCGGCTTCTACCTTACCGAGAGAGGGATCCAGGCCAATCCCGACAAATGTCGAGCATTCGCTGAATTCCCCATGCCAAGGTCAAAGAAATCCATACAGTCCCTCAACGGGATGCTCGCTTCATTATCTCGCTTCGTGGCCAAGTCTGCTCAACACATTCTGCCCTTCTTTAAGCTTCTGCGAAAAAAAGACACATTCGAATGGACAGAGAAACGCGAGCAGGCTTTACTCCACCTCAAGCGAGCCTTATTTGAACCCCCCGTTCTGTCACGACCGGATAACGAGGAAACGTTGCACCTGTACCTTTCCGTCATTAGCGAAGCCATTAGCGCCACCCTCATTCGTGAAACACCCGACGGGCAAAAACCCATATACTTCACAAGCAAGGCTTTGCAAGGGCCAGAACTCAGATACCAACAGATCGAGAAGGTTGCCCTCGCCCTCATTAACTTGGCGAGGAGATTAAGGCATTACTTCCTGGCCCACACGATAGTAGTGCGAACAGACTAGCCCATAAGACAACTGCTTAGCCAGCCAGACATGGCCGGCAGAATGCTCAAATGGTCTTTGGAGCTGCCAGAATTTGACATCCACTATGAGGGCAGGAAGGCCCTCAAGGCGCAAGTCCTGGCCGATTTCGTGGTAGAAATGACGCCTCCAGCATCCCTGTCTAGCGGAACACACAGGTGGACCATCTTTGTCGACGCAACGTCCAACTCCACGGGCAGTGATGCAGGTATCATCCTCGAGAACGAAGAAGAAATACTAATTGAAGTATCTTTAGTTCTGTCCTTCCCCACATTGAACAATCAAGCCGAGTACGAGGCATTCCTCGCAGGCTTACGATTGGCCGAAGACTTGGGTGCCAAGGAAGTCAAGATCTTCACAGATTCCCAGCTCGTAGCGTCCCAAGTACGAGGAGAGTACCAGGCCAAAAATTATCACCTCGTCGAATACCTGACATTGGTAAAAGAAAAGATATCTAAGTTTGACGTGTGGAAAGTCTACCACATCCCCCGCGAACGAAACACTCGAACAGATGTCCTGTCAAAACAGGCTAACACCAAAAAAAAAGGTGGCAACAAATCCGTCATACAAGAGATAATCCTCCGCCCGAGTATCGAAAAGTCATCAGGGCTCCTCGACGTCAACGCTATTGACGACAACAGCTGCTGGATGACCCCGATATATAATTACCTCACCACAGGGGAGTTTCCCGAAGACAGCAAGGAGGCCAGCGTGACCAAACGAAGGGCCTTCTCATACGTCCTGGTCGATGACAAGCTCTACCGACGGGGATTCTCCATCCCTCTCCTAAAATATGTCGAGGAGAACAAGGTCCCGAAGTTCTCTAGGAAATTCTCGATGGTATCAACGCACAACACTTGGGAGGGAGGTCCTTGGCACGAAAGGCCCTGCGAGCAGGATACTATTGGCTGACCATGTAACACTATGCTAAGGAGCATGTCAAGAAATGTGACAGATGTCAGCGCCACGGGGACATGCACTTGGCACCCCCTAACGAGTTGAAGACTTTGTCCTCGCCATGGCCCTTCGCCTGGTGAGGGATGGATATCCTCGGCCTTTTCACAATGGGGTCCTATCAAAACAAATTTCTGATCGCGGCCGTCGATTAATTTACAAAATGGATCGAGGCCAAAGCGCTCGCCAAGATCACAGCCTTAAACATACTTCGTTTCTACAAAAGAAACGTCCTCGCATGATTTTGGGTGCCCCAGGCCCTTGTGACCGACAACGGAACCCAATTCACGAACAGGAAGTTTCAAGACTTCGTCGCCAAATTAGGCTCAAAGCAACACTTCACTTCCATCGAGCAACCCCAGACTAATGGGCAAGCATAGGCCGCAAACAGGGTGACCCTTCGAGGTCTAAAACAAAGGCTAGGCGAAGCCAAAAAGAGATGGGTCAAGGAGTTACATAGTGTGCTCTGGGCTTATAGAACAACCCCACACTCGACCACCGGGAAGACTCCCTTCCGACTAGCCTACGGAACCGAGGCAGTGATACCTGTGGAGATCAGGGAACCTTCCAGACGAAATGAAGCTCTTCTCGACGAAGAGCTGAACGACGAGGCTTTAAGAGAATAGCTCGACATGGTCGAAGAGATCCGATCAGGGGCAACTATCCGCGAAGCTTTGGTGAAACAAAAAATAACTCTGCGCCACGACGCCAAAGTCGTAAAGCGCGACTTCCAAGTTGGCAGCCTGGTCCTACGCAGAAATAAAAAAGATTCACACGAGGGCAAGCTGGCTGCAAACTGGGAAGGACCATATAGGCTTAAATCAAAAACAGGCACTGGAGCCTACTACCTCGAAACTCTAAACGGAGAACCATTTGCTCGACCATGGAATGCTGAAAAGCTCAAACAATATTACAGTTAGGACCAGCCACGAGTTTTGACAAACTGCCGACGAACTCACCCCACAGTGGGGAGACTGCTCGGTCACAAGAGTGTGCCCTGGTGCAAGCACAATCATTGACTTTACAATGCCGACCAGGTTCTGCTCATGGGACGAGCAGACTCTATGCCCAACGGGGATACCTCGATCGAGCTCCGCCGTTGCTGCACCTGCATGGCAGGATACCCAGCTCGCGATGGGAATAGTCCAAGCCCTGTGGGATCAGGACCTCAACCGAGATCCTAGTCCCACCACCGGCGAAAACACTTCGCTTCCTCGATGAGTCCCTTAAACCGTTGAGCGTAATGATAATGAGTCGAGCCAACTTCCATACTTAGCGAATACTACTCACAAAAATGTTAAAGGATATGCAAATAAACTACAAGGCATATAATGTCGAACACAACGATATGCATAATACGACCACAAGGCCAGAATTGTCAATATTACAAAAATGGGCCATGCCCGACAGTCAAATACAATCAAATGGCACGCAGGCCAACAAAATACACAAGTATAAACAAAACTAAACTGCATCGGTGGGGAGCTCGGGAGGAACCACCTGGCCATCAACAACTTGGTTCAAAACGCCTATCCCTTCGGTCAATAGCTAGACGTCAGAAGTGAGAGCCTTCATCTGCTCCACTACAACATTGAATCCGAACTCAACCGCTTCTAAGTTGTCCTGCTCGAGGATGCGGATTCTCTCGATCAAGTCTCTCCGGGTCTTCAGGACCTTCTCCTCTTCGCTCTCATCTCGGCCGACCCCCGACGAACGCTCCGGTCCAACGACCTTCGTTTTCAGAGCAACGTTCTCCTCCTTCACCCCCTTCAACTCCTCGGTCATCTGGTTCATATCCTTCAAAAGTTTGATCTTGGCCTTCAAGTTACCTTCGAGAGTTGTCATACTATTGTGTATCTCAATATTCTCCACCTCCAGACCACCAATCTTGGCCTGCGCCTTCTTGAAATATGCAAGCGGGGTTGTCTCAGTATCCCCGAGGGCCAGTGCTGCCTCTAGCACTCTAATCACGACAACTGCATCCTGGAACAGGAGTTTCCTTCTCACCTTAGGATCAGCGGACAGGATGATCGACGCCTTAAGGTCGGGGACGACAACAGAGCATTCCCCGTTGAATATCTTTACTTGTAGATAACAAGGAGCCAGTACAAACTTGTCCCAGACAAAGCCGCTCGAACCGCCAGTCAGGGAGGAGCTGATATCATCCCGCTTCCTTTTATTTGCTGTGTCCGGGGTAGGAGGATTCGACGCAGCACCCTGAAAGGAAGTGGATCCGCTAACGAACTTTTCAAGCGTCGGCTGCTGTTTGGCCGCGTCGACCTTCGGCGCCGGTGCTTTTTTAAGATTCTTGGCCGCCGCAGATTTTACTAGACGCTCTCGCATGTTCGACATTCTCCCTGCAGAAATAAGAAACAGGATTAGCACATCACACAAAAATTTAATGGGTCGAGCAAAGAGATAATCTATACCAAGGAGCTCAAACGCGACATCCTCGTTTTCACATTAGAGGAGGGCCTTGGTATTTATGTAGCGAGCTGCCCGAGCAGGCTCCCCATCCTGCCCGAGCAAAACTTTGTTGTCCTTATCCACCACAAAAGTGGGGATGAAACTCTCCACGAAGGAATGCAATGCTCGAAAGGACTCCTTATCCCCGTCACTTATCTGGTCTTGCTTGACAAGAAACTGATCGATCCTATATCTAAAGTGGGCATACACCCATTCAAGTGGGAACTTTGATACCGCCATCATCACCTCCCAACCACCAACCTCCACGGTTTCCATGGTGACCAGAGACTCCTTGGCCGCCTCTGAGACAGGCTTCACGACCAGGAACCTATATTTGAAGTTTCAGACAGGCTCCGAGTATGGCCAGAATAGCCTGCTTTGTTGGTTAAAGGACACTCAACTTTGTTTTGGACCCGCCGTGCTCCTTTGAATTTGGAATATGCAGAAGAAAAGATCCATTGTGGCCCCGAGCTTCAGATATCGGGAGACGAGCTCAAAGGCCCTAATAAACGCCAAAGAGTTCGGATGCAGTTGGGCAGGGCACAAGTCAAGATGACAGAAGACGGCCTCCTGGAAATCGGTGAAGGGCAGACGATACCCCGCCTCCATGAAAGCAAATTAATACATGGGAAATCTCATCCCCGAATACACCGAACATATTCGGTCATCCTTTGTGGGGCAAAGCGTTTTCCAGTTCACGGGCGCATCCTCTGCCAGGTCTTCAAGGTAAGGGAACTCACGATCTTCCTCCTCAGTAAAGGTCGATCTCGTCGACATTGGCTTTTGGGCGATCCGGTTGATATCCCCCTTAGCCATCCTGACATTAGCATGCTTGACGGGTTGCTCCGCCTCCCCATTAACAGCCCTAGTGTCGGGGACGTCTCCCTCGTTTCTGTCGGCCATTTCACTTGAAAAGCAGAGGAAGCAAAAATGAATTTGACGACAGAGATCAAATCTACCCTTCCACCACTAATCAAGTGAATGGGCAAGGAATAAGTTTGAGGACGTCCTTAAGCCCTAGTCGACAGTACCGGGACGCGACGAAATCCTTTCCCCCGTAGAATGGGGACGAGTCTCCGTGACTCTATGAAAGGATTTCACGAGGACGAGTTTCCTCGACAAAATAGAACTTATCACACACAAAGATCAATTATCGCGTCAAGAAGGCCTAATGCCCGACTACAAACTTAAGATACTCCTAACCAGAAACCTAGGAAGATCTACACAGTGCTACACTACATTCAAAGACATCCATCATAGGTTCATCATGTTTTTCAGGATCTTCATGAATTTCCCAGAAAATTCATGTATTCATTGAAGAACACATGAACATTCAACCGAAAAATTCATAAGTCACCGGAAAACACAAACCAATTTCCAGAAAACTAAGAACATCCTAGAACTAAAAAGAAGGGATGCAGAACTTACTTGAAGATCTGAAGGTTGAAGATGAAGATCTGGATGTAGACGATGAAGATTGACGGCGGCGAGATGAACTCCGGTGAAAGGACGAGTTGCAGAGCAAAAGGGTTTGAGGAGAGAAATTTGCGTGAAGTGTGCAAATGAATCCTCGCCCCCCTTTTATAAGCAGCTGCTCGCTTGGGGAAGTGCAAAAGCCATCATAGCCTAGACCCCCTAGGCCTTGACAAAAATTAATGGCACCACCATGTGTCATAAGGGAATCTTCGTTTGGCATTCTCAAAGCCAGATGTTGCATTCCCCAAGTCTTCTCCAGCTCCCCGCTGGCGTATCCTCCTCGACAGTCCATACAAGTCACGTCCTCGTCAGGGCTAGTCGACATAAAAACCGTCCTTTTCGCGGGCATCTTTTACTAAACCTGGTCGACATAAAAACGCCAATTTTACGAGCACGCCCTCGCGTACTAAAGGCTGTCGGGCTCCTAAGCGACCAGCTGTCGACCACGCTGACCATAAAATAGGCGAAGGGCATATCCCCAAACATTGTCATTCGAAAGCAACAACCAACAGGGATATCTCAAGTCATCACTCTTCCCCAGAGCAAAGACTTGGGGGCTTATGTTCTAGACTGGGAAGGCGTTTGGCCCACAGTAGGGCAAGGCCCAATCCAGTCCAGCTCTTGGCAAGGTCCAATAACTAGATTCAGCTAATCTAGCCGTTGGGCACGATATAGTCGTTGAGCATAATATGACCATTGGGGACGTCCACCCCACGCGCTTGATAATTCACGCGACTAACTGCTTCTCAGAATCTCGCGGGGACAGTTGGACCAGGTCAAAAGGTCACACGCTTAACCTTCTACCTGGCAGTCTCCCATTGGTCGGCCAGATATTTCGGTCACATGGGAGACCTTGGCCCCGCGCTGGGGGTTATCTCTATAAATACCCTATCATGTGAGAGGATCAGGTTTGATCACTATTCAATATTCTAAATCATACCTAAACGCTTTGTACTTGCTTTCTCTCTAGCCCAAACTTACTTTGACATCAGAGTACTTTGCAGGTACACCCCCTCATCTCCTACAACCATCATCTCTGCCCTATACGGAAGGCCACGACGATCCAGTCTGATCACACAAGATAAAAAAATGTATGCAATTTGGCATAAAAGTGTGACGAATTTTTTTTCAATGAAGGTGCATACAACAATAATGGAAGTGAATTTTAATTATTTTGAAATATTTATTAATTGATGACAGTCTGTTATTGTACGTAATTAGGTGAAAAATCAGAGAAAAACAAACTAAAGATGAGGCAAAAGGAAGAAGAAAGACCCAAGAATGAGTGAAAAAATAGCTAAGTATGGAAGAATGAGACTTAGTGAAAATTCAGGTGAAAAAAGGATTTTTTAGTGCAGCTACTGGAATAAATTTTATGAGCACCATCACGCGCGCGATAGGAACGTATAAGCTACATCGCGCGATGCGTCATTCATGCACGCGATGAACATTTTTCTAGGTTTTTTCTGACGCGTTCTGAGCTCTTTTAAGGAGATTTTCAGCATTTTGACAGGGGTTATGAAAATTGGAGAGAAAAACACAATTTTGAGAGCATCAAGGGTGATATTTAGGGTATTTGAAGCCATTACTTCAAGGGATTTCATATGTTATTTTCATCTATCAATTATGGTATTGTTATCTGAATTACTATGCCCCTCTAGGTTAAGTTGTGTTATGATGAACCTTATTCAATCTTGTTGGATTATATGTTGATTTGACTCTATATGAATCCTTTGAATTATGATTTTATTCAGTTGCTTATCGTTCTTAATACTTTTTATTTGAGATACTTTGTTAATCTGATATTGGACACATAAGGATTATTGACCCTTAGCCAATGTGTTCGACCTAGGGCAACTGTTCTACTTACATTGGTTGAATAGGGATAGGAGATCCCGACTAGTGGCATAGGAAATTAATGTTCCGTACATCGCCTAATCCTACTTACGTTGGTGGAGTAGGAATAGAAAGCTCTGAGTAGTGATTAGTGAGTTTTTTGCGAGGGATCGGTTATAACAGTTTTGTTAATTTGCCATGAGATTATAAGGATAAGATCATTCATACAAGGCATCATACATCAACAAGAGAGAATAAGGGTATCCGGTTCACAACCTGATTGTCTTAGTATTTTTGTTAAAACTCTTATTTTGTTTTTCGTTCTACAACTTGAAACACCCATTTATTTACTATTTTCTCTTACATTGCATAGTTATTGTCTTGTTGGAACACGGTCCCTATGCATTCAATCTTTTATTACTCCGACACTATCGATACACTTGCCGATAAATCATCAAGTTTTGGTGCCGTTGTCGGGGACTGTTGATATTTCAACAAGGCGACGCTTATGCAACGTTTAATTTTGTTTAATTTTTATTTTTATTTTCAATTGTAAATATTATTTTTAATTAGTTATTTTTGTTTCTTATTAAATTTTCTTTCCTATTCTTTCTCTTTTTTGTTTTATTTTTGTTTAATTTTTTATCTAGTACAGTGCTACTAAGGCATTTTTCTTTTTGTTTTGTAAGCAAGGTCAAGATAGTCATGCAAGATGATGTTTATGCTACGTTTGAAAATTTTGAAGCTTATATAAAGGAACTTGCAGCAAAATCGCTCATTCTAAAAAATGCTAGAAATTATTCAGAACCAAAACCTTACATCAACACTGATCATTCATGGGAGAAGGATTCATCATCTCAACTTGAAGAAACCTTGAATCAGTTTATAAAGATGACTCAAATCAATTTCGATAAAATCAATAAGCATCAAGAGACTGTGCTAAGTAATATGTAAACATCCTTTAAGAATTTAGAGACGTAACTTGGTCAAGTATCTAGCCAATTAGCATTAAAACTGAGATCTAGTGGGTATTTCTATGGAAATGTGTTAGATGGTCCTAGAGATAAGGAAATTGAAAGAAAAATCAAACAGGAATGTGAGGTATTCGATGAAGGAGAAGTTGAAAAAGAAAAAGAAGAAGTAAAATGCAAAACACCTGATAAAAAGATAGAAGCAAAAATAAAAGCAACAGAGGTGAAAAAGATATATGGGACAAGAGTAAGAATGCAAGATGATGATTGTCTTGTTTTGGAGGAAGCTTCAATTTCAATAATTCGTTCAGACTTAGATATCCAACTACAAGATCTTCCATAAAAGAATATTCCTACACCTACCTATTAGAATAATAATTTATATTTTATTTTATATTCACAAACTTAGTCATTAAGTTTGTTAGAGGGTATTTTAGTATTTTATTGTTGCTTTTGGTAACCCTAATTTTAGCTTATAAATAGGGTAGTTGTCATTCCAATCATTTGTATCCTTTTATCCTTTTGTAGCCGTCATTCAATATAATATATTCTCTTCTTCATCTTCATTATTTTCACCTTGTACACCAACAATTGGTATCTAGAGCTCCGGTTCGGATCATTGGGAAACACGGGAAACACGAGTGAAACGTGAGGATTTCTTTGTGTGATTGATTTTGGTTCGTGATTCTTGTTGAATCTTGAACAAAATCTGATCAGAATCACATTTTTGTGATTTTGTGGGTTGGGAAACACTGTGTGCGGTGAGATTCTGAGCGTACTGTACAAGAAGGTTGAAGATGATGAACGGCGGCGGCGGCATGAACACCAAGCTTCCAGTATTTGATGGCAAAAACTGGAATCGTTGGATGATTCAAATGCGTGTACTGTTCGGTGCTCAAGATGTTCTAGATCTTGTCACCGAAGGTTATGTTCCGGTAGCAGCAGATGCGACGGAGGAGCAGAAGAACGCGCAGAAGGATACAAGGAAGAAAGATCAGAAAGCATTGTTCTACATCCATCAGTGTGTGGATGCGAATGTGTTTGAGAAGATAGCAGATTCAACGACGGCAAAGGCGGCATGGGACACACTGGTCAGATGTTACGGTGGTGACGCATCAGTGAAGAAGGTGAAGCTTCAGTCTCTACGTAAGCAGTACGAGAATCAGAACATGAAGAACAATGAGAAAGTTTCTGAGTACATCTCCAGAGTGATTGTGATCACTAATGAGATGAAGGCGTGTGGAGAAACTCTTTCTGAACAAGTAATCATTGAGAAGGTATTGAGATCCCTTACTCCTCAGTTTGATTACATTGTGGTAGCAATAGAACATTCTAAAGATCTGAGCACCATGAGAATTGAAGAGCTGCAAAGCAGTTTAGAAGCGCAAGAGTTGCGTCTGACTGAGAGAACTTCTGAAAGGGAAGTAGAGCAGCAGGCTCTGAAAGCAGTTTCTGATAGGAAGCATCAGAAGCAGTCAGAAGCTAGGAGAAGATCTGATGGTGGTCAGAAGTCAGATACCTCAACTTCTGATAGGCAAAAGAATGCTCAGAAGGGAAAAGAGAAGTATGACAAGAAGAAGATCCAATGTTACTGTTGCAAGAAGTTTGGTCACTTTGCTAGAGATTGTTGGTCAAACAAGGAAAGGAAGTCAGAAGAAGCAAATATAGCCAGAAGTTCTGATGATGAATCTGTGCTATTGATGGCTTCTGAATCTGATGATACAAATTTGACAGACTGGTGGTATATGGACACTGGCTGCTCAAATCATCTTACTGGAAATAAGAAATGGCTGGTTGATTTTGATTCTGAGAAGAGAACAAAGATCAGATGTGCTGATGACAAATATCTTAACGCTGAAGGTATGGGAAATGTCAGAGTTGTTCTGAACAATGGGAAAACAGCATTGATTCAGAATGTATGGTATGTACCTGGCATCAAAAGCAATCTGATGAGCGTGGGACAATTAATTGAGAAAGGTTTTTCAGTTACCATGAAGGACAATCTTCTGAAGCTGTATGACTGTAATCAGAAGCTGATTATGGAGTCAGAACAAGGAAGGAATAGAACATTCAAGGTAAATGTCAGAACTTCTGATTCTGAATGTCTTAGTGCAACAAGTGTTGTGAAAGAAAGTGAGCTGTGGCACAGAAGATTTGGTCATTTGAATTTCAGAAGCTTAGAACATCTGAATTCGAAAAAGCTGGTACATGGAATTCCTACAATTAAGAAGCCTGTGAAGTCATGCAGAGTGTGCATGGAAGGAAAGCAACCAAGATTGCCATTTGCGTCAGAAGTTGCTCCAAGAGCAAAACATGCCTTGGGAGTAGTACATTCTGATGTGTGTGGTCCATTTCCAGTAGAATCGTTCGGAGGGAATAAATACTTCGTGTCATTTGTTGATGAATTCACAAGAATGATATGGGTATCCCTTATTAAGTTCAAACACGAGGTGTTTGGTGAATTCAAGAAGTTCCGAATGAAGGTTCAGAATCAGAGTGGTCAGACTCTGAAGATTCTCAGAACCGATGGTGGGGGTGAGTATAATTCCAAAGAGTTTCAGAAGTTCTGTGAGGAGAATGGAATTGAGCATGAGGTTACTGCTCCTTACACTCCTCAACACAATGGTCTTGCTGAAAGAAGAAATCGTACTCTGCTTGATATGGTGAGAAGCATGCTGAAGGAGAAGAAGCTTCCTCAGAACTTCTGGGGAGAAGCTGTTGCAACCGCAGCATATGTGCTCAACAGATGTCCAACGAAGAAGCTGAAGGAAATAGTTCCTATTCAGAAGTGGACGGGAGAAAAGCAAAGTGTTAGTCATCTGAAGGTTTTTGGTTCTGTTTGTTACAAACATGTTCCAGAAGCTAGAAGACAGAAGTTGGATGATAGAAGCAAAGTAATGTTACTGGTGGGGTACCACAGTACGGGTGCGTACAAGCTTTATTGTCCAGAAACTAATAAAGTTGAGTTCAGCAGAGATGTTATTGTGAAGGAATCAGAAGTTTGGAATTGGGATAAGTCTCAATCTAATCCTGATGTTAGAACTTCTGAAGAAAGGTCAGAAATAAGAATTTCTGAAGCTGATGGTGATTCTGACTCTGAAGAAGACTCAGAAGATGAAGGTGATTCTGATGATCCAGATTCTGGTGGTGATTCAGATTCTGGGAATATGCCAGACTCTGAAGGTGGTCAAAGTTCTGGAGGAAGTCCAACTCCTGAAGCAAGAGGTTCTGAAGGAGAAACTTCTGAGGTTAGAACTTCTGAGGTTCAAGCGTCTGAACAAAGTTCTGAACGAGGTCAGAGGCCACAGAGAATCAGAAACATTCCAAGAAGATTTGAAGAGTTTGACATGTTGCAAGACACTGAAGTAGATTCTGAGGGAGAAATTATTCAGTGTGCCATGTTAGTAGACTCTGAACCCGTGAGTACAGAAGATGCTCTCAAGCAGAAGTTCTGGCTAAAGGCCATGAAAGAAGAACTTGAGGCCATAGAAAGAAACAAGACTTGGAAGCTGACAGAACTTCCAAAGGACAAGAAAGCCATCAGCGTTAGATGGGTTTTCAAGCAGAAGCTAAAGCCAGATGGATCAATTGGCAAATACAAAGCGAGGTTGGTAGCAAGAGGATTTCTACAGAAACCTGGGCTGGATTATTCTGAAGTGTTTGCACCTGTAGCGAGACATGAAACAATCAGATTGGTGATTGCAATAGCTGCTAACAGGAATTGGCCTCTGATGCATTTAGATGTGAAATCTGCATTTCTGAACGGTCCATTAGAAGAAGAAGTTTATGTGTCACAACCTCCTGGATTTGTGAAAGAGAATCAGGAAGGGATGGTGTACAGATTACATAAAGCTCTGTATGGATTGAAGCAAGCGCCCAGAGCTTGGAATCAGAAGATCGATTCATTTTTCAAGAAGCTAGGGTTTCAGAAATGTGAGATGGAATACGGTGTTTATGTTCAGCATATTTCTGAAGGAAATATGATTCTGGTGTGTTTGTATGTTGATGACATACTGTTGACCGGAAGTTCTGAACAAGAATTAGCTAAGTTCAAGAAGGTGCTGATGAATGAGTTTGAAATGACTGATCTCGGGAAAATGACATACTTTCTAGGGATGGAGTTCAGATATTCTGAGAAAGGTATCATTTTGCATCAGCTGAAGTATGAACGAGAACTTCTGAAGAGATTTAAGCTGCAGAATTGTAAGGCTGCTATCACACCTGCAGATACAAATCAGAAATTAGATTCTGATTCTGATGGTGAGGATGTGGATGCTACAACCTTCAAACAGTTGGTTGGTTCTCTGAGGTATTTGTGTAATACCAGACCTGATATTTGCTATGCAGTTGGAATGGTTAGTAGATTCATGAGTAAACCTAAGTGGTCCCATTACCAAGCTGCTGTCAGGATTCTGAGGTATATCAAGGGAACTCTGAAGTATGGAGTGTTGTTCCCTTCTGGAAGAAAGATTGAATCAGAACTTCTGAGTTCTGGAAGGAAGATTGAATCAGAACTTCTGAGTTACTCAGATTCTGATTGGTGTGGAGACAGAGTTGATAGAAGAAGTACTTCTGGATACTTGTTCAAGTTTCTGGGAGGTCCTATTTCTTGGAGTTCTAAGAAGCAACCTGTTGTTGCGTTGTCAACCTGTGAAGCTGAATATATTGCAGGCGCTGTTACTGCATGTCAAGCTGTGTGGATTCTGAACTTGCTGGAAGATCTGAAGATCAAAGTTGACAAGCCTCTGAAGCTGATGATTGATAATAAGTCTGCAATCAATCTTGCCAGAAACCCAGTGTTGCATGGGAGAAGCAAGCATATTGAGACCAAGTATCACTATCTGAGAAGTCAAGTTCAGAATGGAGTGTTAGAAGTTCTGCACTGCAGCACCCAGAAGCAGTTGGCAGATGTTCTGACGAAGGCTATCAAGACTGATCAATTCCTTCGCTTAAGGGATGGAATTGGAGTTGTTAGTTTTGAGGAAATATAAATTAAGGGATGGTATTAGAATAATAATTTATATTTTATTTTATATTCACAAACTTAGTCATTAAGTTTGTTAGAGGGTATTTTAGTATTTTATTGTTGCTTTTGGTAACCCTAATTTTAGCTTATAAATAGGGTAGTTGTCATTCCAATCATTTGTATCCTTTTATCCTTTTGTAGCCGTCATTCAATATAATATATTCTCTTCTTCATCTTCATTATTTTCACCTTGTACACCAACACTACCAACAAGGCAAATAAAAGAGGAGCAATATACGAAGTATTGGATGAGATTTATGCCTTGTTCAATTCTATCAAACTAAAGAGAATATAGAATAAAAACCTTCAATTCCTAAAAGTGATGGAATTCCTACCAAACAAAAGGAAGAAGAAAGATGATATGTTTTTCGTGTCATATATGCCGCCCTAACACCAAAATCGAAAGGTCAAACTTAGGACCTTAAAGAAGCGCTAAATGGGAGGCAACTCATCAGATAAGTTTTTATTTTATTTGAAAAATTTAAATTTAAATTTTATTTCAATTAATTAGTTTTGTTTTGTAGCATGCCACATTTAGGAACAGTAAGACAAAGACTTGAAAAAGGGATTGAAAGAAGAAAGAGAGACTAAAAACTCTCTCTAATCCTATTATTTTTCTTCTTATTTCTTTGCACTTTCTAGTGGTGTTGTTGTTGTTGTTGTTTCAGGAAATGGGTCCAAAGCGAATCCAATCCTTTCGAGCATCATCATCAATTAGACGAGGCCAGAGTGGACCAAACAGAGCCAAGACTTTTTCTGCTCCAATGACATGTTACTTTGGAGTTTTATGAATTTGTAATAATTTATACGATTCCATTTTATGTCCAACAAGTCAATCTCTCAAGTCAATCTAGAGTATTAGCTACAAGAATGGATTCCCCTTTGTATCAATAAATTTATGTTTATCTTTAATAAACAAGTTTGTTAATGTTGTTTCTTTCAGAGTGACAAAATTGTAATTTTAGCAGTGAACAAGTGAACCATAAGCATCATAAAAAATAAAGGTGATCATCAGGAAAGTTCCTTGCGAATTGAGAGTTGAGTAAGAAAGAAACAACCAACTACCTTGTACTCAATCTCCATATACCTCAACTAGTAAGGTTTGAGCCAAATATTTCACTATTTACTTTTGCTTCTAATGAGACTATCAGTACAACTGCTATTTTCTAGAATTTGCATTATTTTTTTATTTAATCTATTGGTTTTATAAATACATAACAAGGCACTTGTTTGTGGTCAACTCTGATCCATTTCAAACTAACCCTTATATCATGTTTATATCCTTTGCTAACCACTTTGAGGCAAGGCCCTTTCCTTCGGTGACATAGCCACAAGAATTAGCCAATTGACTTGAAAAATTAAATCTTTCCATCCCCTCTTTGTAGTTAGGTAGAAAGTTTAGTTCCTTGGTCATATTTAAAAGAATAAGTTTGGGGTTGCTCTTGGAAGTGAACAAAGTTTAAGTTTCGCGGGTGCACTAGAGATTTTGGTCAAAAATTCAAAAATAAAAATGAGAAAAATCAAGAAGTCAAAGCAACTTCTTCAAAAAAAATGTGAAAAACAATGTTTAGGACCATAAAATGTTAACATCTAGTATCAAAGTAATTAAGCAAGACTTGATATGAAAAGGAATATGATAAAATAAAGAAAATAAGGTACCTAACTCCAAAGGTTTAAGCATACTATCCCAAATTATCATATCCTAACATAAGCCCCATTACAACCTTGAAAGACCTTCTAAAGTGTGTGACTTTGAATGATTTTATTAGAAATTTTACAAACTTATGGTAAAATACTTTTGTACGTTGATTGTGTGATTACCTTATCAATTCAAGTGAAAAATTAGTGAGCTGAGAGACAAGTCGAGTTCACTTGTTGTGTTGGAAGAACTTTTCCAAATTTGCTTGATTGAAGTAAAGAACTAGAATGATGATAAGGTAACATAATTGGTGATGTTTATTTGTTATTATTGCAATTCATTTTTCTGTTTGAAATGTGCAGTTGTATGCGAGTTGGTTGAGGACAAGCAAAGATTCAAGTTTGGGGTTGTGATGACAGCCTGTCATTGCATGTAATTAGGCGAAGAATCAGAGAAAAACAAGTGAATGATGAGCCAAAAGGAAGAAGAAAGACCCAACAATGAGTGAAAAATAACTAAGTATGTAAGAATTAGACATAGTGAAAATTCAGATGAAAACATGTGTTTTTTGGTGCAGCTACTGGAATAACCATGCACACCATCGTGTAGCATCACACACGCGGTAGGAATGTATGAGTAATGTCGCACGCGTGATGCATCTACAATGCCCGCGATGGGCATTTTTCTGGGCTTTTTCTAACGTGTTCTGACATTTTTTAAGGGGATTTTCAACATTTTGACAGGGGTTACGAAAATTGGAGAGCAAATGACAATTTTGAGAGCATCAAGGGTGATTTTAAACGCATTTGAAGCCATTGGAGGACATTACTTCAAAGGATTTCATATGTTATTTGCATCTATCAATTGTGCTACTATTATTTGAATTATGAGTAGCTAAGCTCCTTTATGTTAGGTTGTGTTATGATGAACCTTATTCAATCTTGTTGGATTGTATGTTGATTTGACTTTGTATGAATCCTTTGAATTATAATTTTATTCAGTTGCTTATCATTCTTAATGCTTTTTATTCGAGATACCCTGTTAATATGATATTGGACACAAAAGGATTATTGACCCTTAACCAATGTGTTTGACTTAGGGCAATTGTTCCACATACATTGGTTGAATAGGGATAGAAGACCCTAAGTAGTGGCATATGAAATTAACGTTCCGTACATCGCCTAATTCTGCTTACGCTGGTGGACTAGGAATAAGAAGCTCTGAGTAGTGATTAATGAGCTATTTCGCGAGGGATCGGTTATAACAGTTTTGTTAATTTTTCGTGAGATTATAAGGATAAGATCATTCATACATGACATCATACATCAATAAGAGAGAATAAGGGGATTCAATACACAACTTGAGTGTCTTAGTATTTTTGTTAAAACTCTTATTTTGTTTTTTCGTTCTACAACCAAAAACACCCCCTTATTTACTATTTTCTTTTGCATTGCATAATTATTGTCTTGTTCTAACACAGTCCCTATGGATTTGATCTTTCATTACTTCGACACTATCGGTACAC
This sequence comes from Lathyrus tuberosus, assembly GCA_022829125.1. Classification (NCBI taxonomy): domain Eukaryota; kingdom Viridiplantae; phylum Streptophyta; class Magnoliopsida; order Fabales; family Fabaceae; genus Lathyrus; species Lathyrus tuberosus. Next base: position 6,993,488 of record JALAZF010000137.1, on the reverse strand, counting down.
TTACTGAGAGTCATCATTAATGTTTAAGGGTTATGAAAAGATCACCTGATATGCAAAGGTGATAGAAAATTTCAAAATGTCGTCCATAATTTCGGAGATGCATCTCCGGAATATCTACTGAGCTGGACAATTAAAATATATTTTTAAAATGTTTCAGAGATGCATTTCCGGAATAAAAATAACCCAAATATATGAGACGACTCTCAAAATGACATTTGTTGAGTGTGCAAGAGGTGCATCCGGAGATGCATTCCAGAATATTGACTGAATTGAACAATTAAAATGTTCCAAAAATGCATCTCCGGAATAAAAATATCCCAACATATAAGACGCATCTCAGAATAGTCTTTGTTGAGTGTGCAAAAGATACTTCCAAAAATACATATCTTGTAAACGAAAGACATTTGAAAAAATTCACGTGGTGGATTAAAAAGGTCTAAGATGCATTAAACCTTTTAACATCATTAATGTTTAAGGGTTGTGAAAAGATCAAACCTTTTAACATCTCTTAAAGGTGAGGAAAATTTGTCTGAAAATTGATTTTTTTTACCTTACTTCAGTGATTTTGTTAAAATATAAATTTACATACTGTGTAAACTTACTTGAATTAAAGCTACTACAAATTCAATGCCTAACTAGACTAAAATATTATAGATTTCTTGTTAACAACTTCATAGCCAATTAAACTACTTTAAAAAATACACTCAAATCCTTCAAAAAGTTGAACCACTTTAAAATAATAACCAAGTTTCATCCAATAAGTTATGCTCCAACTTAGGGATAAATTGCATCTTTACATCCTTATAAGGTCATTTGAAGTTTTATATGATTTATGTATATTGTTTTAGAATGTAAATTTTTTGTACGTGTGAATGGTCGTCGAATTGTAGTTTTTTTGGGTTAGAGCCCCCAAGATACTATTAGGGTTCTCTGTGAAGGTGAAAGAGGTTGAACAACTTTATGGAATTAGGATGAGTCAAAAATATATATCTAACCGTAACTCCATAATCACACGTTCGGTACCTGGACACGTAACTGTTATCATCTTACAGTTTCAAGAGATGTTGCATCTCAATTCTATCCCCATAAGCGCCTTATTAGTGAGGTACCAAATATTATACACTTGCTTGATATTTGATATATTGTCGGATCATTTCCATTTCAATGTTGTAAATATATTTTTCGGTTGAACAAGATTCAAGGTCATGTTAGCAATACATTCTATCTCTTCCGATTTGAGCCGACAGACAGTAGGATGACCAACTAATTTTAAACACAAATCATGGTTATGCAAACCACAAATCACATTAAATCTCCAAATTTTGTTTGGCAACATGTAACCACAAACCTTAAACGAACAATCACATTTTCTTGTACCAGTGTCGTCTTTTATAAAATTTTGGAGAGGAGTTCGATATTTCTTGCTTCTTTTGCATGTCATTGTCACAAAGGGGCATCTTCTATCCAAAACATTATCGGACCTTCCGATAACCACACTGAATCCAAGTTTAGAGGCCTCCATACGAATCCATTCAAGCATTTGATCACGAGATTCAAATCTCTTACTTGTTTTTAAAATCGTTGCCAACATCCACTGCCTTCGCGTACGTTTCGGAGATACATTTCCGGACACAGCGTAACTTTTTTCAGTAAAAATGGATGATTAATGTGACAATGCAGAGGTAAAAGAAAAATCTTTACCTGAAATTCAATATTCTTTTGCTCCTTGTGATATGATGAACTAAAAAGATGTATATTTAGAGTGAAAAATGGATTAAGAATGAAGGATTTTTATGGTGAAAAGTTTGGTTGAAACTAATTATGTCAACAATGGAGGAGTGATTATGCAAATGGATTCAATATCATATATTTTCGGATACATCTCTGGAAACACCTGACATGCAAAGGTGATAGAAAATTTCAAAATGTCGTCCATAATTTCGGAGATGCATCTCCGGAATATCTACTGAGCTAAACAATTAAAATATTTTTTTAAAATGTTTCAGAGATGCATTTCCGGAATAAAAATAACCCAAATATATGAGATGACTCTCAAAATGACATTTGTTGAGTGTGCAAGAGGTGCATCCGGAGATGCATTCCAGAATATTGACTGAATTGAACAATTAAAATGTTTTTTTTAAATGTTCCGAAAATGCATCTCCGAAATAAAAATATCCCAACATATAAGACGCATCTCAGAATAGTCTTTGTTGAGTGTGCAAAAGATACTTCCAAAAATACATATCTTGTAAACGAAAGACATTTGAAAAAATTCACGTGGTGGATTAAAAAGGTCTAAGATGCATTAAACCTTTTAACATCATTAATGTTTAAGGGTTGTGAAAATATCAAACCTTTTAACATCTCTTAAAGGTGAGGAAAATTTGTCTGAAAATTGATTTTTTTTTTACCTTACTTCATTGATTTTGTTAAAATATAAATTTACATACTGTGTAAACTTACTTGAATTAAAGCTACTACAAATTCAATGCCTAACTAGACTAAAATATTATAGATGTCTTGTTAACAACTTCATAGCCAATTAAACTACTTTAAAAAGGACACTCAAATCCTTCAAAAAGTTGAACCACTATAAAATAATAACCAAGTTTCATCCAATAAGTTATGCTCCAACTTAGGGATAAATTGCATCTTTACATCCTTACAAGGTCATTTGGAGTTTTATATGATTTATGTATATTGTTTTAGAACGTAAATTTTTTGTACGTGTGAATGGTCGTCTAATAGTAGTTTGTTTGGGTTAGAGCCCCCAAGATACTATTAGGGCTCTCTGTGAAGGTGAAAGAGGTTGAACAACTTTATGGAATTAGGATGAGTCAAAAATATATATTTAACCGTAACTCCATAATCACACGTTAGGTACCTGGACACATAACTGTTATCATCTTACAGTTTCAAGAGATGTTGCATCTCAGTTCTATCCCCATAAGCGCCTTGTTAGTGAGGTACCGAATATTATACACTTGCTTGATATTTGATATATTGTCGGATCATTTCCATTTTAATGTTGTAAGTATATTTTTCGGTTGAACAAGATTCAAGGTCATGTTAGCAATACATTCCCTCTCTTCCGATTTGAGCCGACAGACAGTAGGATGACCAACTAATTTTAAACACAAATCATGGTTATGCAAACCACAAATCACATTAAATCTCCAAATTTTGTTTGACAACATGTAACCACAAACCTTAAACGGACAATCACATTTTCTTGTACCAGTGTCATCTTTTATAAAATTCTGGAGAGGAGTTCGATATTTCTTGCTTCTTTTGCATGTCATTGTCACAAAGGGGCATCTTCTATCCGAAACATTATCGGAACTTCTGATTACCACACTGAATCCAAGTTTAGAGGCCTCCATACGAATCCATTCAAGCATTTGATCACGAGATTTAAATCTCTTACTTGTTTTTAAAATCGTTGCCAACATCCAATGCCTTCACATACATTTCGGAGATACATTTCCGGACACAACGTAACTTTTTTCAGTAAAAATGGATGATTAATGTGAGCAATGCAGAGGTAAAAGAAAAATCTTTACCTGAAATTCAATATTCTTTTGCTCCTTGTGATATGATGAACTAAAAGGATGTATATTTGGAGTGAAAAATGGATTGAGAATGAAGGATTTTTATGGTGAAAAGTTTGGTTGAATCTGAGTATGTCAACAATGGAGGAGTGATCATGCAAATGAATTCTATATCATATATTTTCGAATACATCTCTGGAAACACCTGACATGCAAAGGTGATAGAAAATTTCAAAATGCCGTCCATAATTTCCGAGATGCATCTCCGGAATATCTACTGAGCTGAACAATTAAAATATTTTTTTAAAATGTTTCAGAGATGCATTTCCGGAATAAAAATAACCCAAATATATGAGACGACTCTCAAAATGACATTTGTTGAGTGTGCAAGAGGTGCATCCGGAGATGCATATACATAATATTGACTGAATTGAACAATTAAAATGTTTTTTTTTAAAAATGTTCTGAAGATGCATCTTCGGAATAAAAATATCCCAACATATAAGACGCATCTCAAAATAGCCTTTGTTGAGTGTGCAAAAGATACTTCAGAAAATACATATCTGTAAACAAAAAACATTTGAAAAAATTCACGTGGTGGATTAAAAATGTCTAAGATGCATTAAAAAATTCTCTTTAAAATTTTTGTTTTCAATCTTCATCCTATCAAAGCCCACCAAGCCCACAATTCTACAACCAATCCAACCCAAATCCAACAAACACCAAAACGACATTCACACCCACCGTTTCAGTTAGGAATTAACAGCTTCTTCTCTACTGCGGGTTTCTCTTCTCTCCGAAGAGTGTCCCAACGAGTTCATTCTGAGTCAACACAGAACTCAAAATGCTTCAACCCCGTTCACTTCGTCCCTACATTTCAATTTCTTCACCATCTTCCTCAAACCCTAACCCTAACCCTAGAGAAACCATTTCTCGATTCAATTCCAATGAATTCTCTTCATCACCATCATCTTCATCCTTCTCATCTTCATCTTCATCTTCTAGATCTCTCAAAAACCCTACCACATTCTCACACAACTACCTCATCGCAATCTCCCTCATTCCCTCCGCCTTGTTCCTCCTCGACCTCGGCGGCTCCACCGTCGCCGCTACACTCATCGTCGGCCTCATGATCTCATACATCATCGATTCACTCAATTTCAAACCCGCTTCATTCTTCTCCGTTTGGATTTCACTCATCTTCGCTCAATTCTCATTCTTCTTCACCGCTTCACCTTCTCTCTTCTCATCTTTCAATTCCTCCGTAACCCTAACCTTCCTCGCTACGTTCCTATGCGCTCACACTACTTTCCTTATTGGGATCTGGTCTTCTCTTCAGTTCAAGTTTCTCCTCCTCGAAAACCCTGCCATCGTCCCGGCACTCGAACGTCTCCTCTTCGCTTGCCTCCCTATCACTGCCTCCTCGCTTTTTACATGGGCTGCCGTCGCGGCCGTCGGAATTGACAACTCCGCTTATTATCTCATGGCGTTTAATTGCTTTTTCTATTGGCTTTACTCTGTTCCGAGGCTTTCGTCTTTTAAGACTAGTCATCATGCTAGGTTTCATGGTGGTGAAGCTCCTAAAGATAGTTTCATACTTGGTCCTCTTGAGAGCTGTATTCACACTCTCTATTTGCTTTTTGTTCCTCTTTGTTTTCATCTTGCTACGCATTACTCGGTTGTTTTGTCTTCCTATGCTTCCTTTTGTGACCTCATTTTGCTTTTCTTCATTCCGTTTCTGTTTCAGCTTTATGCTTCCACTAGAGGTGCTCTCTGGTGGGTTTCTGATAATGCTTCTCATCTTCGTAGTATTCGTCTAGTGAATGGTTTTGTTGCTTTGGTTTTTGTTGTGATTGCATTGGAGGTTAGGGTTGTTTTTAATTCGTTTGGGAGGTATATTCAGGTTCCGCCGCCTCTTAATTATGTTCTTGTTACTATCACTATGCTTGGTGGGGCTGCTGCTGGTGGTGCTTATTCTATGGGTATGGTTTCTGATGCCCTAAGCTCGGTTGCTTTCACTACTTCCGCCATTGTTGTCAGTGCCGCTGGAGCTGTTGTTGTTGGATACCCTGTACTGGTGAGTAGGTTTTGACTTATTTTTGTGATTTCTTGCTTCAATGGAATTCAAAGTGGTGTCTTTGGTGGTAGAGCTATTTGATTCTGTAGATGATTATATATTTGAATTATGATTGGTTTCTATTCTTGGGTTAGAAAGAGATTCTTTAATATAGGAATACTCCGATGAAATGTTCGTGGGTGAATCCTCTAAAAAATTGAAAAAAATGTGTTGGAAAAAGGAGCAATTCGGTTAGTTTTCTGGTTCTTCCTTGATGCGTGTGTAAGAGACCATGAGCGTTGAGTTTAAACTGATAATGAAAACATGCTAGGTTGTCAAGTAGATCTTAGAATGATAGTCAAAACTGTGACAGATTTATTTGCCGGGCTTTATGGTGCATGATAGTAAAACTGTAGAAAGTAATTGAATTGCATAATATGGTGTTTGTTTGTGACCTGCAATTTGCTTTGTATTTATGAACATGAGTAGTTGGGAACGGTTGTGTTTCTCGTGAGTCACACGTTAGCACACGATGAAGCTACCATGAGTGATCATATCCAGCGAGCTGCAAGCTACGAACAGAGTGTGTCTGAATTTAATAATAGGTACCTGCCGGTGTTCCAATCTTCCTTAAACCCATCTTGCCAGAAATTATTCACTCTCTTAGTTAAACAATGATATCATGTATTCTCCCAGCCTAAAATTAACCCGCATCAAATGAGAGTTTTGCAACTTGAACGTGTAGGGCATTGTCAGTTAAGTGTAGTTCTTAAAAGAAGAACTATTTTATTTATTCAAAAAACTGCTGTCAATCAATTGAGGCTCTATTCTAGGTTCATTACTTTCTGCTTCATGTTATGTGCCTGATTAGATTTTTTGTGTTGTAATATGTGGCATCTTTCTCTATTAGGGACTACATTGACCAAAACACCTTGAGTCACATGACTCTTCTCCAACCTATGGAACATTCAACCTTCTTCACCAGTCCCTTTGATAAGCACTCGCCTTTTTTTAGATACCTCCAATCTTCTAATGTGTTGGGCAGCTAGAAAAGCAAGGGCTTATAATACATAACTGAGAGCATTATATTGAATGGTTCAATTGTTGATGATGGCTTTACTCAAGTTGTTTTTTTAGCTTCTGCTCAAGAATTGATAGTGCTGTAAAACTTCACCATTCACCATAATGGCACTATTTATTGCTTTGATATATAGCAATTTTTTTAGCTTCACTTCAGAATTTTGTTGGTGCAAGGGGCTTCAGAATTTTTAGTAAGCTAAGCCATTTAGCTTTATAGCCTTAAACTTTTTTTAAGGTGAATTATTAATGGTAAAGCTATGGAAGTTTCTAGAAAATGCAAAGATGATGCAAGAAAAAAAGCTTACAAATATGGAAGGCGGAAGAAGGGGTCCAGAATTGTAGGGCGCTCTTAGTAATCAATGTTGAGAAAGAAACAAAGAGAGAGAGAAAGCGAAATGGATAGTCTTGTGCAAGAAGTCCATGTCTTCAAAGTATTAAAGGGAAATAGAAGAGAATACACCCTACCTGAATGAGTGAAACGTCTTTTGATTTGGAAAAGTGGAGGATGGGGGCATTGATGAAGGTGGTATTTGTTAGGGAGGTTGAAAAAGAGGATCCTGATTGTGGTTGTTTAGGTTATTTGAATCCATAACAGAGACAAATGCCACATATTATACTCGTAATGGTGCAACCGTGTATTTAACGTGCCATGTGAGCAGGTCTGTTAATGTTAAGTAACTGGACTTGATCTATTAAATTTCCCTTCTTTCAATGACTAAGCCTATAATGTCCCATACTCGAAGAGGCCAAAATGGTGGGTTATTCTTTGAATCTTTTCCTTTTGAACCCTATTGCTTTGACGGTGTGACATTGTCTATGCAACCTCGTTTGTGCTGTCGTCTGGACTACACACCTTGAGTGTTACATCATTTGTGGTTGTGGAGCTTAAACTAAGCTGTTTCTGGTGGCCCATGGGGTTTACGTCTTTTCCATGTTTCTGGTTTGTGCAGGATTCTCTCGGCCTTTGTGAGAGCTTGGACTGATTCCAGCTGTGATACTCGTTTGATGTTGTTTATCATTAGCTGTTTTTTGGTTGTTGGTTCTTCATGTTGGGTGTCAGGAAAATGTCATCTATTGTTCCTGGTACTTCTATTGCTCCTAGTGGTTATGTGTACCTGCTAGGCTAGTGCTAGTGCTCCTCTTGTTATGGAAGTAACTATATATTTAAATGCTTTTTATGATCATGATTTTATTGGAATTATGCCTTATTCGTATTTTAAGACATGCATATTTGTGTTTTTATATTAGATTCTTAAATATACATAACCGCTAAGATCTTCTATCTAGTGTTAAGATCTCATAATTTTACACTTCTACTTTTTTGTCTGACTCAAGCTAGGAATAACTATTTTGTCAACTTTGTTGTAGTTGTAGAGAATAATCAGAAATCAGAAACTGAACAAGATTTACAGGTTTCTTAGGATATTAGATGGTGATTTAAATGTAATTGATTGGATTGGAGTATAATTACAATTCCATTGTTTGTATATTTTTATGAAAAAAAAGGAAAGGGACTGGTTTCATCCAATACCTCCTAAATTGTAAGAGGGGAAATGAAGGGTTTTTGGTTTGGGAATGGAACAAAATGCATCCAATAATGTTCATTTCTATTCTGTCCTATTTAATACAATGCAGGCAATGTGATGTAGTTTCATATTCTCATTCATTCCACTCTATTCTGTCCGATTACAATTAATCTTACCATTGTATATATCTTCCCAGTTTGAGCCGTATTGCATTTTATCACTACTCAATTGTGCAGTATCTAGTTTTATGTCCTCATCAACTCTTTTGTTTCTTGATTTTTTGTCTAACTAGTGATTTCTTGATCCAATATCATTAAATATTCATCCCACTAAATAACCCTAAAACACTAATCAGGACCTAACTGTATTGGTTGGCTGACTTCATGCTGTTTTTCTTGAACTATTTGAAATTTTCGTTTACTGGCTTCTTTGGTACATGATTACACTGCTCATTTTGATAGTTAAATATTTAACATTTATCCGTATCAATTTTCTCTCCCTCTCTCTTTCTTATTCTCACACTCTATGATTGATCTATTATCTATCTTTGATTTGCAGTTCCTGCCCCTGCCTGCAGCTGCTGGCTTTTATTTGGCTCGATTTTTTGAAAAGAAGAGCTTAACTTCATACTTTGCTTTTGTTGTTCTTGGGAGCTTGATGATCACATGGTTTGTGTTGCACAACTTCTGGGATTTAAATATTTGGTTGGCTGGCATGTCCCTTAAATCTTTTTGCAAGCTGATTGTTGCAAATGCTGTCCTGGCTATGGCTATTCCTGGTTTAACTCTTCTGCCTTCCAAGATAAACTTTTTGTCTGAGATCAGTCTGATAAGCCACGCATTGCTCTTAAGCCACATTGAAAGCCGATTTTTCAGTTACTCCAGCATTTACTATTATGGATTTGAAGATGTGGTGATGTATCCTAGCTATATGGTTGTGATGACAACTTTATTGGGTTTAGCTTTGGTGAGAAGGCTATACGTGGATCATCGAATTGGAGGAAAAGCTGTTTGGATTTTGACTTGCCTCTTTTCTTCAAAGCTTTCCATGTTGTTTATTGCATCTAAGTCTGTTGTATGGGTTTCAGCTGTCCTCTTGTTGGCTGTTTCTCCCCCACTACTTCTTTATAGGTAATTTTTGCGAGTCCCTGGATTTTGTCAATTTGAGGGGTTTGACCGTAATTAAGCCTCTGCACTTTATATTCTGCCTCATTGTACTTCATTGTTGGATTTTGCAGGGATAAATCAAAAACAGGTTCTAGGATGAAACCATGGCAAGGTTATGCGCATGCCAGCGTAGTTGCCTTATCTGTATGGTTTTGCCGTGAAACAATTTTTGAAGCCCTCCAGTGGTGGAACGGAAGGTCTCCTTCAGATGGTTTAATTTTGGGCTTCTGTACACTGTTGATTGGAGTGGCTTGTATTCCAATTGTTGCTATTCATTTTTCTCATGTTTTGGTATGTATAATTATCCAATATATTGTTTTGCGATGTTTGGTTTTGGAGTATGGACTGTGGACTATTTATTATCAAATGCAAACCTTTGTGTTCTCACATCACATGCTAGATAATTAGAAATCACGGTTGACATCGCACCTTCCCAATTCATGTAAGATATTGAAAGACTGATCATAAGCTTTTTGTTTGTCCTGCAGTCTGCAAAGAGATGCCTGGTGCTTGTAGCTGCAACTGGTCTACTTTTAATTTTGATGCAGCCACCTCTTCCTTTGTCACTGAGTTACCAGTCGGACCTTATCAAAACTGCCCGCCATTCTGCTGATGATATCTCAATTTATGGGTTTATAGCTGGGAAGCCTACCTGGCCATCTTGGCTTCTTATTATTGCTATTTTGCTGACTCTAGCATCCATTACATCTATCATACCCATTAAATATATTGTTGAACTAAGGACTGTTTACTCTATTGCTATGGGTCTTGCCCTTGGTATCTACATTACCGCGGAATTCTTTGTCTGGGCAGTAGTTCTGGATGTTCTGATTGTTGTCACTATGGTTTGTGCCTCTGTTTTTGTTATCTTCACTCATATGCCCTCTGCTTCAAGCACAAAGCTTTTACCTTGGGTATTTGCTTTACTTGTAGCTCTCTTTCCAGTTACTTATCTTTTGGAGGGCCAACTGAGAATTAAAAATATTCTTGGAGATAGTGAGATAGGAAATTTGGATGAGGAGGAGAAGAAGCTTACAACATTGCTTGCTATTGAGGGTGCCAGAACATCTCTTCTTGGTTTGTATGCAGCAATCTTCATGCTTATAGCGTTGGAAATAAAATATAAACTTACTTCAATTATGCGGGAAAAGATCATTGATTCAAGTGGAATTCGACAGAGTCATTCTGGTCAAAATGTATCTGCTAGTTCTCTGCCAAGAGCAAGATTCATGCAGCACCGCCGGGCTTCTACTGTTCCCTCCTTTACAATTAAGAAGATGGCTGCTGATGGAGCCTGGATGCCTTCTGTTGGCAATGTCGCCACAATATTATGCTTTGCTATATGCTTGGTCCTGAATGTTTACCTTACTGGTGGCTCAAACCGTTCTATATTTTTCCTGGCTCCTATCCTTCTGCTGCTCAATCAGGATTCAGATTTCATTGCTGGTTTTGGGGACAAACACAGATATTTTCCTGTGACTGTTGTAATCTCTGTCTACTTTGTTTTAACTGCCTTATATAGCATATGGGAAGATGTTTGGCAAGGGAATGCTGGTGGATGGGGTCTTCAAATCGGTGGGCCAGACTGGATTTTTATGGTGAAGAATTTGGCACTCCTTGTTCTTACGTTTCCCAGTCACATAATTTTCACCAGGTATGTATGGAGCCATTCAAAACAGAGTGACTCACCACCATGGATAACTTTGCCCCTTAATCTGCTTCCTATTGCATGTACAGATGTTCTCAAGATTAAGATCTTGGGTATCTTAGGAGTTATATATGCACTGGCCCAGTATATAATTACTAGGCAACAATATATCTCTGGTCTCAAGTACATCTAAAACCCACCATGTACTCTCTGTACTATATGTTGTCAATTTAGGCATGTGCTGACTATCCCGTTTAGATTTGTATGAGAAATATATTTTGAAATGCATTTTTGTTATGGCTAATAGTCAATTTAATCTATCTTGAAAATACGAACAAGTCCTTTTTGATAAATTAGTGTTTGGTTATTTGGAACTGAGGGTAGTTTGATGCACAACTAGCAAATCAAGACATCCCGGGTTCTTGATTTTGCATTTTATATGTTTATAAATAAACCATGTAATAACTAATATTTCACCAACGATAAACTTTCATAATTTCATTTAATATCCGATGAATAAGTTTACTTTCACTTGAGGGAGCTTATGGGACATATGTAAAAATACAACTTATTTTTGGGATATCTGTATCCTTTCATGTTGGATCCCAAGATGAGATGAGGGGGTTATGGTGTTGATCTCACTGTTGAAAGTTTATTGGGTTCTATAATCTGATAGGTATATTAGTAGGAAGCATTGAGTTTTCATTAGTGAGATTATAATGATAATTTACTTGTATCATTTCAATATGAGAGGAACCAAATTCTCTTTCTGCTTCTGAAAAAAAAAAGAGAGGGGCTTGTGTTAAGATGTTTGTTCATTTGGGAGTTTGTTTATAATTTAAGTGTTGTATTAGTTGATTATAATATAATAGAAGATAATATCTGTAAAGCCTAGTCAATAGGTAATGTCAAGTGCCAACATTGTTAAATTGGATTGTCTTAGGTTAAACTCTTGTTTATCATATGTTACAAGAATTCATGTCCTTGCAGAAATGTGATCATACTTCCTTTAACATCTTATGATCTTGCCTTTAACCAATGATTTGTTTGTTTTCATAACTGAATTCATCCGTGCATGATCCTTTAAGGTTTAGTATTTTGAAAAGGAGTTTCTCTCAGATAAGTCAGAGACACTTTCTAAACTTCGATTTGACCGTAGATTTTTTAGTTCAGATATCAGCCACACCCTTTCATTTAATGACTCATATTTAAGACTATCTCTGCTTTCGTAGAGAGATATATATTAAGCCCTAAAAGACCAGAGTAAGCATACAATTTTTCGTTAAAAGTAAGTTAACATGAGATCTGTTGTTTAAACCGTCCTTGTAGTCATAAATCTAAAGTAGAGCTACTCACCATGTTTAATATAAAAACATACATATTTTTAAACATATACATAAGCATAAGATAAAAGCAAGTAAATGATAAAACAACATGGAAATAGAACATGACTTGAGAAATTGGAGACTTTTTTCCAGGAATGTAAAATTGCAGGAAAATGTAAATAGATTATGCAGAAAATTAGAATTTGTAAGAGAATTATTCCGAGAAATACAATACATTATATATACATAAACCCCATTAAAAGAGCCATAATTCGTAATAAGAGGGGTTAATGGCACAGTAAAACAAAATGAGAAATGAAAAGAACAGCAACTGAAACAACAAAACACAGAAAAATCATGGGTTGTTAGGGCCATTACAGCCATACAATAATGTCCTCGAACCGTAATATCCTCAACTATGCTCTTTAGAAGTGCCAAAATTGAAAAGTTGTCTTCTTTGACTATGACGACCGTAATAGTCATTATGACCATGTCGTAATGCCTCCTGATTTATGCTATTGACCCTACTTTCTTGTGCAGGTGTTTTTATATATCTTTTACAGGTCAGCTTCTATTCACTCGGTCATGCCTTTGCACCTTTGAATTTCCGAAAACATAGAGAAAATAGAAAAAAGAAGTAAAATATAACAATAATAGAATAACATTACTAGAATAAACGATAAAATCAAACACTTAAAAACAATAAAAATGCAATGATCACATATAAAAATCCAAACATCAAATTAACATAATCTATACATAGAAAACCCTAGCCTATTATGATGAAAATTCTTAATAAAATTAGGCATGTTATTCCACTTGTTGAAGCTTGAAACATATAAGTCAATGTTAGCTATTTCCTCAACACAACAATTCCATCATTGTTAGACGTGAATGACCATGAGTGACCTTGAAATACATATTTCTAAGGAAGTACATACAATTCTACCATCTATTGTGTAAGCTTCAAAGAATGATCTTGGGTTACTTGAATGTCAATTTAACTAATTCCAAAGAATGATATTGAGTTATTTGAATGACATGTTAATTAATTGGGAGTCATATTCAAGCCAAGGTAAGTCCATCTAGGGATGGAAAATGAGCACGTCTGTCTCACAAAAGTAAAAAAAAAACTGGGCGGAATGGGTAGACATAATTGAAGACGCGGATCTAAAACTTAAGTTTGTCCGGCAAAAAAGTGAGGGCAGAGCGAGATGGCCTCGAGGACAATGTATTTTTTATGCCTAAAAATTACTCCCTCCGTCTCATAATTAGTGATTCAGTTGACTTTTCACACAGATTAAGAAAAAAAGAATAAATGAAGGAGAGAGAATGATATTTTTACTAAAGTGCCCTTATGATGTATTGGGAATGATGAAAGTAGTACTCCCTCCGTCTCATAAAAAATGTTCTATTTGAGCAATGCGCGGTTCTTAAGAAAATGATTAGATGTGTTGGTTTTAGTGAAAAAACCTAATATCATTTACTAGAATGCCCCTATTAAATGTAGTTAATAAAGTAGTTGAATAAAGTGAAAGCTAATGAATAGAGGTATAGTAGTGGAAAAATAATAATAAATGCTACATTGGTAATGTAAATGGACAATTATTTTGAGACAAAGAAAAAGTGCAAATGAGACACTTTTTATGAGACGAAATAAGTATTAATTAGAGGGTAAAATAGAAAAAATTGTATTAAAAATTGGAATTGATCATATATTTTGGGACATCATTTTATTTCAAATGAACCACTCATTGTGAGACGAAGGAAATATGTAAATATCTATACCCATAAAACCTCGTAAAAAACAAAATGGAACAGAACAATTACATCAAAACCAAAACCTTAATCCGCCCAGCACTAAAATACGGGCAAAATGGTTAACCCAAATAGACCGGACCTCTTTTGCCACCTATGCCCATCCTTTCTCACATGCTAATTCAATAGCAATAATAATATCTATAATTTCAACATTCAAAGCATAAGAAAGTACAAAGTTGAGTTTAAAACAACTAAGAAATCTCTAGTACCTCAATTTTTTTTTCGGACAATTTAAATTTTTTATAATAATAATAATAATAATAATAATAATAATAATAATAATAATAATAATAGTGATATGTTTAATTTTTTCTTATTTTCTATAATTTTAATTTCTTAAAAAAATCTAAAAATATAATATTTACAGACTAGTTCATTTGGTTCGATCAATTCATTAACTAAGCTTATTAGGCTCTGTTTGGAAAGAAGCTTTTTGAGCTTATAGCTTATGTCTTATAGCTTATAAGCTCATATGACAATAAAAGATCTGTTTGGTAACAGTTTTTTCATCACGAGCTTATAACTTATTTTATTAGCTTATAGCTTATTTTTCAGACGCTATTTTAAATAGCGTTTTAGCTTATAGCTTATAGCTTATCCTTTTTTTTTTTTTTTTTTTCATTTTTACCCTTATTATTTTAACTAAAATCCACTACTATCCTTTATAATTTATTATAATTTAAAATAAAATAATAATTATTAAATATCTTTTATGTCATTTTATTTTATCACCTAATTAAACCGCTAATTTTACCAAACACTTCAATTAGCTTATCAGCTATAAGTCATCAGCCATCAACTATAAACTATAAGTTATCAGTCACCAACTATAAACTATCAGCTAACTTATCAGCCAACCGCTATTTTTACCAAATAGAGCCTTAGTGTAAAGTTCACTTACCCAAAATGTCCAATTGTTTTTTTTACATTGAAACAAAAAATTAACAAATAAAATAAATAATAAAAAATTTCTCAACTACAAGCACATCACTCATATCACCCTTTTATCATCTTCCGCGTTTTTCTTCTTTTTTCCAAAATGATTTTTTTCAATTTCACACTCCAAGCAAAAGTGTAACCATTTTTTCCCTTTTATCTTTACAAATTCAATTTTTCTGCAAAAGCAACACAAACTTCAGTTCATAATTATACAATGGACACAAGATGAAAATGACTTTACAAATGGCCTAAAAGAAGGGAAAGAGTAAGCTGCAAAATTGATTTGAAAGCAATGTGCATTTTATTTTATTTGTTAATTTTTTGTTATTGTTGTAGATTTTTGTTTGGGGTGTAAAAATAAAATTGGATATTTATGTTAATGGGCTCAAGATTAATTGGCTAAATTAAATAAAATGGACAAAATCAAATGGATGTTTCTTTTATGGATTTTTATTGAAATTAATAAAGGGTGGCAATAAGATTTAAAAAAAGAAAAAAAAGAAAAGGATGACAACAAATAAAATTAAATACAATATCGATTTTTTTAATATTTTTAATTGACATGATCAAATTGAGGTATTACAATTGTCTCTAATTAATGATTTTTTATTAAAAAATAAGGTTAATAGGTATTTTACACTTTGCCATATAGACAACTTTTGAAAAACTAACTGTAAAAAAATGTTTGAATTTGACCTCTGTCATATGAAGATTCTTCCGCTTTGTCCTTCATGAAATTTACCAATCAATAACCTATTAAATGTCATGTAATTTTTAAGGTTTATACCTATTTTGCCCTTTGCTAAATTGAAGATTTTTGAAAAATTCCCTTATCATATCATTATTTTTTATGATTAAATTTTTTGAAGGGCAAAAACAGGAGAATCTTCCTATGACAGAGGCGGAATTCAAACTTTATTCGTACAAGAAGGGTTTTTCAAACTCGCTTATATAGCAGGAGACAAAATACCTATTAACTCTAAAAAGTACGAATAAAATGTCCCAACACAAGATTTGAAGCTTCATTTAAATAGACCAAAGATCTCAACCCAAAGCAACCTTTATTAATAGGTATGCAACACATGCTCCATCCACTGTAACCAACTTTCTCTTCTCTATATCCCCATTTTAGATGAAATTTCTGATTCAAAACACCAAGTTTTAAGCAATTTCGCTGGCTAATCATAAATTTGAAGACAATGAATAAACATGCTTTGGACCACTAATTTGATCAATTGAGTCATGCCATCCACTCATTTGAACAAAGTATTCATATGATTGTATTAAAGATAATTAAATACAAAGACTCAAATTTTATCCTTTAAAAAAATCTTGGTCTCAAAAGGAAATAGTGCAAAATAAATTAAATTAATTTATTTTGACACAGATAAGTTATTGATGCGAATGGAAAAATTAATAAATGGTCGATGCAAAATTAGATAAATTATTGACGAGAAAGAATGCAAAATTAGATAAATTATTGATGAGAAAGAAGATAAATTGTTAATGCAAAAGCAGATAAATTGGTTATGCGAAAATAGATAAATTGTGAATAAGAAAGTGATAAATTCTTGATGCAAAAACGATAAATTATTTACACAAAATTTCAGCTCTGTTACAAAAGAGAAGAAAACCCCCCACCATCTGATTTCAAACAAACAAACTCCTCTAAGAACAGCCTAATGATATCAATAACCATAAGCCAAAAAAACCAAAATACAATAGGGATTTAAGGAAATTTCAGCTATAAAAGTCAAGTGGCATCTTAAACCAGTCGTAGAAGTTACCGAGAGGTTTTTTGTCAACGTTTAAGGACCTCCATCTCCAAGATGTTTGAACAATCCCCATAAACATTTCCTTAGGCACCGCGACGTAATCGTTGAAAATCACTTGATTTCTATACCTCCAAAAGCTCCAACAAGAAACGAGCCAAAAGAAACTTGAAGGCTTTCCCAGACCCGAATAATTTGCCCACTGCAGAAAAGATTCTGAACAATTTATTCCGCCATTATAATGAATTCCTAACCAATTTTCGATCTCCCTCCAAACTTGTTTCGTTTTTGGACAATTAAGGAAGATATGAGTTGTATTTTCAAGGACCTGAAAACAAAACACACAAGACATTTGATGCTGATCCGTAATGATACCTCTTTTTATAAGGTTGTCGCGTGTCGGTAACATGTTCAAGATTAATCTCCAGCCAAAAATCTTGACCTTTAAAGGAATTCTAACTTTCCATAACCTCTCCAAAGCCTCAAACGTTCCACTCTCAAGTTCTATATCATCCAGGTTCTTGGACAGAATTGTGTATCCTTGATTCACACTATAATTATTCTCACTATCCTTGGGCCAGACTGTCGAATCCTCCACGTTACCGAATAAAACTACCTCCAATAACAGCTGAGACAGTTCTATAGCTGCCTCATGTCTTTCATCCACCATTATGATTTGTTGTCTGTACAAATCCCACACCCAACCGTTACTAGTCCAAACTCCGCATTCCTTAACCACAGCCTCTTGCTTTGGAGACGAATCAAACAAAACAGGGAATAATTTTTTTAAAGGAGTACCACCTAGCCACCTTGAATGCCAAAATAGAATCTTATCACCCTTTCCTATCTTCCAAGATATCAACTTATTTATTCCTTGACTGTTTGAGGGGGTTGCTAATCGGATTAAATCATACCACCACCTAGACCAAAATCTAGATTTCTGGACTGAAAAATTGAGGAAGTGATCTTGAAAATTTTCACCATACTTTGCCTTCAGAATGCCACTCCAAAGAGCTTCAGAATCTGTTGTAACTCTCCACACCTATTTCGACATTAAAGCCCTGTTGAACATAGAGATGTCTTTTATGCCTAGACCACCAAAGTTCTTGTCTTTGCAAACCTGAGCCCATTTAACCCAAGAGATGCAATCCTTTTCACAATCACCAGCCCATAAAAACTTCCTCTGTATAGATTTAATTTCCTGCAGAATTTTTGTTGGGGCAGTATAGAAAGAGAGATAATGAATTGGTATGTTAGCAATAACTGAATTAATCAATGTTACCCGGCCACCAATCGACAACAGTCGTCCTCTCCAAGCCGCCAGCCGAGATTTTATCACTGTAACTAATGGTTTCCAAAAAGCAATTGAGTTTTGTCTTCCACCAACCGCCAGGCCCAAAAATTTGAAAGGGACTGCTCCAACTTTACAAGCCAGAAATGTTGATGTTGCCTCGACACGCTGCTTGTCTAAATCCATCCCAATTAAGTTGCTTTTGCTGAAATTAACCATTAGACTTGATAGCATTTCAAATCCTCTCAATATATCTTTTAGAGCCCAAATGTTAGACCACGAATCATCACAAAAAAATAGTGTGTCATCCGCAAATTGAAGTAGGCTGATAGTTGTTTCTTCTCCAACCTTTAAACCTTTCAACAAGTTGTTTCGTTCTGCTGTCCTCACTAACACAACCAAGCATTCGATTACCATAACAAAAAGAAGAGGAGAAAGTGGATCGCCTTGTAAAAGTCCCCTGCCTATCTTAAAATCCTTAGAAGAGCTGCCATTCACCAAGACTGAACCATAGATTTGACATATGAGTCCTTTTATCCACATTTGCCACTTTGAATCAAAATGCATAGCCTCAAGGACCTTAAATAGGAAATCCCACCTGACACAATCGTAAGCTTGGGAAAAATCCACTTTGAACATGAAACCTTTTTTCTTTCTCTTCACTACGTGATCATAAACCTCATTTGCCACAAGAACTCCGTCGAGTAATTGTCTACCTTTAATGAAAGCTGTTTGATTGGGAGAAATTAGTTTTCCCAACACTCTGTTCAGTCTTGAAGCAAGGATTTTCGAGATAATTTTGTGGATACAACCAATAAGGGCGATTGGCCTAAACTCACTCAGAGATTGTGGATTATCTACCTTAGGAATCAATGAAAAAAAAGATGAGCAAATAGGTTTTGATAAGGGATATTTATCAAAACCTTTTTGCTCATCTTTTTTTGCATTGTTTCCTTTCTCATAGAATTCAAAAATACACTTTGAAATCTCTCCACCAATGATATCCCACGCTTCCTTGATGAACTTCAGATTCAGCCCGTCTGGTCCAGGGCTCTTGTTGCCGTCACAAGACTTAATTGCCTCAAGTATATCCTCATTGGTAAAAGGTTCAACCAACCTTGAGTTTTCCTCTAATGTAATTTTGTTCAATTCACTCAAATCCATTCTCACATTGCCTTCTGTTCTACATTTAAACTTCTTTGAGAACTGGTCATGAATAGCTTGTTTGACTGCTTCAGGCTTGTCTTCCAAAGAAAGACCAATATTCATAGCAGAAATCGAATTAGACCTTCTTCTAGCATTAATCAACGAATGAAAGTATCTTGAGTTTAAATCACCCTCCATAAGCCATTTGGATCTAGATTTCTGATGAAGAATATTTTCTTTAAGATATAAATTGTTCCAAACCCCTTCTATGACTGCCCTTCTTTCAAGGAAGATCTCCTCAGGTACTTCAGTATCCATGTCAGCCATCTCCTCTTCCAAGTTATTGATCTTCTCGATACCATTTTCCACCCTCAAGTCAATGTATCCAAATACATTCCTGTTCCACCACTTCAACTTTGATTTGAGAATTTTAAGTTTTTGAAATACTATACTATTTGGACAGCCCGTTACAATGCAACCCTCCCACACCTCTTTTACAAACTTCAGAAATTCTGGATGTTCAAACCACGCATTAATCGTTTTAAATGGTTTGGGTCCCCAATTCCAATTGTTGATCACAAGAGAGATTGGTCTGTGGTCTGATATTTCCTAACTCCCCACCTTTTGATTAACTATCTTCCATGAACTACATAAATCCTCAGATATTAGGAAACGATCCAATCTACTCTTGCATGAACCATTAGAGTTGAACCAAGTATACCTATTTCCTATGACCGGTAAATCCACCAACTCCATATCCTCAATGAACGAACCAAACTCCTCCATTTCAGCAAAATTAAATGATCCTCTTCCTTTCCTCTCATCCCTAGACTTGACAGCATTAAAATCCCCCCCAAGAGCCAGTCAGCTTTTGGGAATTTAGATTTTAGTTTTAACAATTCTTCCCACAGTTTACGTTTTTCATTCAAAATACAAGATGAATATACATTAACAATGTACATATCCCTCTTCCTGCAATTGCCAAAGACCCCTAGAAACCCAGGACCAGAAAAACTGAACACAGAATTAAAGGAATTCTTGTTCCAAATAAGTAGCATACCTCCAGATTGTCCTCTGGCTGCTGTAGCAGACCAGTCAAATTCTTCTCCACCCCAAATGCTTCTTGCAAAGCTTTCATCTGCTGTCTTTCTCTTTGTTTCTTGAAGCAACATGAACTCAATTTTCTCCGTCCTGATCAGATTTTGAACTCTTCTAATCTTGACAGAAGAGTTATACCCACGTACATTATAAGTTGTAAGATTCATGACTCTCTTGTTGTTGCCTCCTTCAGATTTTCAAATCTGACTCTATCTCTTTTTTCCATTTTTCTGATTATTCCTTAAAGAACTTCATCATCTTCGTTTCCTTCAATTCCTAAGCTCTTCAGAATTTCCCAAACCTTGCCAGGAATATCCTCAAGCTTTCTTTTCAACCTTTCATTACCCTTTTCCACATCCATGTCTGATAATGAGTCACAACACAGGACCGAGCCCCCCGAGTATCTAGAACCACTGTCTTCTTGTTGAGTGCCATTGTGATTGTGTATTGCTTTGTTCGCAATTAAAGCATTAGATTGTGTCGGTGGAAGAGTCGAATGAATCAAAGCAGTATAATAGGATGTAGCATAGGGGATTTGTACATCCTCATAAATTTCTGTTAGTGGCTTCTTTTTCCTTCTGGTAGATGAAATAATTTTGGGCCCAGATAAATTTTCCACTGTCAAACAGTTGTTCTTCCCCAGCAAATGCCCGTTTTGGTTGGACTTCAAACCTTTTACGTTGCTTAGGCCCAACTCTAGGCCCAAACCCAAACTATTATCATTTGGAGTTGCTTTTGTAAATATCTCCTCGGAATTCTTTGCCCCACAAACATTTTTCCCATCCAAAGTACTTAGATTTAAAGTTGAGTTAACCTCTTCATTGAGTCCCATCTGCCTACCTATGCATTCATTACCTTTAATAGACTCCAATAGATTTGTCTTTTCAATATGCTGACCCTGTCCTCGACTACCTCCAAAAGATAACTTTTTGTGCTGCTTTTGTTTGTTTAACGTGTCCTCAGAAAAAGTATGAGCTACATCCTGCTGAGCCACCTGCTCCCTAAGATTTATCTTCCCAAGGTCTGCCACGTGCCTAGCTCCCCTTCCGTCCTATGACCCCCTCTCTCTCTCTTGTGTTTGGCTCATCGTCTACCTCCGGTAAGCCACCATTTTCACCGTCTTCCATGTCTTCCTCCGGTGAGTCACCATCTTCTCCGTCTTCCATATCTTTCTCTTGGTTGTCTAATTCATCCTCCGTATCTTCAACAAAAGTTTCCTCTGAATCTTCACGAGCCTCCACATTCTCCTTGAAGATAATTCTTTTTGGGCCATGTAAATCTTCCACCAGTTTTATGCTAAAAAGAACATCATTAATCTCAACACTTAAAACTTCATTCAAGTTGCTAGTGTATTTTGTTTTAATTAAGATTCTAGCTACATCAAAAGTTGAGTGTGATTCCGTTTCCACATCGCTACGTATATATTCACCAATTCTACTTGAGATAAATCTGAAGAACTCTTTCCTCCATGCATGGCATGGGATTCCATAGCACTTAACCCATGTCAATCTTTCTTTATCCACTTCCGCAGGAGACCACGGTTGAATGTCATCAAACCATTTCCTTAGCCAATCTTCTTCATCCTTGATCATGCTTCTAACCGCATTTTCCTCTAAATCTTCCAATAAACAAAGATTTGCACCCATCGGTGTAACTTTAATGTGAAAAAATCCCTCTCTGTTGAAGATTTCCTGGATGTTGTAGGAGTTTCCTGATGTCTTAACGTCTCCCACGTAAGCTTCTTTAAAAACGTTTAAGGTTCTCTTCCTCCATGTTGAATGATAGACCGACCCAAGGAGATTTTGTTTCCTTCTTCCTCCAATAGTTTGTTGCCTTGTGATTTGGTCTGTGTCCCTCTCTCCCTGATACAATATCTGCATAGGTTTTATCTTTTCCACTCTTCACCCAGTTCTGGTTAGTGCTCGCTTTCCTCACTTGGAGGTCCTCAAATTGATTCCTTCTAGCTTGTCTTCCTAAATCTATCGAGCCTTTGCTGAATCTTGGTGTGTTAACAAAATTTTTTCTGCCCAAAATCTGGATGTTATCCAATTCTGCTGCCAATATCCTTGAATCCTCAACACCTCTAAACCTCACAAAACCATATCTATTCCCCCTTTTGTCTCTCTTAGCAGGCATGAAAATCTCTGACAAAGTTCCATATTCCATGAAAACCTTTGCTAAATCATTCGCATTGTAGTGGTCAGGGAATTCTGTGAAAAAAAACAACGTTATGTCTTCTTGATTTCGGTTGTCAATCCTTTTTCCGTTCCTCTCCTTCCAGATTGAAACCTTTAATGCATTTCCTCCATATCTCCTTCTTGTCACCGTTTTCCATTCCATAATCGATGATCGAAGCAATGTACACCAGATATCCAAAGATCAACCAAAACTAAATGCCAAGGCCTCTAGCCCTAAAGCTAAGAGTTTAAGCCAAAAACACCAGCTGAATTAAACCTTGAATCTCTGTTCTTCCTCTAACCAAACCTTGGAAAACAAGTAGTAGTCATACCCAAGCAAATTCAAAGACCCATGGGTTTTACACTTAAAGAAGCTTACATGAGTGTTTTTAGCACTATTCATTTTTTAAGAACAAGATGATGCAGTGACCATGTTTGTTAAGAAATATGTTTTTAGTGCAAGAAATTAATTCACTAGGTTGACCACTTCCTTGAAAAACATCAATTTTTAGATTAATATTTGAATTCGGGATCATGCAGACTTAAATCTGTTATATGTAATATTGGTTGAGTGAGTGGCGTCTTCTTTAAGAAAAATATATAGTTTTAACTATAATTATCAATCTATTATCACAATTTTAGTATTTTAGTTTGACATGAATTCCTCAATTTTTTAATCCAAGAAGCTAACTTAAAATTTTATTAAAATGTGGGATCATGTTGCTTTATTTTCTATTTTTGAAACATTAAGTTGCATGTCATTGAAATTAAAGTTGTTGGACAAGTGACTCCAAACATAAGAAGGGAGAAGAAGGGGGATGATGAGAATCACGTGGGTTTAAAAACGATGGCCAATTATAAAATATTTA
The DNA here is from genome assembly GCA_022829125.1 of Lathyrus tuberosus. Lineage (NCBI taxonomy): Eukaryota > Viridiplantae > Streptophyta > Magnoliopsida > Fabales > Fabaceae > Lathyrus > Lathyrus tuberosus. The sequence continues at coordinate 6,970,020 of JALAZF010000137.1, read as the reverse complement.
TTTATAAAAACATTTAAATTAATTTTATAAATAAAAAAAAGAATAGACAACATAATAACGATAATCAGAGATAAGAGATGAAAATGCAACAGAAAGAAATAATAAACTGAAATGTAAAGATATAACGGAAGAGGGAAATGCACCAACAGTTTATACAGGTTCGACCTAACCACTTGACCTACTCCTATCCCCAAGAATTTCGTCTAGAGAGTTTCCACTATATTAGATGTGAGCTTTTCTCAGGTTATGTCTATGAATCTTCTTACAATAAAACATGGGATTTTACATGGACTAATCCTCAAAACAACGTGATATTTTACACTGGGCTAATCTCATAACCAAACAAACCTCTTACACCAAACTGAGATCAGAAACCAAATAGAGTTTTTGATGGATAAACTCAATAACCAAACACGAGCTTTTGACAAGTTTAGTTCACAAACCTAAATAGAGATTTCACCTTGAAAATATCAAGAACAAAATAGAGCTTTTAATGGTTTAACTAAAGAACAAAACAACGAATTCTTACAAAGATATTACACAAGAGACAAACCTTCTTCAGTAACTTACAAAACTTCCCACAACACCAGAATTCTTACAAAGATATTTTTCATTCTCAAAGCACTAAGGAAATTTTGTGAGGAAATAAAAAGAAATGAGATGGAGAGAGTAGAAAGGAAATTTTGTTAGGAAATAAAAAGAAATGAGATGGAGAGAGTAGAAAGTGAGAAAGTATTATAGAAATATGGTTTTGGTGTACTTTAAAACTAGGAGAATCCCGCTATTTATAGGTAAAAAATTGGTTCAAAAAGGAAAAATATTCATGGGTCTTTTAATGATCTAATCCATTAAGCCTTAAGGTTAATCAATTAGAAGCTTAAAAAATGCGATAACCCTAATTCCAAAAAGGAAACCCTGCAACGACTATGTGTATTAATTGATTATGAGTATTATTAATCGATTAAGAAACTTGTTGTCTTGCTCTAATCAATTGAATTAAGTCCTTAATCGATTAGGTAGTGTACAAATACTTCCTAAATGATTAAGATCAGTCTCGGTCAATCCCATAACACCTTGATAGTTCCTTTATAGGTTTTAAAGTGTTTTAGAAAAGGAGAAATATTTAAAAAAATTTTTGTGTGTGTGTGTGTAAGTTGCCTTAGACTAATCTGATTGGGGAAAGCAATTCTCTGCACTCTTGCTAGGGATGAAGAAATTTCCAATGCTTTGTTGAGGATGCTAGCTCTTCTATATATTAGAGAGAAACTCTACTGGGGAGAAAAATCATGTTAACCTGCAGACACATAACAAACAACAGAATGTTCTATTCGCGAAATGGCTACTCCAGCAAAATAACGCGGACAAGACGAGGCCAACTTCGTTGGGGATAACAAACTGAACCGTCTCTATGGTCATAAACTCTGCTCGAGAACCCAACCAAACCTTTATTCTGCAGGAAAGTAAGAATCACATTCGCCTTCCGAAAAACGTCCCATGAATATGCTGAAGAGAAGTACCAATGGAAATTGGCCTTTGACCTGTTGGGGAAAGCTAACCACCACCCACAAATCTGCTAGGGGAACAACGATTGACGATACCAGCTCTGCTAGGGGACAACATTAATTATCTGTTGGAGACCTGCATTCTACCCTTACTCAATTGGGGAGACGGAAACCACTTTACCATAAACTCGGGAAGGAAGGACCCAACACTCTTGACTGGTACGAAAAATATGAACTCCTGAACTCTTGCTGGGGAAGATAATCAGAATTTTCACGATGTTCTACTATGAATGATAAAACTTCAGCCATCTCTAATGGGGGAGAATGACGATTGTAACACCTCGCTGGGAAAAGATACCTTTTGGCGCCTTGCTGAGGAAGTGAAACCCCATACTGGGAATTACTTTGGCGCTTCACGCTTCTGCTGATCAACTGCATACTGATTCCTATACGGGACCAAAGGCCCTTTGAACTCTCCACTTGCCCCAGACCACAGGGTCTAAAGGAAGAAATCGTCTCAAGAGAATTTTACAGAAAACCTGGCTTTCAACATGCCCTAGGGTCTTCAAACTCTTTGAGGAATTTATAGGATCTCGACGTAACTGCCCCAGACTGCATAATCTATGAAGTAATTTGCCTTGAGAGGATTCGTAATGACCTGAAATATTCCGCCCCAATATTCTGAATCTTGAAGAGGTAGGTGCTTTTGATTAATCATCTTTTGGAGATGATAACTTCTCCTGCCCTTAAGGTGGCCTGTCTCGATACGAGCCTTGAAATGAATTTGCCCCTGACCGAGTGATCTTTGAGAGATTTGCCGAATCTCAACGTGATTGCCCCCGTTTGGCTGAACTTTAGAGAGTTTTCTCGACGCGGCTGCCCCAGATTGGCTACATTTTATCATGACTTATTGGAAAGGCCCATGCTACACAAATTATCTTAGAAACATGCCCATTGACATGACTGTCCTTCAGAGTTTTCAAGCATCTTAACTCAGCATGATCAAGCTTCTCGACTGACGTTCATTGTGTAAGCTTCCTTGATGCTTAGGCACATGTATGCAGGCAGAAAATATTTATCCTGAGAATGATATTTCTAATGCAACACATATATTAACCTTGAAGTTTTTATTGACAAGACGTTGCCAAACCTTGTGAACGAGTCAATAGTTAGAATGCGACATTGATTTTTGAATAAAAGACATTATGCAGATGCAATACCAACAAAAATCTTATTAGCACAACTCATGGGAACTAGGAACACGATCTCGTTGAAATACGCCTTCGGAATAAAGCCTACTTCAATTAGAACTTTTAAGGGTTGTAACGTGGTGTGGTTCGCGGTTTGAGAAAGAAGGATTTATGGCCCAAAATTTTGTTTGTACCCACCCATTTTCCTTGATGTCCTTCATTCCTACGTTCAGTTCATTTGGCACTAGCGCTTACCTTCCAAAAGGTTATTGCATGTCATCAGTGATGGTTAAGGAGCCCGCAAAGTTTTTAGAGTAGCACTCGCTCCTTTCGTCTTTGGTGCCTGTAGTCACACGACTTGCTTTTGCTCGAGGACTTTTATTTTGTAATCTTTTTCGACTTTTCTATTCGTTTTTTTATTTCCCTGATTTTGCCTGGACTGAATTCTTTTGAATTCTTTTTCGATTTTGAGGTCTAGCGGGATGCCCTAACTTTTTCCCAAGTCACTTGCTTCCCAGCTTTTACCTTAGCGGGCTTTATTTCTCCTTTTTCTTTTCTTTCCCTTTTTTTCTTTTGAGAAAATTGTGTGACACTGGCTGTCTTGATTTTCATGAAAGCATTGCGACTGCTTCACTCCTTGCGGTGAGGGGTAACCATTATGGTTTCACGCCCCTTGACCTCCTGATATGTGAGGAATAAAAGGTAATGGACCTTTAGATGCACACTCCTTTTGAAAGTTGAACGCTCGGTCAAATCAACCGACAACTACCCTGCCCCTGGGTTAGATGTGAGGGTTTTTTCCAAATGAAAGAAACTCCTACTCCGAGGCTCAAATGGGTTGACAAAGGTATATCTCCCTTATATCTCCAGTGTTTGGGAATTTGAAACAATGCCTGTACATCATCAACAAGGTTTTATTCAAAAGCATATGACCTGGGATTTTGCATTTTCACTTCGTCATCCTCCCTCCAAGAGTTTAAGCAAGAAAGTTAGTATCGCAGTGCATACAATCATTTATGAATGAATAAGAATAGAACACTTCAAGAAAAACATATTCATTGCTTTAAAATCATCATTAAAAAACAAACAAGTTTTTACATGCAAACACATTATTAATAAACAATGAAAAATTACAAATGAAAATGTAGTAAAGAAGCTGAAGATTGCCATTATTGAGGAGGCTTGACTCCGTCTGGACTTATTGCTTCTGATCACGTACTTGCAGTCTGAGTGCCCCTTCGGGAGGCTTCAATTGATGTGCAGACCATCTGCCGTGAAAGTAATGACCCCAACATCAATCAGATCTTGCACCTTGTGCGGGAGCACCTTAAAATCTTCATTTGAATGCCCTCGTGCCCCAGCATGGTAGCCACATCGAGCATTGGCATTAAACCCCCATGGATATGGAGGAATGACCAGATCTGGTTTCTTTGGCACTATCAACACTCTTTTGACCAAATATGGCAATACCTGACTGTACAACATTAGTAGCACAGCAAACTGCCTCTTTCTCGCCCTCTGTCGACTCTTTTGGGAGCTATTCTGCTGCTGATTCCGATTTGGGTGTTCCTCTGGCTCAGGCACTTTCCTCCTCAGACCTAGTCGAGGAGTAGGCAACAATTGCGGATGTGGCGATTCTAAAACCAAGGAGTGCAAAACGTACCCCTGACTTGATGTAGCTTTAGGAAAGAAAACATTGATATTCACTTCTTTTGCGACAGCAGAAATAAGACCCCATTGTACGCTCACGCCGCTCGGCGTGAATTCAATTATCTTTGAGTCTATCAGATCCTGGACAACATGCTGAAAGGCCTTGCACTTTTCAACATTGTGCCCAACACTCTTGAATGAAAATCACAACAGATATTTGCGTTGTAGCCTGGTGGAGGAATGCCAGTAAGCGTAGCTAGCGTCCGAAGTTTAACCAATTAAAGCCGGAGAAGATGTCTCAATAACTGAGCATAAGGCATAGGAGGTGGATCAAATATCCTCTCAGGCCTCTTCGGCTTCTGTGCGTACTTCTTGATCTTGGGATTGTCTTGGGAAATAAGGGATAGCTGCTGTCGTTGGGGAATATATGGAACCACGGGTTGTGCAGAAAATCCGCGAGGTAAATCACACTTTGGGAGAGATCCCACAGGCAAGGGAGGAATGACCATTTCTGCTGCAATCTTAAGTGTGGGATTTCTTTCCTTTCTTAGCACGTTTCTCACGATTTCCATAATCAGGTCCATCTGAGTCTTCATTTGATGGACTTCTTCCTTTAGCGTTTCCTGTCCCTGAAACAAAGCTTGCATGTCCACCATAAACTGCCCCATCTGGTCGCAGACTGCTGCCAACTCAGCTTGAATCTGTTTCATTGCTTGCTGTTGATTCTGGCGTGTTGAGTAGCGATGGAGGTAATAGCCCGCAAACCTGCCTGTCAATCAAACAAGGTTAGGAAATCCAGCAATAAGCACATGTTATGCAAAATGAGATATATGAATGCATGCATATGTCATATTTAATCATTTCTAAGGTATATCTATACTTTGATTCCAGTTTTAATCGGGTGAGGGATCAGATACGATATTGAGAAAATAAAGCCGAAACAGATAGATATTGCAGAGAAAATACAACTGGAATAAACATTGTTGAGAAAATACTACTGAAATAGATATAGCTGAAACAAATATCCAAGGGTGAGTCCATCAACAAGGCTGATGGTAATCACAATAGACGACATGCAGAGGCAAATCAATCCCAAACCCCTAGTCCATACAAACTGGTCTTGACTTCTTCGAGAAGGGCTTCGGTGTCAGGATGAGTTGGTAGCTCTATCAACCCCGTGATTAGCTTGTTTCTCTTCCCCATATCTTGATTCAGCTTGACAATATGCTCTGCACTATCGTCATCCCCAAAGACATCTCTGAGCTTTGCCTTCTTGATCCCGGCTTGAACTTTGAGCTCTTCGATTTCCTTCTGAGCTTCCTTCAGTTTGTCAAAGAAGTGCTTCTTGCCTCTTCTCGCCTTCCAGAGCTCTTCCTTTAGTTCCCCATTTTCAGCCCTGACATCATCCCACATGTTTCGAGAGTCCTCGAGCTTGACATTTGCCTCGGACGAGAGTTACTTAGTTTGCTTATGAGCCTTGGCGGAGGATTCTGCAGCCAACTTAGTCTTCTGATAAAATTGAGCCCTGTCTGCAAAGTATTTCTCCTTCTTTGCTAGCAGCTTCATCACATCTTGAGCCTTACATTCCAATCCCATGTTGATATGCAAAGCATCTTGAAGACGACAACTCAAGTCGGAGTTCTCTACGTGGATTTCATTCACCAGAGCTTCCAGCTTGTTGAATTCTTTGATAGCAACAGTGGTAGGTTGCTCTATCATTAATGGGTACAAAGGAGGCTCCCTTGAGAAAGGCAAGAGCACCTCCTCCACTTTCCTCTGGACCCACTCAACATAAGAAGGGTAAGCTCTACAGTCACTGTTTCCAAGAACAGTCTTCCATTTCTTATGAATATGTGCCCAAGCGCTTACAGCTCTCCTCAACATCTCCTGGTCTTCAGCACCATTAAAGAACAAAGATTCTACAACATCTTGGTCATCGGGAGGATTACTCATAGCATACCCAAACTGCCGGACGACCAGGATAGGGTTGTAATTGATTCCACCTTTCCTACCCACCAAAGGCACATTTGGAAAGTTCCCGCAATTGGAAATAATCTCCGGACCCAACAACCGATGATTAAACCATACAATGTTATCCGCAGTCAGACCCATTATCCTTTTAGACCACTTCAGAGAATCCTCCGTATCAACAAAGGCACCGGTCTGAGGCACATGATTCAGAAACCAATTGGACAAGAGCGACGTGCAACAACCTACATACTCCCTTTTCTCTTCTCATTCTTGAAGTGCACAGAATGATAGAAATCACATAGAAGAGTAGGTATTGGATTTTTCAAGATAAAGATCCTAACGGCGTGCATGTCCACAAAACCATGTACATTAGGAAACAAGACAATCCCGTAGATGCATAGAGCCAAGATAGCATTGAAAACAGTCAAACTTTTGGCGTCAGCATACTTGTGAGTCTGGCCAACAAGAAACTCCAATTGAAAACCTTTAAAACCTCCTTTATCGGCAACATTATCACTCAGAATAGACTGACCCACATGAAGGGCAGCTGCATCTTCTTCTAAATTTGGACTCTCCTCAGAAAAAAATGATACTCTTTGCTTGATAAGGATCCCCAGGATGAAAGAAAATTCTTCCAGTGTCGGAGCTAGAATATAATCCGAAAAGACGAAACAACGCAACAGAGGCTCGTAGAACTGTAAGAGTGTATGAATATCATCGTGCTCATACTTCGTGATATTATGGACAACATTCAATAACCTCCCATACTCTTTTCTGAAATCAGTAAGAACACCAGGATCAGCCATATCAACCACTTTATGAAGTAAGTCTAGAGTCGGCTTTGAAAACCTGTATACCACATTGTTTTTTCTCTTGGTATCCATCCCTATAGAAACCCACTGATCGGAATCAATAGTAAGATATAAACCTGGAAATGAAAAAACATGAATATTAGGGTATGAAATAATGCAATGCATAGGCATGGTATCAGAGGTGCCATATATATCTGGACGTGTCTGTGATGAACTGTGTGAATAGCGTCTGTGCTAAATGAAGTGAATAACAACTGACTGAATATAATAGGATAAACTGTCCACTTCTGTAAGAATACCAGAAAACCGGGTAGGTTGGAAGTCAAAGTTACCTGCAAACCTGTAAATACCCAGCCCCTCTCACATGTGGGTTCTAAGACAAGGATCCTCAGCGTCTTGTGCCTACGTATCCTTAATCGAACAAGAAAGAGGAAGTTAGAGCAATCGTAGTTCGACCTACAAGGTCATTGTTGTATTTTTTTACGAGCGACGTAAGGTTCGCGTCCGACAATTAGGGTCGATGCCTGTTTGCGACAGAACGGAAATAACGTGCTCTTTTTAGAAAATTATTTGAAACCCATCCCGAAGGATAAAAAGATTTGAACTTTGTTTGTGTTTATTAGACAGAAGTGGATTAAGTTAGTTTGAAACTTGTATTGCACTAAAGTCTATGACATAGGATCGAATGCGTTGCAAATCGACCCAAGACGGGACGCATGCAAAACACCTAAGACAAGGTAAGGAGGGACTCCTGCTTGTCACTTCCCATGTACTTAAGACTCGTGGAGGACAATACTCGTTGTATTTATTAAGCGTTTTGAACTTGTTTAGAGATGAGAAGAGAAAGGACTCAAAGGGTGAAAAGAAAACAACTAAGGGAAACTAGATCCTAATGTTGTCATACACAATGGTCCTAAGATTGAGGTTAGGAGGGAATCTCTACCTATGTTAACATGTTTGGATTGATAACCTAATGTCTCTCCTACTTTGAACTCAATCCAAAATTAGGTTCAAGCTAGGAATCCTAAGGGAACATGTGATTCATACACAAGTAAACATTAGATGATTCAATCACAATTCAAAGAGGAAAAGAGGAAGTGAGATGAAAGAGAAGTCATGTAAGTGTAACCATAAATGTAAAGTAACACAAGTACTTACCAACTCCAAGCCAAGCTCAACTATTGAATAGTTGAAAGCAAAATGCAAAACTATGCACTAATGCACAAGCAAATGTCCTAATTTTATTCTAGTAGCCATGTCAAACAATAAGCCAAGTGAAATGAGTCCTAAAGGTGTATGAACCTAAGAGGGGCAGTAGCTAAAGATACCATATCCACTTCATGTTAATGTCCTAAGAAAGTGTAAAAGAAATCAAGTTATATCCTACATTAGCACACAAACATTTACCATTCCAAGACTATGTTCAATCAATTTCTAAAGGTCCCACAATGAATCCAAGTCATGAATCCAAGTAACATACATGATGTAATCAAATCAAAGGTATGATTGAAATTTTGAGAAGTGGTCATAGAATACACATCAATTCATGTTCAAGAGATTTGTAAATTATGCACAAAGATGTCACCTTAAGGATGTATCATTCAATCATGACCACATAATGAGAAAACAAACATGAAAATTGGCATGTAAGTGACCAAGGTCAGAAGCTAAGGCATTTAATTCAATGTAAAAACATCTCAAGTTGCCACAAAAATCCTTATGGAAAATCATTCTCCAAAGCCAAGGCAAGCACATGTCAAAACAAACACCTAAACACTTCCATAAGGGCATGTTAATTGTCAAGCAAGTAAAGGATGATCCAAGTCAAGTCAAATGGGTATCCAAGCACAAAGGGCAGTAGCAAATGACATTTAATATCTCACTTTTGAGTCATGCAAACATCAACCAAAGATGGCATACCAAAGTACCAAAAGCAAGTTATCAAAGTGGACAAATAAACATGGCTCAAGTTCACACAAGTGACATTCATTAGAGGCATTCAAAAGGGACCTATAAAGTGATTTTAGATGGGTGTACTTCATGTTATAACAAGTGGAAACCAAGGCTCAAGTTCAACAATCATGTCAACATTACCTCCCTAAACATCCTAAACATCAACACAAAGGCTTAAGTAGAAAGACATGCATTTAAACACCTTTTTAGGGATTAAAGTAAGCATCTCAATCATGATCAAAAACCAATGTCAAAGTAACATAATGGAATCCAAAACATCATTATGAATGTGCCTAATCATGTCAAGAAAGTTGACCTAAGAATGACATACACCAACATCAAATTCCACCTAACTCCAAACATACACTCAAACACTAAGTTCACATTGATCCACCCAAGAAAAATAGATGAAAGCTCTGACAAATTATGGAAAATTTTTCATGTAATGGTAAGGTCATTAGCTGATCATTTTCAAAAGATTGGCTCAAAAATATGCACCAAAAGTGTTCAAACACTTGCAAACATGTAGCATGTTGTCCAACAATGATCATACACACAAGCCTAAAAGAATGGCATCAAAAGTGACCCAAAGATCATGGAACAAACCCTAATTGAACCCCAAGATATCAAAAAATCAAGTGACTAAATGAGTAGAAAAATTGGAATCAAAATCATGTTGGGAGAATCACTTTTCAAAGCTTTAGGCACAAGGTACCTCAATTTGAACATATTCCAATCAGAAATTGAGAAAAAAAATAAATTAATCCAAAATGACAATGAAAAGTTATCAAAGTTAATTAAAAGGTTAAGAAACATCCATGAATTTTCTTGGAATTTTTATACACAAGGGACTATTTTTAAAATTCACTTTTGCAACGAGCATAAAAAAGAACATAAAGAAAATGCAAGGCAAGGGAGGTGCGACCAAAGTGATTTCCGAGTTCAGATCTCGCTAGGCCATGAAATGAGTGGTGGGGATAGTAGGAATGGCGCTGGCCCAAACCATCTTCAAAATATTCTGATTTTTGATTTTCATTAATTCACTTCATAATAAAAAAACAGTACGCAGCGTTTCACCTCTTTATGTCATATTTGAGACACTCAAACACTCCCTCTCCACGTACCATTTCCTTCTCTCTTCATTCAGACCGACCGCTGCCGCGCCGGCACCTCACAGCGGTGGCGGGAACCCAAAAAAGTAAACCGTCCACTATTATCCGCTTTGTTTCAATCTTCTCATCTCCAATATGGACTTGTTCTGGTCATATCCTAAACCTACCTCCCTAAATCTAAACCACTTCAATAAACCCTAGGAGACTCGAAACGAAATTAAAAGGGGATGACGACGCTTCAGGATGTGAAACCTTAGGGCAAACGACCAGGGAAGCCTACTCTACATGGTGGTAACAAAAGCTTAGAGAAAAGACGAAGGAAATACCAACCTGCGAAGTAGAGATTCACTCCGGTGAAGCCACAAGGAGAAGCGAAGCAACAGGTACAGAAAACTAGAGATGAGGTTGCTTTGCTTGCTCCAAGTACGAACTTCTTCAATCTCGTGTTGTTTTCTTTCTTGTTCGTCCTTTTATTCTTCTTCTTCCCCTATACGACGACACCAAAACGACGACAATTCAAACTGCTCACTCTTTCTTCTCCTTCTCGCTTCTTCCACGTGTTCTGTTACAGATATCGTTGTTGAAGTTCTGATTTGGATTGATTGAGACTGACACGCAAGTTCTGGTGGTTGCAGGTTACGAATTGATTTGTTCTTGAATTTGCGGATACTTGAATTGTAGTTAGCAATGCCAAGATGAAGATGAATCACCTTGAATTCTTTCTGAATTCAAGCAGAAGATACTAAGCTTCAAGAATGAAAATCCAGAGGGAACGAGGTGAAGATTAGAGAACGATCCAAGAAGAAGAAAAATGAGTCCAGTTTTGAATTTATAGGGGAGAGTGTAAGAATTGAGTATCAAAGTTAACACAGAAAATGTGAATTTGGAATCAAGAACAAGAAATGTAAAGATGAAGAAGATTGAAAATGAGCTATATTCATGTATTGATAGAACTAACTCAGTCAACAATAAGAGAGAGAGTGACTTTTATATACAAACTTTGAAAAAGAAAAATGGGGGGAAAGTAAAAGTATCTCACTAAGATGAATTAGTTCACTAATGAGCTGGATTAGATCACTAATACAAAGATAAGTGTGATAAAGCTTAACAGCCCCTCTCAAACTAAGCATGATAGATGTTGATCATGCCAAGCTTGGAAATAAACTTGTTGAAAGTGACAATAAGCAAAGCTTTGGTCAAATAATCAGCAAGTTGTTCATGAGTTGAAATAGGAAGTAGCCTAAGTAATCCTTGTTGAAGCTTTTCACGGACAAGGTGGCAATCAATCTCCAAATGCTTGGTACATTCATGAAACACGGGATTAGAAGCTATGTGCATAGCACTTTGGCCGTCATAATACGTAACTGGTGGTTTACTACAAGTAACTTATAGGTCTTTCAACAGATATATCAACCAAATCAGCTCACAAGTGGCAAAGGACAATGCCCTATATTTAGCCTCAGAAGAAGATCTTGAAATGGTCTGTTGTTTCTTTGCACGCCATGAGATGAGTGATGATCCTAAGAAGAAACAATATCCAGAAATTGACTTTCTTGAATCTAGGCATCCTGCCCAATCTGCATCAGAAAATCCAAGTATTTGTAATTCTGAATTTCTGGAGAAGAATAGACCTCTGCCAGGAATGCTTTTTAGGTATCTAATAACACGACAGGCTACTTGATAGTGAGTCATGGTTGGATTGTGTAAGAATTGGCTGAGTTGTTGTGTTGCATAAGTAATATAAGGTCTGGTGGTATTAAGGTAGAGCAACCTGCCAATTAACCTTCTATATGCTCCAATATCTTCAAAAGGTTTACCACCATCAGCATGTAACTTTATGGAAGGATCGAGTGGTGCGGTGGCTGGCTTGGATCCAAGCAGTCCTGATTCTTGAAGAAGGTCAAGACAATATTTTCTTTGAGACAAATAAATGCCTTCCTTTGAATGTGCTACTTCCAATCCTAAGAAGTACTTCAACAAACCTAAGTCCTTGATGCTGAAATTGCTGTCTAGGCATTCTTTAATCCTGTCAAACTCATTCATAGAATTCCCAGCTAGGATTATATCATCAACATATACAAGAATAACAGTAAAATTATTGGCACTATTAAGGGTAAATAATGAGTAGTCAGAATTTGATTATTTGTACCCTTGTTGAATAAGCAAAGCAGTCAATTTTTCATACCATTTACGGCTGGCGTGCTTGAGACCATACAAGCTCTTCATCAGTTTGCATACCTGGTTGGGTTTGTCACACATAATTCCTTCAGGTATTGTCATGTATACACTTCTTGCAGATCACCATGCAAGAAGGCATTATTTACATCTAATTGATGCAAAAAACCAGCCATGAACAGCAACAGTGGCAATGAGAGTTCTCACTGTGGTGAGTTTATCCAGCAGTGGCAATGAAAGTATAAAAAAAATCTAAGCCCTCAATTTGATTGTAGCCTTTAGCTACTAACCTGGCCTTATATCTTTCTATAGTGTCATCTGCCTCGTGCTTCACTTTATACACCCATCTACTCCCAATAGGCTTAACATGAGGTGGTAGATCAACTATTTTCCAAGTGCCATTCTTGCTCAATGCACCCAATTCAGATTTCAAAGCCTGGATCCAATGGTCAGACAAGCAAGCTTCTTTATAATTCTTTGGTTCATGGTGTTGTGTTATAGAAGTGGTGAATGCATGGTGAGAATCATAAATATGAGACATAGAATCAAAAGAAGAAGTAGGATAGAGTTATGATTAGTACCTGAAGATGTCTTGTCAGCTGGACTGAGAGATGAATTGCACACATAATCAGAAAGATAAGCAGGTATTTGTTTAATTCTAATAGGTCTAGAATGATTATGAGGTTCAGTATGATCAGTCTGTTCAGGTTCAATCACATGTTTAGTATTTTCTAAAGTATATGAATTGTGATCATTTTGGTTAATTTGTTCAGAATTTTGTGAGTAGGAATATGTTGATTGGAATTGACATCTTGATGTGGGATGTTGGAATTAAGGTCATTATTTTGTGGTAAAGGATCTAATGTGAGGTCCTGTATGGAAAAGTTGTGGTCATGATGGTTATTTTGGGTTGTATCAGTAGGAGAGCTCCTAAAAGAATGTTGTGAGTTATGGTGAACTTGGTAATCCCAAGTGGTGTCACCATTACTTTGGTAAGGAAATAAGTGTTCATGGCGTGTAACATTTCTAGAGACAAAAACGTCATGATTGTTTATATCATATAAGACATCACCCTTCATACCATTTTTATAACCAATAAATACACACTTCCTACTTCTTGGCTCAAGCTTAGTTCTATGAGCTTGAAGAGTAGAGGCATAAGCCAATGAACCAAACACTTTAAGACTATGGAGGTTGTAACGCCCCAGTTTTGATCATTTTATTTAATCGAGTCGATTTAATTATTTTGAGTATTATATTATTTTATTTGTGAGAATATGTTATTTTACATCGTGATTATGTTTTATAGCATTTTGAGAGCGTTTGCGGGGTATTTGAGAGTAGGGGCATTTTAGTCATTTTATATTATATTTTTATTGTAGTACCCTAAATTTTGACCACCTTTCTTTTTTTTTTTATTTTTTTTTATTTTTTTTATTTTACCTTTAATTTACTTTTTCTAAAAAATATAGTATAGGAGTGCAAATTAGAAGTTAGATTTTTATGTTACTTTATAGACGTAATTTCATTTCAAATAAATATAATAGCCCATTTGGTAGAGGAGTAGGCCTGAGGATTGTAAGGGAGAGTGCTTGAGTTTGAATCCTACCTCTGTCACTTTTAGTTTTTTATTACTAACCTTTTCTATTTAACTTTTAAATCATGCAAAAAAATCATAAAAATCTATTTTTTATTATTTTAATATTAATTTTCGTATATTTTATTATTGCATTTTTAAGAAAATCTTCTTTTTCATTAAAATCATATTTTCATGCATAAAATAGCCAAAAATCATAAATATAATTTAAACATGAATAGGGAACTTTTTTGATTTGATTTTTCTATTTTTGCAAGTCAAAATCAAAACAATCATTAGAGCTAATAATGGATTTAATTATCATTCATGTTTTCCTTTTTTACTAACCTAATTTTATTTAGTATAAATAGGACTTATTTTCATACATTTGGGGGGAGGACAACCACAATTTCACGGTAAAAAAAAAACTTCCATTGTCAAACCTTCATCCCCCACTAACACAAATCTTCCATAACCAACCTTCAACCTTACTATCATCAAAACATCTCATTCTAACATCACCATATTCAAAGCTCATCCCAGTACACAATTCTCCTTCAAATTCAAACCAGTCTTCACCATTACACTACCTTCACCAAACTTCACATAATCATAAAAAAAACCATAACTCAAATACGATATCAAAATTCAACAACAACATTAAATCCAATTCAGGAAAACAAAAATCTGGAAAATTGATCGCGAACAACAAAGTCGCCGCACGCGAATCGCTTCGAGCAATTACCACCACGCGCGACCTACACGCAGCAACAGCCGCAGACATCGCCTCTCGCCGTTGTCCCGGCCGCGACATCACCGTCGCCTGAGATCCTGACCGCGCATCGCCACCATCGCTTTTGCTCGCCACTTTGGATTTGAAGGTTTAAAAGGATTGCAAACAAGAGTGAAAACCAAGAACGAGAAAGAGAGAGGTATGGTGTTGTGGAATCTAATTTTTGCATTTTCATTTTTTTAGCTGTTATTGTATTTATGTTTTATTTTTTTATAAACGGCCACTTGTCATTATCCTAATGGCCATAAAATTTGTTGGAAAAGTCAAAGAGAGAGATAGCAGTATTCATGTGTTTTAAGTTTTCAAAACAAAATTGGAAATTGGCTTATTTAATTTTGAAGTGAATCTGGAATCCTTGTTATTATATAGGTTGGTAATGGAGAATAAAGGGGATCAACTCCTCACGCCACAAGCCACTTTATTTTATTTTCTAAAATTTTTCTTAATAATTTTTTTTTACTTGTTTAAATAATTCAATTTAAAAATCATATAATTTAGGGATAATATATGATTCCACCATGGACTCTTTTTCTTTTTTTCAAATCTAGGTTTAGTAATTGGGCCTTGCACCCAGATTACTATTAGCACCCCACCCCAGTTGTAATGGCCCATTGAATTTTCAGAGGTTTTGCACCCCCGGTTTTAATTGGATTAATTTAATTAATTGGATCATTCAACATGATTTAATTTAATTATTGATTATGTTTAAGGGTTAATTAGGAGATTTATGGTTCTTTAGGGAAAATTAAGGGTTTAGGATTTATTTAGGATTTATTTTTTTTACTTATTTATTATTTTGGATTTTTGTTCTTGGTTTTTGTTATTTATTCAAAAATTGCAATTGAATCAATTCCTTGATTCAAGTTGTGAAATAAAAATATTTTTATTATGTTGCTTAATTAGTTTTATTGTTATTTAAATCTTTTTAGTTCTCATGTAATTGAGTTTGTTATATATATATATGAAAATAAATTTTATTTTAGGTTTTTATATATATATATATATATATATACACACACACACACATATATATATATAGGAAGGTTTTTTTGTAAAAATATCATTTTTTAAGGAAAAGGGGGATAAATATGGGGTGGGGATTAAAAAATAATAATTTTAACACTATTTTGGGATATAATTATTTGTTTAGGAATTATTTAGAATGTGGGTTTTATTTTGGATTAATATGGATAAATTTTGTTTTTTGTCATATTCATTATTTAACTTTTGATCTAATTTCTTTTTTGTATAAAAAATTAGAAATTGTTTTTAAAGGGTATTTAAGGGTTTTTAAGGGATAAAGCTCTTGGTCCGAGAGCCTAAATAAAGGATGGGATATGAGATTTGGATTTAGGGATAGAACTCTTGATATCCGAGAGTATAAACAAAAGGATTAAGGGATAAAGTTCTTGGTCCGAGAGCCTAAATAAGGGATGGGATATGGATTTTTGGGATAAAACTCTTCCTCCGAGAGTCTAAATAATGGATAGGGATTTAAGGGATTTAAGGGATAGAACTCCTTATCTAGGAGTATAAACAATAGGTTAAAGGATAAAACTCTTTATCCAAGAGTATAAATAGTGGATGGAATATAGGGATAGGATTTGGGATTTAGGAATAGGATTAGGGGGTAGGAATAGGGGAGGTGAACTACGGTTACTCTGATCCTTCATTTTGAGGGTACGTAGGCATAGGGTTGCAAACCAACCCTAGCGAGTATAATTAGGAAAAAACTTAGGTTTTCTTTTCATTTAGACAAACAAACATGCCCTAAACTCAAAGGTGGATCCCATTGAGTACAATGGAAGTGAAGGGTGCCTAACACCTTCCCTTCACTTAACCGACTCCCGAACCGTAGGAATCTCTACCTTAGGATAAGGATATTTAGGTTTATCATTATTTTCCCTTAAAAAAAATATGATGGCGACTCGAATATTTTTGCCGGCCGCGACAGCTGGCGACTCTGCTGGGGATTCCTTCCTAGCGAGAGTCAATCCCAGCCTTACGATTTAGGGTTTTGTTTGTCGTGGGTGTTTACTTTTTCTTTGGTTTTTATTTTATTGTTATTTATTTATTTTTATTTCATGTATTTTTTATTTAACATTTTGTTTTATTTTGTTATCATGCAAGGGATTTGGGCAATAAAAAAAGAAGGAGTGAAGCTAAAACTCAAAGCTTGGAGGATAACCCTAGAACCCAAAGTGGAACGGAAATGTTTTTGCGGAGGACGCAACGTCCTCTAAAATGCATTGATGCCACACTCAGAGTAGATCCCTCCAAAGTCGTCCTCACGAAAGGGCTAGCCCCTCTCGTAGTGGAATGATTTGGATGTGGTCCGAGACTCTGAGAACCTTAACCTACCCCACACCAATCTATGGAGACCCTATGTATTCAACCCTCAAGGGCTGTTACTAGGCTCCTACCCCAAATGAGACTTATCCCGAAGGGTTACCATAGGAAGGCTTGCTCCTTCTCATGGTAAAACAAGGGTATAGTCTAAACATTTTCGGGTCGTTATGCTGACCAAATTTAGGTAACCTATCTGTGAGGGGATTGGGTAGTCTTAACTTAGACCCAGCCTGTTCTAGGGAAGCCCACCTTACTAGGGGCATGCTTACACATTACCTTTACCCTAACCCAAAAAAGACATTTAACCAAAGAACAAAGGGTCCATGTCATCAAGAATTTAAAAACTTTTTTTTGCATATATACATTTTGTGGGGAATTTCAAGATGCGTTGTAGGAATATGGGAAAGATGGATTCAAACAAAAGGGCTACCCTACGCATTAGAGTGCTAAGTGGTGATCTACATAGTCTCAAGGACCTTTGAGACTTAATGCCAAATCTGCTCAAAGGATGTTTACACCCAAGTATGGAAGGATCCTCGATCTCTTAGGGATCCCTATGAAGGTAGATGCCATCATTGCCTTTGCATAATTTTATGATCCTTCTCTATGTGACTTCCCTTTCAAGGATTTTCAACTGGCTCTTACGCTATACTTGGATTTACAAGGAGGAAAAAACTTACAAAGGGGCATGGGGGCAAAAAAAGGAAAAAACAGCAAAAAAATAATAATCAAAAGAAAAAGAAAAATGGTCAAGCAAAAAAAAAAAAACTCAACTGTACCCCTTGAAGATCCATCATCTCACTACAAGGAGGATATGGAAGTGCAAGGGCTTAAGAAAGGATACTTGGAGGAGTTTAAAGCTCATTTGAAGAAGGCATTGGGGGCATTCACTTAGTTTACGCCTTCTTAAGTTCAGGAGCTTCCATCTTGGGATTATTGTTTTGGGTTGTTCTCGAGGAATTATTGTTATAAGGCATTTTGGATTTGGGATTGGCTAACGGATTTGGATGTGTATGGGTTTCATCCGTTGGATATATTCATCTATGACTACAATGGATTTTGAAATTCCCCCCAAATAAAAATTTTAAAAAAAATTATTTAGCATACATCATGCATATTCGTACATTCATCACCAACATGCATTCAACATAAGGAAAAATAAAAAAAAAATCATTTTTTTTAAAACTTCGTCTCAGGCATAACAATCTGACTTCCCGACCACGCACTCACCAAGAGAAGCTATGGATCAGATGGAAAAGGATATGGTTACTCTAAGAGGAGAAATGGTTATTGTCAAGGAGAACGTGAAAGAAATGAAAAGCCAGATTGATCAACTGACACTTGCCGTCCAGAATTTGATAGCCAGAAGAACCAATTCAAACCGTCAAAGGAAGGTTCCTACTCCTACCTCCCATGTTGAAGACAATAACACCCTACTAGGGTTTGTCCATGATCTGGAACGTGAGGAGACTGAAACTACTAAGCACAAAACTGTTGACCAACCTCTCGAGGGAACCGTCTCCCCACCTATTTCCAATGGGGCACCTCGTACTACTTACAGACCTACCCCGCGTGAGAACTATGCATACGAGGGTGAAAATCAGAGACAAGTGGTCCTCGAACACAAAGGAACCACTGTTAGGAAAGGGAGAGAGGCTGATGATAAGTACAAAGCGCTTGAGGAAAGGCTAAAGGTCGTGGAGGGACTCAATGTTCTTGGAGTGGATGCTTTGGAAATGTGTCTGGTGCCCGATGTGGTCATACCTCCTAAGTTTAAGGCACCTAACTTCGAGATGTATAAAGGAGTTAGTTGTCCCAAAAATCACATCCGAATGTTTTCCCGAAAGATGGGGGCTCATGCTAAAAATAAAAAGCTGATGATGCATGCTTTCCAAGATAGCCTTAGTGGGGCATCCTTGGATTGGTATGTACAACTGGAGAGGACTCACATCAAGAACTGGGAGGATCTGGCAAGTGCCTTTATAAGGCAATACCAATATAATGTAGACATGGCTCCTAATCGCATACAATTACAAAACATGTCTCAAAAGGGGAATGAGTCCTTCAGAGAATATGCCCAAAGATGGAGAGAACTAGCTTCCCGTGTGCAACCCCCACTATTGGAAAGTGAACTTGTGGATATGTTTATGGATACCCTACAAGGAACATACTATAAGAGGATGATTGGGGCAACCTCAACAGGATTTGCTGACTTGGTTATCATTGGAGAGCGAATTGAGAACTGTTTAAGGACAGGAAAGATTGGGCGGTCATCCTCCGACCAACATAACAATAAGGGGTACCCCGAAAACAACTCAAAGGAAAATGATGTCAGTGTTATAGACCCTGAAGATCTGAATCTGGGAGATAATGCATTGCTGGGGCACAGTGGGGCAACAGTCAGAGCCATGGAAGAGATGGGGGATGAATTCCTTATCAATAAGGAAGACATAACAAACTGGGGCAAACAATGGGAGTCACCTGAGGAGAAGGACTTGTTTGGGCTGGGTTACAAACCGGCTAATGAAGGATTAGAAGGCAATTTCCATGGCGTGGGATTTGAAATTGGGGACCATATGGCTGCAATGGAATAGGAAGAAAGGAATGCCTAATTTCAACAATTGGAGAACCATTGGGATTTCCGAGATGATTTTTGTTTCGAAGTAATTTACTTTTTCCTTAAAATAATAATAAGTCCCTTGCTATGCCCAAGGCAAGTGGACAAAGCTTTGTAGGGCCACCTTTTATTTCATTGGATTTATTTCTATCAATAAAATTGCATTTTGTTTTCAATCAAGATCTTTTTCTTTCATTTTCTGTTTATGGCAATATACCTTCTTTCGATATTTTCATTTCTAGCACTTCATTCCAAAAAAAAATAAAAAAAATCTTCCTCATGCAAATTTAAAAATGGACCTATTAAAAATGACACCACTATAATCTCGAATGACTCCGAATTATCGATTAACCAAGCGGAAGAGGGTGATGAGGACGAGTGTGAGCTTCCTGAAGAGTTAGCCGGACTGTTGAGGCAAGAGGACAAGGAAATACAACCTCATCAGGAACTAGTGGATGTGATCAATATGGGAACTGAGGAAGATAGAAATGAGGTCAAAGTCAATGCTTCTCTAAATAAGGATATAAAGGAAAGGCCGATCGAGCTATTGCAAGGGTACACAGAGGCGTTGACATGGTCATAACAAGATATGCCAGGACTGGATACAAGCATCGTCGAGCACAAGCTATTACTCAAACTGGAATGCACGCCAATTAAGCAAAGGCTGAGGATGACTAAGACCAGACCTGATCAGGGAGGAAGTTAAGAAACAATTCGACTTTTTGTCACAAGGTAACGCCTGTTGGGTTAAAGAACGTATGAGTAACTTATCAAAGGACTATGGTAATATGGCGCATAAGGAGATAGAGGTTCATATGAAGGATATGATTACCAAGTCACAAAAAGAAGAAGATCACATGACTAACTTACAAAAGTTGTGGGATCATTTAAGGAAATTCAAGTTACGACTAAATCCTACAAGGTGGAATCAGATCCGAAAAAATATTAGGGTCCCTGGTCAGTCAAAAGGGAATAAAGGACAAAATGAAAGCCATTCAAGGGATGCCAGCTCCAAGGATAAAAAAGGAAGTTCATGGATTTTTGGGAGATATATCAAACCTTACAGCTACTTGTGAGCCAATCTTCAAATTACTCAGAAAAGGATCAAATCATTGAAGGGAAGGAAGATTGTCAAAAGGATTTCGGTTGGGTCAAGGAATATTTGCAAAAGCCATCCATATTGGTGCCACCAGTCCCAAGGAGACCACTCATAATGTGCTTAACAATATTTGAGAATCCAATGGGTTGTGAGACTCTAGACTCCTATGAAGGACCTGGACCTGGATCTCGAGGGAAACTTATATATTTGCAGGAGCTATCAACAAGGGGTGAAAATTCATCGTCTGGGACCTTAAAGGAAGCTAAACTGGATAAAGGCAGAATGAGTGCAAACTAGGCTCGATCAGCTAAATCTCGTATAAAGGAAACATGTGGCGGTGGGCAGTTATATCCACAGGGAATCAAGAGGGTGTTTGACAAAGAGATTCGTCCTCGCCTACGCGAAGAGGGAGACTTGGGGTTAAGGAAAATATTACCCATCCATAAAGACCACCACGTCAAATGGACCCTACCCTATGAAGGGCCATATGTCGTGAAGAGTGCCTCCTCTGGCGGAGCACTAATATTAACAACCCTGGATGGAGCGGATTTACCACGACCGGTGAACTCCGATTCGGTCAAAAATGCTATGCCTAGAAAAAGAGGATAAAAGCCCGCTAAGTCGAAAACCCTAAAGGGCGACTTAGGCAAAAATTAGGGCGTCCCGGTGGATTGAAAACTCGAAAGAGCGATCCAGGCAAAAATTAGGGATTTGGATAAAAATGATACCCGACGAGTCGAAAACCCTTAAGGGCGGATTGGTCGGAAAAAAATGGTATATCATCCCGGTGGACTAAGACTCTAAAAAGAGCGGTTCAGGCAAAAGTTAGGGATATCCAAAAGGCATATGACTGAAAACACTCAAGTCACCCCGTAACAGGAATTCAGAAAGGAGCGATCATTCCAGCCGTCATCTTGAGAAGCGAAGTGTCGTGATCTTGGAGTCTTAGGGATACTAGCTGGTGTTAAATTTAATAGGAACGTAAATAAATTTGTTTTCTTATTGCCATTTTACATTTTTCTGGATTTACGGTAATATCTCCTTATGAGAATTACCCTCCTTACTTATCATTGCCCATTTTCGGGTCAATTCTCAATAAAATTTGCCTTTTAAATATATTTCTTTGCCTCCTAAATCATCCCGCTTGATTATAAAGTGTCGATTAATTGTGGAAATAATGCATTGAAATATCAGGTATAAATAAAAAGCTTTGAAAAGGGAAAATGGATTTTACTTCGGTTTTTGGAATCATCAAAGGGATCATATTCTTCCAAAGCATGATATAGGGTCTATACACTGACAGGGATGTACGTTACAATCTAACCAACATGGGAGGTTCTTTAATGACACGTCACAGGAAACAAGGGTATCATGGCTTACTATAATTATCAAAGTTTCAAGGGTCAGGGAGTCAGGAAGTTATGAAAAGTTTTTTTTAGACAAACGCATGCATTGCATATCATAAAAGAGGCGTTAGCCCAATTCATGCATCAATCATGTCGCTACGCTCTAGCATCTAACATGCACTCATACACAAACATGCATACACGCATAGGGTTTATAATCACCATTAGGGATTTCATTTGGATTGTTACTCAAGGGGTTTTACCAAAGGGATCTCACCAAGGGATTTTATCAGGGGATTCTGTTAAGGGGATTTTTGTTTCAAGGGATTCATCAAAAGGAGTTATCATGGGGTTCCACTAAAAAGGGTTTTCAAAGAGTTTAATCGGGTTTTTCGCCAAGGGTTCATTACCAGGGATTTTGGGACATCAACTTGGCACCTATCGGGTTCAGCGGTCAAAATTAGGGTCCTTCTTGTATTTAATCGTCTCCTCCTCAAAAGGAGAAAGGCTCATCGACATTATCCTTCTGATTCGAAGACGATTAAATAGGGGTAACTGTAGTACCCTAAATTTTGACCACCTTTCTTTTCTTTTTACCTTTAATTTACTTTTTCTAAAAAATATAGTATAGGAGTGCAAATTAGAAGTTAGATTTTTATGTTACTTTATAGACGTAATTTCATTTCAAATAAATATAATAGCCCATTTGGTAGAGGAGTAGGCCTGAGGATTGTAAGGGAGAGTGCTTGAGTTTGAATCCTACCTCTGTCACTTTTAGTTTTTTATTACTAACCTTTTCTATTTAACTTTTAAATCATGCAAAAAAATCATAAAAATCTATTTTTTATTATTTTAATATTAATTTTCGTATATTTTATTATTGCATTTTTAAGAAAATCTTCTTTTTCATTAAAATCATATTTTCATGCATAAAATAGCCAAAAATCATAAATATAATTTAAACATGAATAGGGAACTTTTTTGATTTGATTTTTCTATTTTTGCAAGTCAAAATCAAAACAATCATTAGAGCTAATAATGGATTTAATTATCATTCATGTTTTCCTTTTTTACTAACCTAATTTTATTTAGTATAAATAGGACTTATTTTCATACATTTGGGGGGAGGACAACCACAATTTCACGGTAAAAAAAAAACTTCCATTGTCAAACCTTCATCCCCCACTAACACAAATCTTCCATAACCAACCTTCAACCTTACTATCATCAAAACATCTCATTCTAACATCACCATATTCAAAGCTCCTCCCAGTACACAATTCTCCTTCAAATTCAAACCAGTCTTCACCATTACACTACCTTCACCAAACTTCACATAATCATAAAAAAAACCATAACTCAAATACGATATCAAAATTCAACAACAACATTAAATCCAATTCAGGAAAACAAAAATCTGGAAAATTGATCGCGAACAACAAAGTCGCCGCACGCGAATCGCTTCGAGCAATTACCACCACGCGCGACCTACACGCAGCAACAGCCGCAGACATCGCCTCTCGCCGTTGTCCCGGCCGCGACATCACCGTCGCCTGAGATCCTGACCGCGCATCGCCACCATCGCTTTTGCTCGCCACTTTGGATTTGAAGGTTTAAAAGGATTGCAAACAAGAGTGAAAACCAAGAACGAGAAAGAGAGAGGTATGGTGTTGTGGAATCTAATTTTTGCATTTTCATTTTTTTAGCTGTTATTGTATTTATGTTTTATTTTTTTATAAACGGCCACTTGTCATTATCCTAATGGCCATAAAATTTGTTGGAAAAGTCAAAGAGAGAGATAGCAGTATTCATGTGTTTTAAGTTTTCAAAACAAAATTGGAAATTGGCTTATTTAATTTTGAAGTGAATCTGGAATCCTTGTTATTATATAGGTTGGTAATGGAGAATAAAGGGGATCAACTCCCCACGCCACAAGCCACTTTATTTTATTTTCTAAAATTTTTCTTAATAATTTTTTTTTACTTGTTTAAATAATTCAATTTAAAAATCATATAATTTAGGGATAATATATGATTCCACCATGGACTCTTTTTCTTTTTTTCAAATCTAGGTTTAGTAATTGGGCCTTGCGCCCAGATTACTATTAGCACCCCACCCCAGTTGTAATGGCCCATTGAATTTTCAGAGGTTTTGCACCCCCGGTTTTAATTGGATTAATTTAATTAATTGGATCATTCAACATGATTTAATTTAATTATTGATTATGTTTAAGGGTTAATTAGGAGATTTATGGTTCTTTAGGGAAAAGTAAGGGTTTAGGATTTATTTAGGATTTATTTTTTTTACTTATTTATTATTTTGGATTTTTGTTATTTATTCAAAAATTGCAATTGAATCAATTCCTTGATTCAAGTTGTGAAATAAAAATATTTTTATTATGTTGCTTAATTAGTTTTATTGTTATTTAAATCTTTTTAGTTCTCATGTAATTGAGTTTGTTATATATATATATGAAAATAAATTTTATTTTAGGTTTATATATATATATATATATATATATATATATATATATATATATATATATATATATATATATATACACACACACACACACATATATATATATAGGAAGGTTTTTTTGTAAAAATATCATTTTTTAAGGAAAAGGGGGATAAATATGGGGTGGGGATTAAAAAATAATAATTTTAACACTATTTTGGGATATAATTATTTGTTTAGGAATTATTTAGAATGTGGGTTTTATTTTGGATTAATATGGATAAATTTTGTTTTTTGTCATATTCATTATTTAACTTTTGATCTAATTTCTTTTTTGTATAAAAAATTAGAAATTGTTTTTAAAGGGTATTTAAGGGTTTTTAAGGGATAAAGCTCTTGGTCCGAGAGCCTAAATAAAGGATGGGATATGAGATTTGGATTTAGGGATAGAACTCTTGATATCCGAGAGTATAAACAAAAGGATTAAGGGATAAAGTTCTTGGTCCGAGAGCCTAAATAAGGGATGGGATATGGATTTTTGGGATAAAACTCTTCCTCCGAGAGTCTAAATAATGGATAGGGATTTAAGGGATTTAAGGGATAGAACTCCTTATCTAGGAGTATAAACAATAGGTTAAAGGATAAAACTCTTTATCCAAGAGTATAAATAGTGGATGGAATATAGGGATAGGATTTGGGATTTAGGAATAGGATTAGGGGGTAGGAATAGGGGAGGTGAACTACGGTTACTCTGATCCTTCATTTTGAGGGTACGTAGGCATAGGGTTGCAAACCAACCCTAGCGAGTATAATTAGGAAAAAACTTAGGTTTTCTTTTCATTTAGACAAACAAACATGCCCTAAACTCAAAGGTGGATCCCATTGAGGACAATGGAAGTGAAGGGTGCCTAACACCTTCCCTTCACTTAACCGACTCCCGAACCGTAGGAATCTCTACCTTAGGATAAGGATATTTAGGTTTATCATTATTTTCCCTTAAAAAAAATATGATGGCGACTCGAATATTTTTGCCGGCCGCGACATTTATAACTTAGAAAGAAAAAGAGAAGAAAAGAGATAGAAATAGAAAGGAGAGAAAAATAGAGAGAAGGAAATAGGAAGAGGAAAAAGAGAAGAAGGAAAAAGAAGAGAAGAGAAAAAGAGAGAAAAAGAGGAAAAGCTAGGTTGGATCAAATCAACTCCTAGAATCGATTTAATTGGGTAAGGGTGTGAAATTCAATTATTCTATGCATGGGTATGATTATGTATGTGTTTGTGTTGTTGATTTTGGAATGTATGAAAATAATGAGCAAAAATCATAATGTTTAGAAATTGGTAGAATTTGATCCAAATGTGTCTAAACTCATTTTGTTGTGTTCCTTGTTATTTATGCATGTTGGGTATGTATTGATATACCTCAAATTGGTGTTTTTCTGAATTTGGATGATGATTTGGAAGGGTTTTGGGTGTAAAACCCATAATAGCAAGAAACCTGCAGAATTCTGGTTCAGCCAAGTTATACGCGTATGGGGCATGTTCATACGCGTATGGGCCTTGGCAATACGCGTATCATGGGCGAGTTTTGGGGCCAATACGCGTATGGGATGTCTCTTTTCCCGGCCATCTGGTGAGATGCGTATTGTACGCGTACGAGGGTTTTGCCATACGCGTATGACAGGGGCCATACGCGTATGGGTAGGAGAAGTGTAAAAATGAGACTTTTCAAAATATCGTTTTCGTTTTTCTTTCGTAACTTGGGTTCCGTTTATCCGATTTTTACATTCTTGGTATCGTTGGAAAGCTATTGAGCTGTACTATGTGATTATGATGATTTGGAAGTTGCTAGCTGATTAAATTGTGTCGGTATTTGGAATAGTGTTGTTTTGTCGACTTTTACCGTGTTAATTAAGTGTAATTGATGTGTATCATGTAATGTGCTTTTAATATGGATATCGTATGACTTGTGTGATGTTATATGATGTGAATGCATGTGATGACATGTTGTGGTGATGAATTGTGGCCGAAAGGAAAATAAATGTAATGTGTTGTATTTGGTTATATATGCGTGTTTATGGTTGCATATATGTGTGAAGATGCATTAGTTGTTATGAGTTCTTGTGTGTCAAGTATCATGATATGCATCTTGTGAAGTCGTATGCCTTATACAAAGAGGTGGGAGTGACAGATTGATTCCTGAGAGAATCTGCTATAACATCGTGAGCCTTATACAAAGAGGACTGAAAACGATGATTATAGACGATCGTGAGCCTTATACAAAGAGGACCGAAAGCGATCGGATCGTGAGCCTTATACAAAGAGGACTGCAAGCGATCCATAAACGTCGTGAGCCTTATACAAAGAGGATTGCAAGCGACGGGTGAACATCGTTGGCCCGACGGGGTGTTACTTGTAGTAACAAGCGATGGTTCCAATAGTTCCTGAGTGAACTGGTAATGATGGAGTCGGTACCGCATATGCATTTGCATAGAGTCGTTGTGTCGGTATCTTTGCATCTGCATGAATTATGATTGCATTGTTTATATGTGGAGAATCATGATTTAATTGATTATGTGTGAGACATTGTGATATGCATTTGTGATAAATGTATTGTGCATGATTAATATGCAATTGGGAATGGAGTAATTATGTGATTGAGCTTGTGATAACATTTGTGAATTGATGTGCATTCGTGTTAAATGCATTGAATTATGAATGATATGTTTTGTGTATAAACATATGCATTATGTGTGAATATGTGATTATGTGAGTATAATCTATATATGCTTTAGGTGTTGGCATGTGATAATTGTGGTGAGAATACTTGATATGTGTATTTTTATGTCGATATATATAATTATATGCATTCATATTATAATTGTGTTTCTCACCCTTCTGCTGTTTTATAATGCTCTATGAGGCATTGCAGATTAGATGCTGGAGGTCTTTTGTGAAGCTTATGTCTTCATTCTTTTGTCGGTTGGCTCTGATATGTAGCACCGGGTAGTCGGGAGATCGATTAGGATTATTTTGTGATGTTGTGTATATGCATCTTTATCTTTTGGAGTTGTATATATATATATATGATTCTGTTGATAACAAATAAACCTTTATGTGATATATATATATATATATATATATATATATATATATATATATATATATATATATATATATATATATATATATATATGATGTTCAGTTTTAGATTTTTCGTTTTTATTCTGAAAACTGAAATGTGGGTGTAAGGAACTGAGTTCCTCTGTTGATTGCTACCCCACTGTTGCATATCTTCATGAGCAGGTGTTGTATGTTTTGTTTCAATATAATGTGATTCTCCCTGTCTATGCCATGATAATTTGAATATACTCTGATGAAATTTTTATTAAGTGTTTATTGTTTTATTATTAATTGGGGGTATAGATTGGGGGTGTTACATTAAGTGGTATCAGAGCCAGTTTGTGTCAGTCTGTGTCTGTATTTGTTGTTGGTGTGTAGTTGAACTGTTTGTTTAGCCGTGTTGCTGTTATTGGGAATGATCAGAATATGGCTGGTAGAAATAACGCGGCTATAGCTGCTGCTATGGAGGCAATGGCTAGGGTTGTGCAAGGTGCACCTAATGTTAGTGCGAATGATGAGTTCAGGAAGAATCAACCGCCTGTCTTCAAGGGAAGATATGATCCTGATGGTGCACAAATTTGGCTTAAGGAGATTGAAAGGATTTTCCGAGTGATGGATTGTGCGGAGGATCAGAAGGTGAGACTGGGTACTCACATGTTACTGGAAGAAGCTGATGATTGGTGGGTTAGTACACGTCATGTGTTGGAAGCTGCAGAGGAGGAGATCACTTGGGCTGTGTTTAGCATTGAGTTTCTGAGGAAGTATTTTCCTGAAGATGTAAGAGGAAAGAAGGAAATTGAGTTCTTGGAGTTAAAACAAGGTAATATGTCTGTTGTTGATTATACTGCTAAGTTTGTGGAGCTTGTGCAGTTTTATCCACATTATGCTGAAGCGACTGCAGAATTTTCTAAGTGTGTAAAGTTTGAGAACGGATTGCGTCTTGAGATTAAGCAGGAAATCGGTTATCAGAGGATTAGAAGGTTTTCTGATTTGGTGGATTGTTGTAGGATTTACGAAAAGGATAGTAAGGCGCGTGCTACTCACTATAAGAGCGTGAATGACAGGAAAGGGAAACAACAGTCTCGTAGTGGTCCTTATGTGACACCCGCTGACAATGGTAAGCATAGGGGTAACTTTGAGAAAAAGGCAAGTGGGGGAGGAATGTCTAATCCTCCGAGATGTTACAAGTGTGGTGAAGTAGGACATCTTCAGTTTGATTGTGGGAAGAATAAACTGAAATGTTCCAATTGTGGAGGTTCGGGACATGTCACAGCTGATTGTAAGAACAATGTGGTGAAGTGTTTCAACTGTGGTGAAACAGGTCATATTAGTACGAGGTGTACGAAACCAAAGCAAGCGTAGGCTGGTGGGAAGGTTTTTGCATTGGCAGGAACTGAGACTACTAGTGCGGATTGTTTGATTAAAGGTACTTGTTTTATTAATAGTACTATTTTATTTGCTATTATTGGTACTGGAGCGACTCATTCGTTTATTTCGTATAAGTGCGCGAAGCGTTTGAATTTGTTGTTGTCTTCTTGGGGTGGTGAGATGGTTATCGATACTTCTGCTTAGGGGTCGGTAATTACTCCTTTGGTTTGTTTAAATTGTTCTTTGACCATTTATGGTAAAGACTTGTGATGGATTTGGTGTGGTTACAGTTGGAGGGATTAGAATGAGATGAGTGGGGGAGAAGCTGGTACTTCTCCATGTTGCTTCAGGTGTAGAGCGCTGGCTCAGTGTGTTGTGAATTGCAAGATTATAAGTGTGGTTCCCGGTTCAAGACGGGATGCAGAAGTAAGGTTTACGTCAACTAAGGATTTGTGCCTTAGGTAGTTTTGTGCACAGGATGTAAGGAATGCTATTATAGTTTGGTGGAGACGGTTTATGCCCCATCATGGTTGTCGGCTGTCTATTGACAAATTGAGGAACTGATCACCCTTAATCTCTTGTTGATAGCAGACGGGAATTATGTTGGATGGAATGGACGTGTCTTTCCGGCTTTGATAGTGGTGCAGAATGGATTACTTGAAATGTAAGGAAATGGTTACAGATTGTTTTGTTGAGTCGATAAAGATTCTTATATCAGAAGATGAGGCGGATTAGAGGTTCTGGTATGTTGGTTAAGTTGGGAAGTCATGGAGAGAGAATGATTGGGTATTATTAATGGCTGCTTCTCAGGGAGTAGAAAGTGAACTTAAATTGGATGAAGGTGAATAGTTGAGGTTTATATCTACTAAGTAAGTAGAAAACTCTTAGGAGATGGGACTAAGATGTTGGCCTTGTTTATGGTGATAGTACTCTGGAAATTGGAAGGAAGGTCACAGTGATAGGCCGTCAGTGATGCATGGTTTTCAAATGTGTTTTTGGATGAAACATTAGTGTGTTGACTTGAAGAGGTCCATCATGGTTAGTAAGGAAAAAGATGATAGCAGGAGTTTGTGTGTTAACCAGTGAGTAGTATGGAAACTTGCGGTTGTGTTTTGAATAGCTTGAGTTTTGAATGGTGAGGAATTGCAAACGATTTGAAATTCCTTGATGGTATTGAGACTATGGAAATCTTGAGAAAACCCTTAGGTGTGGATGTAATATTTGAGAGCTCCTTTTGGTTGGTTATTGCGATAGGTTGGAATTTGGATTGTCAAGAGAAGAAATTGTGTATAGATTACGGACAGTGGTATAGGGTGACGATTGAGAATAAGTGTTCACTTTCAGGATTAGGTAACTGGAATGGTTTGGTTGAGTTTGATTAGAATTACAATTGTTGGGATGTTTGATAAGAGTGGTGATTTGTTTGAGTTGAGGCTTTAATCGACTTTATGTGACAGGTTATATTTGTTATCATCGGAAGTAGATGCGGTGTTACTATGAGAGGCTCCGAAGTTAGTTAAGGTGATTAGAAACTTTTTTGGACTTTTGTTGGTTATTACCGAAGGGTATGGGAGGCTTTTCCAAGATTAGCGTTTCGTTACTTCAGTTGAGTTGCAAAGGGGAAGTCGATTGTTTGGGATGCATCTTTGATGAGTATAGTCAGTGTGTTAATGCAAGAGAGTAAAGTCGTGGCTTATGTTTTTGACATTTGAGGATTCGTGAAAGGATCAGTACTATTGTGGAATTGGAATTGGTTGCAGTTGTATTATGTTGGAATATTGGAAGTATTATCTTTATGATTCTAGATTCGAAGTGTTGGTAATTACAAGAATATTGAGTACTGGTTTGGTCTGAAGGTATAAAGACAACGAGGATGATTAGGATTCGTGGCGAGTTATGAATTGGTTTGGGGTTATCCTTGGGTAAAGGCTGTTGTTGTGCCTGATGTGTAAGTCGAAAATCTTTATGCATGTCTGTTTTGATGGTCAGAGAGTTGGAATTATTTGAGCAGTTCAGAGGCTTGTGTCTAGTGTGGTAGAGAACACACTAGAGGGTGTGGTTGGATATATTGGCAGTGATCAGTGATTTTGGTGGATATGAGAAAGAGTTAGGTTTTGGACGTGAGATTGATAATCTTGATGGTTTCGGTTAATCAGAGTGCGCAACGGAAGCGTGATGTGGCACATTTTGTATTTGAGAGTGAACCTGCGAGTTTGTGCTTGTGTATTCTTTGAGTTGTGAGTTGGTCGTCAAATGCATTGTATGGGCTTTGCGTCTTGTCGTTGTTGTTGCTGCTGTTAGCAAGGTGGTTTATCAGTTGTGTTATTCGTGGTGTGCTTTTGGTTGGTCTAATGTTTGTTGGTCGGATGCGAGAGCCGTGTCCGGAGTTGTTGGTATCGGTTATATTTTTGAGGACGAAAATTTCTAAGTGGGGGAGAGTTGTAACGCCCCAGTTTTGATCATTTTATTTAATCGAGTCGATTTAATTATTTTGAGTATTATATTATTTTATTTGTGATAATATGTTATTTTACATCGTGATTATGTTTTATAGCATTTTGAGAGCGTTTGCGGGGTATTTGAGAGTAGGGGCATTTTAGTCATTTTATATTATATTTTTATAACTTAGAAAGAAAAAGAGAAGAAAAGAGATAGAAATAGAAAGGAGAGAAAAATAGAGAGAAAGAAATAGGAAGAGGAAAAAGAGAAGAAGGAAAAAGAAGAGAAGAGAAAAAGAGAGAAAAAGAGGAAAAGCTAGGTTGGATCAAATCAACTCCTAGAATCGATTTAATCGGGTAAGGGTGTGAAATTCAATTATTCAATGCATGGGTATGATTATGTATGTGTTTGTGTTGTTGATTTTGGAATGTATGAAAATAATGAGCAAAAATCATAATGTTTAGAAATTGGTAGAATTTGATCCAAATGTGTCTAAACTCATGTTGTTGTGTTCCTTGTTATTTATGCATGTTGGGTATGTATTGATATACCTCAAATTGGTGTTTTTCTGAATTTGGATGATGATTTGGAAGGGTTTTGGGTGTAAAACCCGTAATAGCAAGAAACCTGCAAAATTCTGGTTCAGCCAAGTCATACGCGTATAGGGCATGTTCATACGCGTATGGGCCTTGGCAATACGCGTATCATGGGCGAGTTTTGGGGCCAATACGCGTATGGGATGTCTCTTTTCCCGGCCATCTGGTGAGATGCGTATTGTACGTGTACGAGGGTTTTGCCATACGCGTATGACAGGGGCCATACGCGTATGGGTAGGAGAAGTGTAAAAATGGGACTTTTCAAAATATCGTTTTCGTTTTTCTTTCGTAACTTGGGTTCCGTTTATCCGATTTTTACATTCTTGGTATCGTTGGAAAGCTATTGAGCTGTACTATGTGATTATGATGATTTGGAAGTTGTTAACCAATTAAATTATGTCGGTATTTGGAATAGTGTCGTTTTGTCGACTTTTACCGTGTTAATTAAGTGTAATTGATGTGTATCGTGTAATGTGCTTTTAATATGGATATCGTATGACTTGTGTGATGTTATATGATGTGAATGCATGTGATGACATTTTGTGGTGATGAATTGTGGCCGAAAGGCAAATAAATGCAATGTGTTGTATTTGGTTATATATGCGTGTTTATGGTTGCATATATGTGTGAAGATGCATTGGTTGTCATGAGTTCTTGTGTGTCAAGTATCATGATATGCATCTTGTGAAGTCGTATGCCTTATACAAAGAGGTGGGAGCGACAGATTGAATCCTGAGAGAATCTGCTATAACACCGTGAGCCTTATACAAAGAGGACTGAAAACGATGATTATAGACGATCGTGAGCCTTATACAAAGAGGACCGAAAGCGATCGGATCGTGAGCCTTATACAAAGAGGACTGCAAGCGATCCATAAACGTCGTGAGCCTTATACAAAGAGGATTGCAAGCGACGGGTGAACATCGTTGGCCCGACGGGGTGTTACTTGTAGTAACAAGCGATGGTTCCAATAGTTCCTGAGTGGACTGGTAATGATGGAGTCGGTACCGTATATGCATTTGCATAGAGTCGTTGTGTTGGTCTCTTTGCATCTGCATGAATTATGATTGCATTGTTTATATGTGGAGAATCATGATTTAATTGATTATGTGTGAGACATTGTGATATGCATTTGTGATAAATGTATTGTGCATGATTAATATGCAATTGGGAATGGAGTAATTATGTGATTGAGCTTGTGATAGCATTTGTGAATTGATGTGCATTCGTGTTAAATGCATTGAATTATGAATGATATGTTTTGTGTATAAACATATGCATTATGTGTGAATATGTGATTATGTGAGTATAATCTATATATGCTTTAGGTGTTGGCATGTGATAATTGTGGTGAGAATACTTGATATGTGTATTTTTATGTCGATATATATAATTATATGCATTCGTATTATAATTGTGTTTCTCACCCTTCTGCTGTTTTATAATGCTCTATGAGGCATTGCAGATTAGATGCTGGAGGTCTTTTGTGAAGCTTATATCTCCATGCTTTTGTCGGTTGGCTCTGATATGTAGCACCGGGTAGTCAGGAGATCGATTAGGATTATTTTGTGATGTTGTGTATATGCATCTTTATCTTTTGGAGTTGTATATATATATGATTCTGTTGATAACAGATAAACCTTTATGTGATATATATATATATATATGATGTTTAATTTTAGATTTTCCGCTTTTATTCTAAAAATTGAAATGTGGGTGTAAGGAACTGAGTTCCTCTGTTGATTGCTACCCCACTGTTGCATATCTTCATGAGCAGGTGTTGTATGTTTTGTTTCAATATAATGTGATTCTCCCTGTCTATGCCATGATAATTTGAATATACTCTGACGAAATTTTTATTAAGTGTTTATTGTTTTATTATTAATTGGGGGTATTGATTGGGGGTGTTACAGAGGTTAGGAAGTTCATTGTGTAAGAGAAAGTGAGGAGATTTATTTTGCAAAACAAGAGTAGGAATTTTGTTTATGATGTAAATAACATGAACAACAGCATAAGACCAAAACTGTTTTGGTAAATTTGATTGGAAAAGTAGAGCTCTACCAACATTTAAAATATGTTGTTGTTTTCTCTCTACTCTTCCATTTTGTTGTGGGGACTCAACACAACTAGTTTGATGGACTATGCCATAAGATGCATAAAATTCTGGCATGCTAAACTCAAGACCATTATCAGTTCTAACAATCTTGACCTTAGCTCCATATTATTTTTCAACAAGTTTGATAAAATTAACAACATGCTATCTAGTTTCTGCCTTAGATTTCATGAGATTTATCCATGTGTATCTACTATAATCATCTACAGCAGTAAGAAAATAAGAATGACCATGTAAAGATTTTATTGCAAGGGGTCCCCAAATATCAAAGTGGATCATATCATATGATTTTAAAGCTTTATTTATGCTAACGACATATGAATTTTGTCTTTGCCTAGCATAGTGGCATACATCACAGACATCTTTGTTTTTGGCAGAAATAAAGGGAAACATAGAATGTAAAAGAAGTAATCTACTGTGGGATAAATGTCCTAATCTAAAGTGCCACAAGGTTGTGTCTGTGTCAGGTATAGAAACATTGGCTGCTGAAACTTTATTTGAAAGATTGTGTGAGGTCTTATCTTCTAAGATTAAGTAGTACAATCCATTCCTCTTCTCAGCCAAACCAGTCATCTTCAATGATACTTTGTCCTGAACGAGACATTGTGAGCCAGAAAAATAAACATTACAATTAGATGACTCACATTATTTTGAAACAGATAGTAAATTTAAAGAAAATTTAGGTATGGACAAAACATTGGATAGAGAAAAGGTAGAGGAAAATTGAATAGTGCCAGAATGTCTTGCAGTAAGTGTTTGGCCATTAGGTAAATTAACATGAATAGGAGAAATAGAAATGAATGATTGGAACCAATGACTAGAACTACATATATGATCACTAGCACCAGAATCAATGATCTAAGGGTTACAATTAGATGAATGATTAGATGAAGAAAGAGAG
Organism: Lathyrus tuberosus; assembly: GCA_022829125.1. Lineage (NCBI taxonomy): Eukaryota > Viridiplantae > Streptophyta > Magnoliopsida > Fabales > Fabaceae > Lathyrus > Lathyrus tuberosus. The sequence goes on along the minus strand of JALAZF010000137.1, from coordinate 6,934,881 downwards.
ATCTGTGTATTACCTGCTAGTGAATGGTTAACAGTAACCTGATTAGAAGAAGCTTGTCCTGTACCTTTGGATCCAAGATGTGACTTCTGAATCAGCTCCATTAGAGTATTGAATTGGTCTTGTGTTATAGAGGAACTACCATTCTTCATGTCAAGAGAATCAGGATTCAAATTGGATGTAGAGCCAAGATCTTCTCCTTCTGAAATGGCATTGTTTGCTAATGTTGGAAACTGTTTCTGCATATGGGGGGAAACTCCATGTTTCTTGAAACAATTCTCAACCGCATGGTTTATTTTATTGCAGAAAGTGCAAATACGTTTACCAGATTTTGATGAATTGAACTTGGAGTGAGATATTTTAGAATCAATAGCATTTATCAATGCTTGAGATTCATCAACAACTATAGGTAACTGATTTTGCCTTTCATGTTGAATCACCATAGAGAATATCTTGTTGAGTGGAGGCAATGGATCCATTAACAAGATTTGTGATTTGATAACAGCAAATTGATCATTTAATCCAGTTAAAAACCTAATGATGTAAAGCAATTTGTGATTTGACCTAGCACTACGCATAGCTTCGCAAGCACATTGAATACGACAAGTGCACATAGGTAAAGGCAAATATTGCTCAAGTTCTTCCCAAAGAATTTTCAGAGTAGAAAAGAATTCGGTTACCGATTTGGTTTCTTGCTTGAGATTGTAGATTTCTTGCTGCAGCTCAGAGATACGAATGAGATCACCTTGTGAGAATCGTTCTTTGAGGTCGTTGCACACATCTACAATATTTTCCATGAAAACTATGGACTGCACAATTGATTCAGAAACAGAGTTCATAATCCAAGAATGTACTAACATATTGCAGCAATTCCAAGCTCAAAATGAAGGATCGAAAGAATAAGGTGGTGGAGGAAGACTATCATCAATGAAATCCAGTTTGAGCTTACCACCAAGGGCCCTCTTCATTGATCGCGTCCAAGAATGATAGTTGAATCCGGTGAGCTTCGGAGAAACGGTAACTGAGCTGGGACCATCGCTGGGATGCACATAGTATGACGAAGTAGGATCTAAGAGTGGGTCAGGTGGCGGAGGGCGTGACGGCGCCATGATTACAGATGAGAAAAACAAATTAGAGATTGAATAGCGGAAGTTGGATCGAGAAAGCAAATGATACCATATCAAAGTTAACACAGAAAATGTGAATTTGGAATTAAGAACAAGAAATGTAAAGATGAAGAAGATTGAAAAGGAGCTATATTCATGTATTGATAGAACTAACTTAGTCAACAAAAAGAGAGAGAGAGTGACTTTTATATACAAACTTTGAAAAAGAAAAATGGCGGGAAAGTAAAAGTATCACACTAAGATGAATTAGTTCACTAATGAGCTGGATTAGATCACTAATACAAAGATAAGTGTGATAAAGCTTAACATTGAGAGGGAAAATCTGTTACAAGTTGTTAGGGTGAGTTTGTTAGAAAAAGAAAAAATTCTTATGTATTCTCCTTCCCAATTTCTGTTGAGATTTCTCTGATGTGTAGTTTTTGCTATTGAATTGAGTTTTTGATTCTATCATGTTGAAAAATTCTGTTAGGATTTGTGATTCTGTTATATAATTTTCCTCTTTTTTTTTGTTTCTCTGTTATGTATTTGCAATTAGAACCTGTCATTATTTTTCTGCAGCAGCAGCCAAGAAGCGGTTCTTTGCTGTGTCAAACTGCACAACACCGTTAGATTTTTTTTCTAAAACCAGAATATGTTCTCTTCACTGTACCTTCGCCTTCATTCCATTCAACTAGGATATAATCACCTTCCTTAATTGCCCCACATGAAAAAAATCTACTTCCATCAGCACTATAGAGGATTGTAGTGCACCCCTGTCCTGGAGCATCATAGTCAATCCTGGAGCGATCGTTATCATACAACCAGGCTTTGATTTTCCCATCCAGAGAAGTAGAAAGTATAAACTGGCCGGATATTTTCCTTATGGTGGGGACAAACCGAATAAGCTGGTGCTTCATGACCTTCAAAATTTAAAATCTTTCTTCCATTCAAATCCCATACCTTAACTAACTTATCATCCCCACAAGTTACAATGAAAATTTGTTTGTTCGGATAAGAAAATGCCAAGTTATTAACCGCACCGACATGAGCATCAATCTGCAAAGTCTGCCTTAGATCATTAGATCCTTGATACGCATACACATGAATCAAATGTTTTCTGAAAGCAACCCCAAGAAGATTTCCATCGAGACTCCATAATACACGGGTGACAGATATAGATGAATCCTTCACAATTGCAACCTGAAAAAACACAGAACAAGCAGCAATATCCTTTATTTTGAAAGATTTTGATATCAGCTTCTCTTTCAGCCCTGCTTCCCAGAGTGAGATGTCTCTATTTATGCAACCAACAGCAAGTAACACTACGCCAAAGAAGACCTTTAGCAGCGCTTTTTTTTGCCTTTAGTAGCGCTTAAAAGGGCTGCCAAAACTGGCGCTGCTAAAGGTAAAGACAACTCTTTTTTTCCTTTAAAAAGCGCCGTTTTAGGTCCCCCTAAGGATCCCTATAGCAGCGCTTTTCCACATAAAAGCGCTTTCGTAGGCACTCCTTTAGCAGCGCTTTTAAAAGCGCTGCTAAAGGTCCACCTTTAGGCAGTGCTTTTCCAAAGAAAAGCGCTTTCGTATGTCCCCCTTTAGCAGCGCTTTATAAAGCACTGCTAAAGGTCCCACTTTAGGAAGCACTTTTCCAAAGAAAAGTGGTTTCGTATGCCCAGCTTTAGCAGCGCTTTAAAAGCGCTGTCTTATGTATACGCCATTACACCCCTTTAGGCAGCGCTTTTTTTAGAAATCGCTGTCTTTTATTAAAGAGCTTTGTAAAAGCTTTTTTTTTGAAAAATCAATTATTAAACCTGTATAATTTAAACCTGTATAATTTAAACCTGTATAATTTATCAGAATTCATAACCATTCATCACATGGCCTTTGATACCATTATATGTCAACACATAGGCCTTATAGCATTATAATTCAACAATAGGACTTTATACGATAAAACTTCAACACATAAATGGTAAAAACCATTATATATATAACACCAAAATAAACATTACATATATATAACTCAATACAAACTATACAACACCAATTCCATACACCAATTCGAAATCTTATACACCATATCCATCACCTATATATACAACACCTTCCATAAACCTAACACAATTTCTAAAACTAACAAATTCTCATTTCAACCATGTATTGACACCAATCCTCCTTTACTTCTTCCAATTTGTCTTTCGTGTAGGTGACACACTTGAATTCATCAAAATACTACATTTTACATAATATGCAAGATTTAGTTAAAAGTAATTAATTAGATGAAATATTCGATAATAAATCTTAAAATAAATTCATACCATGGTTGGAATCTCTATGTGTTCCAAAAGAATAATTTCTTTCATGAATCTCAAGACAAAATAACCACAATCGATACCATTACGTTGCCGAGGACACTACACATAGAAAAAATAAGTATTAATAAGTATCATAGATGAATTGTCTTATCAAGTAGCATTACTATTATAATATCAAATCATACCTCCACTCTTATCCATATAATGTTGTTTGCTCTGGACTTTGGTACCCGAGCTTGTCGTTGTGATCGGAATATTTTTATGGATCTAACATATTATAAACGAATAGTTAGAACAATCTCACATAAATAAAGAAATACACAGGCGAATATTTAGAACAATTGCATCACTTACGTATCAATCATATTCTTCATCTCCGGGTATTTTGTGCAATCACCCTCTAGCGAATCCAAATAATAGACAATTTTTTTTATCGGATTAATCGCAAGCAACAACCAGTGTCCACTGTAAAATAAAACAAAAGTATAGATGGAAATGTTATACACAACGTAAAAAAGCGAAAATTATAATAAAGGAAGTTAGGAGCATCAATTTTTCATACAAGAACCTGAAATAAAAACGGATTATAATAAATATGTTATTATAATTAACATTCTAATATTCATTGAAATGAGTAAATAAATTGATCAATTAAATAAATAAAATCGACGCATTACCTGATGCATGAATTAATAACAGCGACGCCTAATTCAGAATGCGTAAATATCTGATCAAAGTCTTCTTTAGAAATTATTTATGAATAGGCAAACCCAAAAATACCTGCTTCCATAGGTATTTCATGGATACCACCCTCTATCAAATCCGTTGTGCCTACAATTGTTTCAAGGCACAACCGAGATCGAGAAATAAATGCTTTTTTTTGCCTTGGCGACTACTGGCTTCTTGTTCTTGATCCCTTGTTGCACCTCTTGTGTAGGAATCTGGAAATCATATAAGTCATAAACTTAGTAATCATGAAGCTTTTGAATTCGGATCACAGAATTAACATTTTCGATGCATATATATATATATATATATATATATATATATATATATATATATATATATATATATATATATATATATCATTGTACCTCTTTTTGTGATGCAACCGACTCGGTTTGCCGCATAATCCCTTTGTCTTTTGATTTGGATTTTGAAGGAGTCTAACGATGTCATGTAAATTAAATGTAGGTAAAAGTAAGAATATCATAACTTATATGCAAGTAAAACATTTGAAAAATAAAAGTTTAATAATGGTTTTTAACATACCGAGTCATCTATGACGATGAGGTTTGACGGCCATGCAACATACGACCCTATTGCGTCCCCCACCAATGTTGCATCTGACACTTCGTCAGGTATAGTTAGTACCGCATCCCGCTCTAAAGCAATATCAATCGAAACCTTTAAATATCCAGTAGGGAGCAGTCTAGTGTGAAGGACGTCTCCGGGAGTGTTATGTACTTTTCCCTTGCCAACCATTCGATATGTCGGTGCCGATAAATATAGTTGACAAGGTGAAATGCCCTAAACAAAACAAAAATAATACGAAATTGTTATTGTGCAATGATGCCAATATAAAAAACTGTACTAATTTAATAAATATAATTGCCTCTGGAATTTTTTGTTGACAATTGATGCTGGCCTTGTCACTAGCATCTTTAAATTCTGAACCGCGCCTTTTCGACATATATCTTTCTTTATCCTGTTGCAGTTCACGAACTTGAGCTCTCAATTCTTCCAACGTTTCCATCACCTCTCTATTGCTAGGATTTTTTTGTCTTGAACACTTATAGAAGGTAGATGGAGTGACTCCAAATCCCTTACCCCTCACGCGACCAGAATACTCAGGAACATTTAATACTCGACTCAGTATGCTCCTACAATCCTGGTCTTCCGTGGCAGTTAAGGACTGAGAGAGTCTCCTGAAATTCAATATTAGAGCCATGCATAAATATATTAGATAAACAAGAACTTTATATCTAACTAAATACGGACAACCTTCCATAAAACATGTTGTATACTTACACAATTTTTGAAAACTTGTTGAACACCTTCGGTTACAATTCCATCCTTTCCCATACGGGCAGCCTTCCACAAAACATGCTCCAGAACAGATGTTTCTTCACTTTTCTCCTCTTCAAGCTACACAATAAGTCAAGAAATAGGATTAATAATAATACAAAAAGACCATAGCAATTATATATACTTACGATTTTTTGTTCCAAGCGTGCATATCCCAAACGTCCTTTCTTGTATGGATACGCGGGTTTCAAGGCTCTTTGACGATTAACGTCACTCACAACCTGCATAAACAATTATAAGTCATATCAGAACACATGTAATAACTACATGAATATAAGACAATGTTCATGATAAATTACATTAAGATTACGTGGAATATTTTTGTTCTTCGTTTAGCGACAAAAGTGTCCCATTCTTCGGGTGCAATCAAGTCCGCATATTTCTTCGGGAATTCCGCTTCAACAAACTTTCCTTGGGCATCCCTCAGAAACTTGTTGGATAAAAATTCTCGGAACCCTCTATGTCTTTTTTCGGCTAATTGAAGACAATATGTTTGCTTCTCGTCACCAATGTTAAAAGATCTCTACAATAACAAATAAAGTGTGTCAGTATAATTAGTTTAAAAATATAATCGAAAAACATAACAAATAACATCACATATAATACCTGTATCTCACTCCATATTTTATCTTTGGTGGGTTTCAACTGTGGAATTCGCAAATTGTCACAAGTAATAGGAACTAGTGAACGGACAAGTGCACCAATGTAACTAGTCAACATTGCGCCATTAGGCTCAATTAGTTGACCTGTTTCATTCCAATGAACGTCGTATTTTATTCCCTTGTCTCTAGCACGAATAACTCCTTTCATGATTGTTATTCCTGTTGAAATATCTACTTCCGCATCTAGAACTGATTCTTTTGGATCATTCTTGGAAGTATAGTGCGAGTTATCCTCATTAGAAGCCATTTTACCTATAATAAAGAAAAACACATATAAATCCATAATCCATAATCCATAATCAAATATGAGAATGAAAAACACATGACAAACATATAAATCCACGATCCATAATCAAATATGAAATAACAAACACACGACAAACATACAAATCCATAATTATTCTCAAACATGAAAAGTACATGACAAAATATATAATTTTACTATTACCTCTTTATTAACGTCTATTTCTTTTCCGGGTAGGAAGATGATCTACTTGTCTCTTAATAACACGGATGGATGGATTGATCCAAATTCCCTCATTATGATCATTTCTAATATATGATTCACTCGCTCCAACAGTCTCATCTTGATCACTTATAATATATGATGCATTCGCTCCAACAATATCACCTTGATCTCCAATGTTATCATCAATTACTTTGTTAGATAAAAGCACTATAGACCATTTCATACTTGTCAGGTCAGTGACATAGAACACTTGTCTAGCTTGAGAGGCTAGAATAAAAGGCTCGTCTTTGTACCCCACCCTATTAAGATCCACTTGCAAAAATCCTGACTTATCCATTCGTATGCCACTATTATTTTCAACCCACTTGCAACCAAAGATAGGAATATGAAACTTCTCATAATCAAAAACCCAAATGCGCTCGATAACCCCAAAATATGACATATTTGCATATGTGGGGTTTAAGTCCTTCACACTTGAAATGTGCATTGCTTTAGCTACCAAGGTGATACCACTATTTTGCATTGCACTTTTGTCATCTTGTTCTTTGGTATAAAATGTGTATCCATTAATTGGGTATGCGCTATAAGAAAACACATGCAAACTTGGACCATATGCTAAACATCTCAACCTTTCTAATATTGAAGCAGGATCTACACAAAACTTTGAATAAATGTGATCCTTAAACCATGGTATGAAACTTCGATTATGCTCTCGTACTATCCAATTTTCATTTCTATTCGGATTTAAACCTCGGAGAAAATCCTTGTGCATTTCAACATACGGTTCAACCTCATTGTCATTGTGCAGAACATACAAATGCACTTGCTCCTGTTCAGCCCTTGATACGGTCACAATTTTATTTCCAATTAACTTTTTTCCTTCTTTCTTTTCAACGATGTGAGATTTGGGAAGTCCAATGGATTGAACGTAGGAAAGATATTCAGTACAAAACTCATTCGCTTCTTCAACAATGTATCGTTCAACAATACAACCCTCTGGTCGACTTCGATTTTTCACATACCCTTTTAATATTTTCATATATCGTTCAGCAGGGTATATCCATCTCATATAAGCTGGTCCACACAATTGTGTCTCCTTTACAAGATGAACAACTAGATGTACCATTATGTCAAAAAACGATGGAGGAAAGAACATTTCAAGCTCACACAATGTAATGACTATTTCTTTTTGCAATGTTTGTAAGATCGTAGGATCGATCACCTTACTACAAATTGACCTGAAGAAGAAACACAATTTAGTTATTGTGCGTCTTACTTTTTCCGGCAAAATAGAACGTATACCTATTGGTAGAAAATGTTCCATTATAACATGGCAATCATGCGTCTTTAAACTCTTTAATTTGAGGTCTTTCATAAACACAAGTCTTCTAATATCTAAAGAGTATCCTTCTGGAACTTTAACTTCACTTAGAAACTTACACAATATTCTTTTCTCCTTTCTAGATAGAGTATAGGCAACAGGTGGTATATATGTTCGTTTTCCTTTCTTCAAGGGTCCTAATTCAGTTCTTATACCCATCGATATCAAGTCCTTTCTTACTTTAAGGCCATCCTTAGACTTTCCTGGTATATTGAGTAACGTACCAATAACAATGTGAAATACATTTTTTTCAATATGCATAACATCAAGAAAATGTCTTACATACAAAGACTTCCAATATAGCAATTCAAAAAAAATTGACCTCTTCTTCCACCCACTCTTGACAAGGGTATGTGCAAAAGGCTTGCCAAACTGAGTACTCACATCTTTCACCTTTTCAAAAACTTGATCACCTGTCAATATAGGTGGAGCTCTACCTTGTTCTGCCTCTCCATTGAAGGCTTTTCTCCACCCACGGTAGTGATGATTAGAATTTAAGAATCTACAATGACCGAGAAATACATTCTTCTGACCAAACTCCAATCGCGTCCAATCTGTTTTATCTTCACAAATAGGACACGCACATTGACCTTTTATGCTATACCCTGATAGATTTCCGTATGCTGGAAAATCATTAATTATGCCAAACAACATCGCCCTTAAGTTGAAACTTTCTTTCCTATATCCATCATAAACCTCCACACCGTCCTCCCCCAAAATCTTTAAATCTTCGATTAACAGTGTCAAGTATACATCTATGTCATTCCCTGGTTATTTAGGCCCAGAAATTAACATAGATAACATCATGTACTTACGCTTCATACATAGCCATGGAGGTAGGTTATAAATCATAATAATAACAGGCCATGTGGTATGTGAGATACTTTGAAGACCGTGTGGGTTCATTCCATCAGTAGATAATGCCAAGCGAAGGTTTTTTGCTTCTTCTCCAAATTCAGGATAATCATTATCAATTTTCGTCCACTGTGGTGAATCTGCCGGATGTCAAAACTTTCCATCTATAATTCTTTCATCTGCATGCCAAGTCAAGTTTCTTGCATCGGTTTCACTACGAAACATGCGTCTAAATCTCAGAATTATAGGAAAATACCACAAGACTTTTGCTGGAGACAACTTTTTCTTATATCGAGAGACACCGCATTTAGGACACTATTTAACGATGCATACTCATTTCGAAACAAAACGCAATCGTTTGGACAGGCATGTATATTATCATAACTCATGCCAATAGAGCACAACATCTTTTTGGCCTTATATGTTCGATTGGGAAGAACATTATCCTCCGGAAGCATATCTTTCATAAGGGCTAATAACTCTGTGAAACTTTTATCCAACCATCCATTACCCGCCTTTAAGTTGTACAACTTTAATACCGCAGATAATCTTGTGAATTTAGTGCAACCCTTATACAAAGGTTTCTCTGTATCGCTTACCAACCTCTCAAACATTTTGGGACAATCCTGAAGATCTTCTTCAAGTGCTTCTGCAATCTCTTCGACTCGATCACAATCGTATGTATCTTTGGCATTGTCGTTTGAAGCATAGGTCGTATTATCCCCTGGTTCAACATTCTCGTTACTTTTCTCACCATGAAGTGTCCAACATGTATAACTTCGATCAATTCCATGCCTCTTTAAATGCGACTCCATCTGACCTGCGTCAATCCGACGCCCAAAATAGCAACTCAAGCAAGGACATGTGATTCGACTTGGGTCTGTTGCGTGTTCAACAGCAAACTTAACGAATTCTGATACCCCATTCTCGTACACTTTTGACAATCGATTGGACAACATCCATTTTTTATCCATGATTTTACTAAGTAAGCAAAACAAAAACAAAAGAACAACTACATACCTGTCTATATAGAAGTCAGCAACTTTTGGACTGAACCACAAAGTGTAAGATTCTTAAAAACGATCCGAATTCACTCTTCACAAGTAACCCCTATAGCAAATGAACGTAAGTTAGTAAGTGATGGTGTATACCACATATAACAAGTCAAAGTTTCAAGAAATAAATTTAGTAAACATCATCATTAAATCAAATAGCACGGTATAGTTTCAACTCAACATTGTAAAAAAAAAACAACTTCAACGCTTAAGTTCAAGTAACAATTCAAACACTATTTATCATTTTCAATCATCTCTCAAAATAAATTCAATCACTAGTTCACTTAACTACTAATTTCATTATCATTTTCAATAACAACCAAATTCTTACATCACTAAAATTTTCCGATAAATGTTCACTTTAACTTTACAAATAGCCCTATAACAACCTCAATAATCTAACTTCTACAACACTCTTAACTACCTTGAATTTTCTAATTAATCACTATTCTACAAATTTTACACATTAAACTAACTTCTACTATTCTACAAATTAATCATTAAACTAACTTCTACAAATTAATCACATTTTACACAATAATCACTATACTAACTTCTACTAATTAATCACTTTTCTATTTAATCACTTTTCCAATTAATCACTAACTAACTCCTACAAATCAAAAAATGAAAACCTAACATCAACAACTAATAATACACCAAATTTATCTCACATAAATAGCAGAGAAACAGTCTACAATGGAGAATATTAGACATTTTCATTAATGGAGAGAAAACCAGAAAAAGGAGACTAAAAACCTCAGAGAAACAATCAACAATGGCGGGCGACGGTGTGAGTAAGCAGAAACGACGGAGGGAAGCCACAAACGAAGTAAAGCCATGACGAATTTCGTTTGCAGAAAGAAGGCGGACGGCGTGGTTTCGTTCGTTTGCAGAAAAAATGGAGGAAGAAGAGAAACAGTAGTCGCTAGGGCAAAATAGAAACGGTCGTAATGAAAATAGAGGGAGATAAGAATCTGTTTTAATTTTAATATTTTAAACGACCTTTAGCAGCGCTTTTAGAAAGCGCTTTCTTATGTTAATCCTTTAGCAGCGCCATCGCTTTTGGGGTAAAAGATCTTTCTTATGTGGGATTAATGAAAGGCCTTTAGCAGCGTTTTCCAAAAGCGCTGGCTAAAGCGTGTTGTACGAAAGCCCTTTAACAGCGCTTTTTAAAAGCGCTGCCTTATGTCCAACATTTAGCAGCGTTTTTCATACAACGCTTTCTAAAGTTCACCTGCCTTAGGGCTTTAGCAGCGCTTTTCAAAAGCGCTGTCTTACGTCCCCCATTTAGCAGCGTTTTTTTCTTTCGTTTTTTATTTTTGTTTTTAGCGAAACATATAGCAGCGCTTCTGCCAGAAAGATTTTTTTTTTTGCGCTGCGAAAACTCATTTTTGGCGTAGTGTAAAGAATGAAGGGAAGGGTGGAAATCCATGCTTTTCACTGTTGATCCTTGATATAAGGTACAAACCATAGATCTTGGAAGCTCGTCAAGTGACAAAGAAGAGGTTTGTTGTTGGGATGGAGGCGGTTAAGTAACCTCGTCCATAGATGACCGCATACGCTTTAATAGTTGCTCATGATCATATTTCATCAGTCCAAGGTTATTGGAAGGCGTTCTCATATGCCTAAACATAGAGATTTGATATGGGAGACCAGGCATTGACAAAGCAACAAGCGCATGTGGTTGAATTGATGAAGAATGATTTTGGTTCATCATCTATCCCGCTAAAGCATTAACATTAGTAGCTGTTGGGTTTGGTTGAAAAGGTCCACCATGTACTCTAAACGGAAGAAAAGACAAAGGCCTTGCAACAGCTGCGGCAGGAAGATTGACAGGAGTAGATGCACGAGCTCCATTTGACGGTGAACAACTGTGGTAAGTGAATCGAGTTTTGACCTCTGGATTAAACTCGTATCTTGAATGCTTTGAATGAGTCCACCTTGAAGATGAACTTCCCATTCATTCTTGGATGAACCTTGAGGATGTTTTAGATCTAAACCAAATGAATAGGCCAAAATGTAAGGAAGGAAGCCCCTGAAGAAATCCATTAATCCCATGTAAACTTCCAAAGTTGACACTGATTGACCAAAATCTCATCAGCAACTTGTACTTTAAACAATGTTCAGAATCCATTGAATGATAAGATGCCTAATTTTCATAAGGAAACTTCTTGAAATCCATATGATCAGGGAAATAAACCCTAATGTGTGATTTGAGTGACAAAAATGTCTCGAGACATTGAGAATCAACAAAATCATAGCTCAAGGCAAAATTCATTTATACCCTTGATGAAACCTTGATCTTCTCACAACCCTAATCCCACACTTCACTGCTCGAAGAAGAACTAGAAGAATCAGGCTTTATTGAAGATACACCTCAGCCACTGTAAAACCCTAATTTTAGCCCCAAAAGATAGGAGATGTTGATCAGTGGCGGAAACCCAAATTCCTCTGAAGACAATTGAGAATCTTTTGAACCAAGATGTCTTGAGGCATAAAGATCCTTTATGGCTTGAGTGATTGAGCCTATCTTAATCAATGATGAAGGAACCCTCGATACCATACCTTGGGAGGACCAATGATGCATGCCTAATGCTTATGACCTAAATGCATGTGAAAGGTGAAGCATAAGCCACTTAGGGTATAAATAGGAGGGAAAATTTTGGGGTGCTACACTAGGAAAGATACACCAAATGGCTGTCTAACGTCGCAGTACTTAAAAAATCGTAGAGGAAATAGAGAATGTGTGTAGACGACACAAATTCTTACCCATGCCAAACATGGATAAATTAGTGGATAATTCAACTAGATATATACTTTAGTCATTCATGGATGTGAATTATGACTACAAATAAATACCCATGTATGAATCAGACAAAGGATAAACGAACTTCATGACCGGACAAACAAACTACCAATACAACATAATGCCTTTCGGGCTAAAGAATGCAGGAGGGGAGGGGGGGGGGGGGTAGCATTACAACATGATGACATTTGAAATTTGTAGAAGAGGAGACATGCTAAGGAAGACTCCACATCATTAAAAGTATTCCCATTCTCCTTAAGAGATACCATCAAGTTGGTTAACAAGGCAACCAACTTGGTAGGGGAACCATGAGCATCCACTTCATCCGTGCACTCAAGCGGACATAAATGCTTAAGATGATTGATTAAGATATCCTCCTGAACTAAGTTATCCTATTAAAGATATCCTTGAAAGTCAAGTTATTTCTTTGAATTTAACACTATAGTCAAACGACATTCAATTAAAGACTTTTGTTTCAAGATTCGTTAGTGGTTTAACCTCTAAAATCTCAAATGATTGTAATCAACATAAAGATATCTCAAGCCTTATTAAGAAGATTCAAAGCTACTGCATGTCACTAAACTCAAATAAAATGATGCCAATACTTGATGCTTCAGAGTTGTAAAATAGGGGAAGTGTGAAAGCTCTCCTAGTTGTGTTCGTCTGAGTGACCAGTGTCTAGTAAAGACATAAGGGTATTTTTGGAAATACTATGGCAAAATTACACAAACTAAAAATCTTTGAGAAACCTCTCATATTTTATTTAAACCATTTGAAAATGTTTTTAAGGCATATCTAGTTGATTATGGTAGTGTCTGATTGATTGGGAGAATTTTTCCAACTGAATACTCGAGTAGACCTAATGACCTAATCAATTATTTTCACTAATTTTAGTATAAAATCGATTGGGAAATCTCTTAATGACTACTTCAATTTAATAACTACATCTACCCCAACAAAGAGATTTCTAGTTACACTTACTCATCATAGTTGTACATGTAATCTCGAGAAGACAAACATGGAAGGACATCTAGAGCGATCTCTCGAGTAGTGCTTCGACCTTTAACCCCCTCTTGAGCAGCGCTTTCCACTTTTCTCACCTAGTTAAGCATAAACATTTACTATATTTTGATAGTATTAGTACTACTTCTAGTGCATTTGCTCTTTTACATGCAGACATTTGGGGTCCTTACTCAACCCCCTTCTGTCACCAACAAGAGATATTTTCTCACCCTTGTTGGTGATTTCACTCGTTTCACTTGGGTTATTTTTATGACCCATAAAAGTGAAAATATAAAACACTTAATTAATTTCATTTCCTTTATCGATACCCAATTTTCTTCCAAATTAAAATCTATTCGCCCAATGGACTAGAATTTTTAGTGACTGATTTTTATAACTCTCGAGGAATCATACATTATAGATCATGTGTTGAATTCCCTCAATAGAATGACATTATTGAGAGGAGACATCAACACATCCTTAATGTTGCAAGATCTTTGTTTTTTCATGCAAATCTCCTTAAAACTTTTTGACACTTACCCATTGCTCATGTTGTTAACATAATTAATCGTTTACCTTCTCTTCCCACACACAATTATTTTTCAAAACATCGTGACTATACTATTTTAAAATGTTTTTGGTTATCTAGACTATGCTTTTACTATTCAACAAAATTGGACTAAGTTTGATCCTAGATCCAACAATTGCATTTTTCTTGGATATCAAGTAGGTACTAAAGGTTACCTTTTATATAATTTGTCTACTAACAAGTTTTTTTTGTTACAGGATGCATCCTTATATGAATTACGTTATCCCTTTATTGATACCCATGATCATATCCCTCTCCCACACATACCTATTATTACTCATGACACTAATGACATTAATACTATCCATACCGTCCCTCCTCATCCCCATTCTCTCTCTCTCTCTCTCTCTCTCTCTCTCATCCCAATCATACCATTCTCCTCTCAATCAACATCTATCCCACTTCCTCAACCCTCTCCTACCCCTTAATCTATCACTCCTACCCCTAACCTTAGATGTTCCACTAGACAAACAAAACAACATTCATATCTCAAGAATTACCATTGTAATCTCCTCAATACAGAAACCCTACCTCACTTTACTCCACCCATTCCATCCTTCCCTCTTTCTTTGTCTTCTCTTATGACAGTTGTAACACCTCTAATAAATTTTGTTCCTCTCTATTTCCTTCACCCCCAAACCCACCACCTTTTCTCAAGCTAGTAAACATGGTTGTTGGCTTTAAGTCATGAAATATGAGTTACACACCCTTGAGCAAACAAACATCTGGATCATCGTTGATGCGCATCCTAATAAAACCCCCATAGGATGTAAATGGGTTTACAAAATCAAATATCTTGCGGATGGTTCTATTGATAGGCACAAAGTCAGACTTGTAGCAAAATGCTACACTCAACTTGAAAGTGTTGATTAGTTTGACACCTTCTCCCTTATCACTAATTTAACTATTGTTCGGACTCTTTTGGCCTTAGCTTCAATAAAAGATTGGTATCTAGAACAACTAGATGCCAATAATTCTTTCCTTCACGAGGATCTCAATTAAGAGGTTTACATGGCCATCCCTAAAGCTTTGTTAGTCTATGTAGATGATTTAGTTATAGTAGGTAATGAATGACCTTACTAAAATTAATTGTGTCAAAGCCGTCCTCCATTATCCATTTCATATAAAAGATTTGGGACCTCATTGATACTTTCTTGGCCTTGAAGAGGCTTGATCTCTGTCTGATATTTTAGTTAATCAACGTCATTATACACTTGATTTACTTACCCAAACAAACATGCTTTCTTTAAAACAATCTCCATTCCTTACAATCCTTCACTTAAACTTCATTTCAAAACTTCTCCACCTTATCACGATTCTACTCAATACCGTAGACTCATAGGTAAACTTATTTGTTTAACCACTACTAGACCCGACGTCTCTTTTGGTACAACTAAGTCAATTTATTTCCTAATTGTCCGTTCCTCATTACCAAGCTGCTCTTAAAACCCTACAATATTTAAAACGCAACCTGCTCAGGGTCTATTTTATCATGCCTCCACTGATTTAATTCTCTATGGTTTTGTAGATACCGATTAGGCTACTTGCTATTCAAGAAGACGCTCTGTCACTGACCTTGCTGTTTTCTTTAGCAAATCCCTCATTTCTGGAAAGTCTAAGAAACAAACCACTATTTCGCATTCAAGCTCAGAAGCTGAAGACCACACTCTTGCTAGCCTCACATGCGAAGTTCATGGCTGCACTACCTCTTGAAAGACCTCCGCATTGAATTTACCAGACCAACTGCTCTTTATTGTGACAAAAGATCTGCTATCTACTTAACGCATAATCCAACGTTTCATGAGCGGTCAAAACACATCGAAATCGTCTGCCATCTCGTCCAATAAATGCTAGAATCTGGTATCATGGAAATCGTCTGTCAATCTAGAGCCTTAATTTACAATAGTTTCTAAAAATCAAATGCTTATTTACAATAGAAGTGCATAAAGAGAAAAAGAAAGGGCGAATTTAATTTTGTTTTGTGAGTGGTGGAGAGTGTGAACAATAACTTTTGATTGTTATATTTTTGTATTTTGTACCTTTTGATACTCTAGTTATATACCCAATGAAGTAATGAAATTTGATCACGAAAAAGGAATTGGAATATAGTGTTTCATCCTCAAATTTTGTGGTCTTGCAAAGATGCTTAATATGTGGAAGTGTATATATGAAGAAATAGTTATCATAGGAAGATCCTAGTGTAGCTCCTAGAAGTGTTTTAGATTTCATATACAAATTGACTTATATTCTTTACAGCAATAATTTATGGTATAATAATATATAAACTATAAAGTGAATGGACTTTTTCTTTTTGATAAATATGCATGCCTTTTCCTTTCCGGCTAAAAAAAGTGCAGATACTTTTTATCCTTTTTGTTTTGCATAAAAAATCATATGAAAAAGTATAATTATACTTTTGGTTTAAAGTATCAGAACATTTCATCACATAATTATTTTTACAATTATTTTATAAAATAATATAATAATAAAATACTATCATAATAAAATATAAGCAGATGCCTATACAAAATATATGTATATAAAATAAACTCATAAAACAAATTTATGACTTTTTTATCTGTCAACATTAAACAACAACAAATTGATTATACAAAATATACAAAATACAGATTATTAACAAATTATAATAAATTATTAATGCCATTTTTAGAAGTGGTACAATTAAATAAGTATTTTAATAAAAGAATGATGACATATACCATCGGTGTAAATAAATTTCAAATATACGTCTACAAAAAATTGAGTATTTTAAATTTATTTAAAAAAATATTCTAATACAAGCATACATGGAAATACGATAAATTCTTATTTTATATATATATATATATATATATATGGTTAATAGTCATTTTCACCCCCGCCATATAGGTGAGATTCGAAAAAACCCCCTATAAATTTTTTTTGCATAAAATACCCTAACATTTCTAAATAATTTCATGAAAGACCTTTAATACGCCACATCACCCAAAATGCTTATGTGTCATTATTTTTTCATATTTTCTTTTAATTTGGATTGCCACATGGGTTAATGATGAAACAGATTGACCAAAATACCCCTAAGTGAAAAAACATTAACATTGTCTTCTTCATTCCATAACGTGTTCCAGATTTGTGCCCTAAAAGTATCATTCAAGCATCTTTTATCTTCTTCATCCTGCTTCTCCTATCTTCGTCATCCAGCATCTTATATCTTCTTCATCTCATATCTTCTTCGATTCAACCGAAATTATGAGTAACCTAGTATGTTCAAACTCTAGCACGTCTTCGAATGGAAGAAAAATTCCAAGATGCGGGCATAATATGAATATGAAGATGTTTGTTTCAAAATCGATGGCAAATCCTGGCAGAAAGTATTGGAAGTGCAGGTTTTGGGGTAAAGAAGATGACTGCAACTTATGCCATTGGGATGACGAGTTTTTTGGTGGAGAAGAAACAACTTTCGTGGAAGGAGAGATTGTAGATCTAATGAGCAAAATGGAGATAGCTTTTACTAAGGAGATTGAAGAATTGAAGAGAAATGTGTCTAGCTTAAGGATTAAGATCAATTTTTTTTATAGTTGTGCTTATTGCCTCATGTATCTTTTTTCCTTTTTGGGTCGTGTAACAAATAAGGTTTAATGTCTGCACTGTAATGAAGTTTATGCTTATTCTGAATCAATGTAGTTGTTGTTTTTGCTTATGAATGAAAGTAGTCTTGTTGATGAATCAAATTTGTTACAACTGTGCTTATTGCCTAGTTATTCTATACGTTGTTGTATTTGTTGTTGTAGTTATTCTATATGGTCATTAGTTAGAAATCAATGTAATACTAGTATAATTGTTTTGATAGCAGAACACAAGATTGTTTTAATATCAGTACAACTAATGTTAAAGGTTCCAAACAAAGTTAATTAGCATTATTAGATGTCTCAATAGCATTACATAAGATAATGTCAATGTGTTACAAAACAAAGCAAAATTCAAAATAACTGATGCATCTTATCATAGTGTTACAAAACAAAGTAGAACTCAAAATAGTCATTATGTTCCTAATTACTGAGTCATTCTCCTTTGTGAACAAGATCCCAACACATGTTTAGGTACTATGACACTGACTTTGGACCCCTTCTTAATGGGCGTCATCTTCTTTGGATCCTTTGATGCCCTAACCTTGAAGCTCAATGACTTACCTTTTACCTGAACCCTATTTCCCTTTTCTGGTATGTACACTTCCTCAAGTACCACTTCATCATTTTGTTCCTCTACTTCATCACATGCTCTCTCTTCTTCACTGTCATCAAATCTTATGTCTTCATCACTACTATCTTCTTCACTGCAGTCACTAAAAACATCAACATCCAGGTCCGACACCTTAGTTATCATGTCTTTAATACCGTGTTCTACCTAAATATGACCATCCACATTACAAGACATGATGTGAGAGGCAATGTCTCCAGCTTGAACATCATCAACAACATGAGTAAACCCTTCGTCCACTTGTGGAATGTTCCTCCATAGCCTGAAACCTTCGTAACCCCACTCTCTAACCAAACTAACAGCTTCAAAGAAACTCCACTTATCAGAGTCTTGACCTTCGACGATTGTTTCACTCCCTCCCCGGTAAAAGATGTGACCTTGATGCACAAAGTTTCCACCATGATGGAAAATGACACCAAAAACACCCATTTCTGCAAATACCATTGAACCCAGCAATGAACAACAATGAAGATCTAAATACAGTAACTCATCAACAAAATCAATAAAAATCATACCTTTTTGGTGTCTACTGATGCGATTCCTACAACCAATCGAAGAAGTCAACGACGCGAAGACTAGAAGACGGATTTTGAACAATTTTTCAAACTCAAAGAAAGAACCTTAATTGTTAGGGTCGGAAATGAGATAGATGAAATGTGTTAGTTTTCACTAAGTTAATGTTTTTTCACTTAGGGGTATTTTGGTCAATCCGTTTCATCATTAACCCATATGGCAATTCAAATTAAAAGAAAATATGAAAAAATAATGACACATAAGCATTTTGGGTGATGTGGCGTGTTAAAGGTCTTCCATGAAATTATTTAAAAATGTTAGGGTATTTTATGCAAGTTTTTTTTATAGGTGGGTTTCATCACATAATTATTTATAAAATAATATAATAATAAAATACTATCATAATAAAATATAAGCAGATGCCTATATAAAATATATGTATACAAAATAAACTCATAAAACAAATTTATGAGTTTTTTATCTGTCAACATTAAACAACAACAAATTGATTATACAAAATATACAAAATACAGATTATTAACAAATTATAATAAATTATAAATGCGATTTTTAGAAGTGGTACAATTAAATAAGTATTTTAATAAAAGAATGATGACATATACCATCGGTGTTAATAAATTTCAAATATACGTCTACAAAAAATTGAGTATTTTAAATTTATTTTAAAAAATATTCTAATACAAGCATACATGGAAATACGATAAATTCTTATTTTTTATATATATATATATATATATATATATATATATATATATATATATATATATATATATATATATATATATATATATATATATATATATTAGTTTCTTGGATTGGCTGGAATTTTGGTAAAACAAAGGTTGTTCAATGTTGAGGTGGTGATGTCTTAACATTGAGTCTTAACATTGGTTTATGTTAAGAAGTTATGTTGCTGAAGTTTGAATGTCTGATGTCACATGCGATGTTGTGACATCAGGTCTGCAGAATTAATAACATCAGGTTTAGTGATGTTGTTAGGGTTTGCGTTTTAGCTGGAATTGTGGAGAGCAGGTAGTCTCATTGGATGCGAATATCTTGGGTTAGATATTCTCTGTTGCATAGAGATTTGATGCAGATTTGTAGGAGATTTAAAAGGTTGAAGATTTGAAAAGATTTTGGGGATAAAATCTGTTTTGAAGATTCAGTTTTAAATAACAAATCAGATCAAATATTGCAAGGAGTCCAAGCCCAATTCAGGTGGCTATATAAAGCGCATAGATCAAAGGAAGAGGGGACAAAAATGCAGACAGAAGATTGAGAGCATTAACTGGAGGTTAATCATAGTCTTTGTGCGTGTTTTTGTGTACACCATTCAAGAGTGAATTGGTAAGTTCTGTCATCTCTTAAAGCTGTGAAGCAAAGAGAGTTTGTGTTACTTGATTAAAGCTGTGAAGCAGTATCAAGGTTTCTCAAAGAGGGTGTTCTTTGAGAGGTTTTAGGGATTGAGTAGTGTTCTCATACCTAAGTGGTTTCTTAGGTAGAAAGTCACTAGTAGGAATTAAGATTAGGAGATTGTCAACTGGGTTGTTGAGTCTGTAATTTAATTCTACAAGTAGTGAATTTCATCCCTGGCTTGGTAGCCCCCAGATTAGGTTGTGTGAACTGAACTGGGTTAACAATTTGGTGTGTTCTTCTGTTGTTTATTTTGTCCATTGTGCAGAGTGTGTTGTTGTAACATCGTGTGTGACATCACACATATCTGGTACCAGAATTTCAATTGGTATCAGAGCAGGCATCCTATCTGTCTCTGGGTGAGATCTAGGGAAGTTACTTTCTGGTGTAAAGATGGACAAAGAAGTTGGAGGATTTGTCAACAGACCCCCTATTTTGGATGGATCCAATTATGAGTATTGGAAGCCAAGGATGATTACTTTCTTGAAATCCTTGGACAGCAGGGCATGGAAGGCCATAGTTAAAGAGTGGAAAACACCTGTTGTATGTGAAAAAGATGATAAAGAAGGCACCTCAAAGCTGAAGCCTGAAGAAGAATGGACCAAGGAAGAAGATGAGCTTGCCCTTGGTAACTCTAAAGCCCTGAATGCTATCTTCAATGGAGTTGACAAGAACATATTTAGGCTGATCAACTCATGTGAAGCTGCTAAGGTTGCATGGGATATTTTGAAGGCTACTCATGAAGGAACATCTAGAGTTAAGATGTCAAGACTTCAACTTTTGACATCAAAGTTTGAAAGTCTGAAGATGAAGGAAGATGAGACTATCCATGACTTCCATATGAGTGTTCTTGAGCTGGTAAATGCATCTAGTGCTCTTGGTGAAAAGATGTCAGAAGAAAAGCTTTTAAGGAAGATCCTTAGGTCCCTTCCTAAGAAGTACAAGATAAAGGTAACTGTCATTGAAGAATCACATGACATCTGCCAAATGAGGGTGGATGAGCTCATTGGATCTCTTCAAACTTTTGAGCTTGGTTTGAATGAGGAAGAACCAGAAAAGAAGCCCAAAAGTATAGCTTTGGTCTCCACTCCTGCAGAAGTAAAAGATGATGATTCTCAGGAAGATCTATCTCAAGCCATTGCTATGTTGGGAAGGCAGTTCAACAAAGTGTTCAAGAGGATGAACAATAACTACAAGCCTAATGTCAAGAACATCTCTTCTGACATCAGCAAGTCAAAAGAGAAAGATGAAGAAAAGACTGCTCAAGAGAAAGGTGTTCAGTGCTTTGAATGTGAAGGTTATGGACATGTCAAGAAAGAATGTCCCACATTCTTGAACAAGCAGAAGAAGGGCATGACAGTTTCCTGGTCTGAATCTGATAGTGAAAGTGAAGGTGAGTCAGCAAAGCATGTTAGAGCCTTAACAGGAACTGTTGTTTCTAATGATGATAGTGATGGAGAAATAACTTATGAGGAGTTAGCATCTACTTATCAAGAGCTGTGTTTAAAAAGTGCTAAGATTTGTCAAGAAAACAAGTGTCACAAGCAACAGATTGCTCAGCTTGAGAATGTAAAAGCTGATCTGGAAAATGAAGTTGTACTAGTTAAATCTCAACTTGATCAGATGACAAAATCTGTTAGGATGATGAACAGTGGTACAACCACTCTTGATAAGATTCTTCAGTTAGAGAAAGTTGCTGGAGATAAATCAGGTATAGGATACGTGGTTGAGGAAAAGAGTTCTACAGAAGCAAGCACTTCTGAAACAAAGAAGGAGGTGTCCCTACCAATGTCTCAGCATCAAACAAAGAGACATGATTCTACACCTAAGAAGGTTACTCATCCACAGCCTCAGAATGTTGAGAAGAAGAATGCTCATCATCAGAAGAAGGTGCAGTCTCAGGGAGCTAGTCAGTATATGCCACCTCAATATCACAAGAACATGAAGGCTGCTAGGTTCAATCAGAACATATTTCATCAACATCAGGGGAACATGTATGAATATGGATATGGATACAACAATGCTGTGCCTCATTACTATGGAAGAAGGAAGCCTCATCACCATAGGAGACAGTTCAAAAGACAGTATCCTTACCATAGAAGACAGTCAAACTATGGTAGTAGAAGACAACAGCCTTACCATAGAAGAAGAAATCAACACTATGGATGGCAGCACCAGCAACATCATCATCATGGTGGCAGAAGGTTTAACCACTTTAGAGATGACAGAGATAGGTGCTTCTACTGTGGAAGGTTTGGACATATGCAGTACTTGTGTTTTAAACTGCATGGTTATCCACAATATGCTCCTCAAACCAAACTAAAGGAGGTCAGACCCAAAGTTGCTAAACAATGGGTTCCTAAGGAGAAAGTGAAATGTCTTTTAGCCCACACCTCAGATAGACAGGTTGATAAGGATACATGGTACTTTGACAGTGGATGTTCAAAGCATATGACTGGATTCAAAACTCTGTTAGTTAAAGTCAGTCATTGTCCCTCACATGAGGTTATTTTTGGCAATGGTGAAAAAGGTGTAGTTGCAGGAGTTGGAAAAGTGAAGAATCATGATGGTCTTACTCTTGATAATGTAGTTATTGTCCAAGGGTTGAATGTTAATTTGATTAGCATAAGTCAACTTTGTGATGAAGGTTATAGAGTAAGCTACACCAAAGATGAGTGTGTGGTGACTAATGGGCAGAATGAGGTAGTTATGAAAGGAGCCAGATCCAGAGATAATTGCTATCAATGGGTACCTCAAGTTGTTATCTCATCTGGTGATGTTAAGGATGATGTTGTAACATCAGACTGTAACATTAAGTGTGAAAATCTGAGCATGATGAAAGGTCAATTAGGGTTAATGACTTATGGAGTTAAGTCCAAAGACAATTGCTATCTATGGATTTCTCTAGACTTAAGTTCTTCCTCAGATGAAGAAGTCAACAATGCTGATGGAAGAATCAAAAGCTGTGACCTTAAGAAGTGTTGGGAGCTGAATACTTGCGAGGCCAAGAAAGATGACAACCTGACTAATGACTCCTATAGTTCAGAAGAAAAATTTCACAGGTTGACAATCCTTGGGATGAAAGATGCTGATGTTGGAGTTAAGGTTGAAACATCTCTTTGTCTTAAAATAAAGAAGGATGTTGAAGAGGTTGTTGTGTATGATCTGTCTAAAAATGAGCTGATTGATAAGATGGTTCCTGAGGTTGATAAAAGACTGGAATCAACAAAGGAGAAGGATTTTGAATCACCTCTAAAGGTAAACACTGATAAGCAGAAGACCTCAGTGGTTGGTCCTACAAAATCCTGGAGTAAAGTGTCAAGTTCGTCCAGAAAGAAGAAGACCAGAGATAAGTCTGATGATAATGTCCAGGACATAGCTCATAAGAAGAAAGCTGTTGTTAGAACTTCTGAGAAAATTCAAAAGGCTTCACTAGATAACATTCCTGTGCTTTTCATAAAATGGTGGAAGTATGTTCTGGAAAAAGAATCTGGTATAGATACTCTGGATATGGTTGAGTTTGCTAGGATATGGTTCAGAGAAGGTGTGGGAACTTATGGTATTCAGGTGTGTATGAATAAGTTGCTCTGACTGTGTTTTTTTTGGGACCTTCTTGAAGGACTTCTTTGTGCAATGAGTCCTTTGAGTGGTGATGAGAAGCTGATGTCCCAAAAGATGTTATAACATCATGTTTGCTGGTGGTTATATCTGGAAGATGATTAAGATTGGACATGTGGAGTTGGATGCTCTAGCATTTTTGGTCAGAAGAGGTGGACATTATGGTCATGTGTTTAGTAGTTTATTCTGGCAAAGCATGACTACTGTCTTTGAAGACTTCACCAGTTTCAACAACTACTGGTGGATGTAAGGATAGAGGAATTGTGATCTCTTGAAGAGACCGGATCTCAGTAAAGCTTTTAAGTAAGCTGAGAGTTTGTGGAGTTTGTGAAGCAGTGTTGAGATTGGATTATTATGCTGATAGTAAGTCCAATGGTGGAGCATATCAACAACCCTGGTGTATGGTGTCAAGAGTGTCCTAACAGATGTTAGAACATTTTATGGGTTGGATATCCTTGGTAAAGGATGTTTTTGTTCTGGATATGAAGCTTGGTGCATACATTATACCTAAGGAGCGTCTACATAGTCATACGGGAGAATGATGAAGTAGAAGGTTTGCCTTGGATGGAGAATGTAGAAGTTGATCAGGAAGTCTGAAGATGAAGATTATGATAGGGAATGACTGTCTGTGGAAAAAGGGACAGTGGTACCAAAATGAATGTGCTTAGCAAGTGTGCTCAAATGTTCATATTCATCTAGAGCATTAGTTATCCTTGCCAGGGGGAGTACTTATCTATGGTGTTTGCTACAAGAAGCATATATTATGAAGCTTGCATGCTGATCAAGCTTGTGGAGATTGGTTGCCTCTTATGAGGATATAATGTCAGATAGCATGCTATGACATTAGACTGTTGATTGGTGTGGCCTTGAATGGTTCTAGTCATGTGAAGCTAATTGTTTGAATCTTGTGCGCACATGCTTCTGAGGAGATGTCTGAAGACAAGATTGAATCATGGCCTTGAATAATGTTATTTATTCTAAGAAAGAGGAGTTAACTTAGAGTTCAGTGGAAGGCATTGTGTGTGTGCTTCAAATCTTGTGGATAATTGTGTGAAGCCTTCATGACTGGATGGATGAAGACTATGTCTGGATTTTCAAAATGTGTTCATTTCTGTGGATATTGCTGACAGAAGATGTATGGATTTGTACAGGGTGTCATAGGACTTACATGTTGAGGTTTGTCCAATTGTGGCTAAAAAGGGGGAGAGGTAGCCAAGAGTTAGTCAAGCTGCAATGTCAGTTTTGAAGGAGTGCTGCTAGTGTGGTGCTGAAGTGCAGATATTGAGGGGGAGTAAGTGCTGGTCTGTGAACAGCTGGTATGCTGGTTCATGATTGAGGGGGAGCACCATTTTGGTTCTTTATGTTTTGAAGATGCTGCTGCTTGAAGTTTCAAAAAAAAAATATTCAAGTTTATTCCGCTGCTGAAGTCTCTGAAGGTGCAGAGATTGTTTTAGCCAAAATTAGCCAAAGGGGGAGATTGTTAGTTTCTTGGATTGGCTGAAATTTTGGTAAAACAAAGGTTGTTCGATGTTGAGGTGGTGATGTCTTAACATTGAGTCTTAACATTGGTTTATGTTAAGAAGTTATGTTGCTGAAGTTTGAATGTCTGATGTCACATGCGATGTTGTGACATCAGGTCTGGAGAATTAATAACATCAGGTTTAGTGATGTTGTTAGGGTTTGCGTTTTAGCTGGAATTGTGGAGAGCAGGTAGTCTCATTGGATGCGAATATCTTGGGTTAGATATTCTATGTTGCATAGAGATTTGATGCAGATTTGTAGGAGATTTAAAAGGTTGAAGATTTGAAAAGATTTTGGGGATAAAATCTGTTTTGAAGATTCAGTTTTAAATAACAAATCAGATCAAATATTGCAAGGAGTCCAAGCCCAATTCAGGTGGCTATATAAAGCGCATAGATCAATGGAAGAGGGGACATAAATGCAGACAGAAGATTGAGAGCATTAACTGGAGGTTAATCATAGTCTTTGTGCATGTTTTTGTGTACACCATTCAAGAGTGAATTGGTAAGTTCTGTCCTCTCTTAAAGCTGTGAAGCAAAGAGAGTTTGTGTTACTTGATTAAAGCTGTGAAGCAGGATCAAAGTTTCTCAAAGAGGGTGTTCTTTGAGAGGTTTTAGGGATTGAGTAGTGTTCTCATACCTAAGTGGTTTCTTAGGTAGAAAGTCACTTGTAGGAATTAAGATTAGGAGATTGTCAACTGAGTTGTTGAGTCTGTAATTTAATTCTACAAGTAGTGAATTTCATCCCTGGCTTGGTAGCCCCCAGATTAAGTTGTTTGAACTGAACTGGGTTAACAATTTGGTGTGTTCTTCTGTTGTTTATTTTGTCCATTGTGCAGAGTGTGTTGTTGTAACATCGTGTGTGACATCACACATATCTGATACCAAAATTTCAATATATATATATATAATGTTTTATTTTGATTCCTGTAAAATTTGTTCATATAAGAATTACTCTCTGTAATATGTTTATTTTAGGTTTTTCTCATTCGTATTTATAAAATAAAATGACTAACGTTTTTAACCAATTTTCTCCTAAATTAAAATGTGATGTTTTGGAGATATTTTCAACACTATCCGGCTCACGAGTTTAGTTAATCTTTAGTTAATTATTTTATCAAGCGTTTCCCTACTGAATTAGATGCGTTTGTTTGGTAGCGTAACTTTGATTCTTTCACTGTTAAATCTGCGTATCAGAGGCTGTAACCTTTATCTCAAATGAACTCTCCAATTAGTCACTACTTTAAATATTTTCAATGTTTCTTCCAACATTCAAGTTCTTGCTTGGAGACTCTTCATCAATTGTCTCCATTAATTTGTTTGGGTTTGCTTTGTTTTTGTTCTTCCTTTGTATTAATGGTTGAGTACCCATTCTACTCTCATTAATACAATCCTTCCTTATAAAAAAAATTATTTGAACTCCCATAGTTATATTTATCAAATATTTATTTATTAATTTTGATTTGGTTGAATTTCCCCAAATAAACAATTGCTATAAACAGATTGACACATACAATGGAACTAGTCTAGAATAACTTATGTATGCCATTTTTCTTTTGATAGTTATTATAAGTTTGTTTTGAAAGTGATAATAACATAAGAAATAAGAAATGAGAGATTTGAATTGTGTTAAATATTTTAAAGGGATTGTATCAAATGAAATTACAAGTCAAACACAAATGTTGAAAGATAAAAATAAAGTGAATAGAGAATGATAAAATGAATTTATACTAGTTCACTCCATAACATGGAGTTATATCAAATTCCCTCACACAAAGATATTTTTACTATAATTCAATTGGCTACAATTTGAATAAGATATATCTTAATCAAACTTATTGTGAGATATTGGATCAGACTCTAGTATGATCGAAGGTAGTTTATTGGTTCGACAGTTCGACAAATGTTTAGCATGCAATCGAAGGTCGTTCACATGTTGTTGTCGAAGTAGTGTATGATGTACTCGAAGTAGGGTCAAACATGCAGTTTTCGGAAATGCTAGATTTGTTAGCATGTCGAATTGGGCTTGTTTGTTATGTCCAATTGTTTAAGTTAGCTTGTACCCTAAATTAGCTTGTAATGGGTAATTGTTAAAAAGCCCATTAGTTTAGTATGTTAGTGTTGCAGTGAGAATCAGATATCAAGCTATTAATTAACTTGAATCACAAAACTTCGAAGTTCACCACCGAGCTTTGATTTATCCAAAGGAAAGGGTAAAGAACGAAAACCCTAATTGCGATGTAAAAACAATGCAAGAGATCTAGGTTCGGGGGTTAGTTATACCTAGGGAAGGTGTTAGCATCCTAAGTATCTGTAGTACTCTACAGGAACCTCTCATTAGTATTTGTGTTATGCTAAATTTTGCTTGCTAAGGGAAAGTGCTAAGGTGAAGACCTAGGGTATATACACTAAGTATGCTCGGCAAGACATCACATCTCGTACCTACGTATCTTGACTAGGATGGAATCAAAGCATTCGTAGTTCACCTAACTAGGGTTGAGGGACTCTTGATAATGATCAAGGTTCCAAAGGGGAAGTAAGTGTTCATAAACATGACACTTACATGGAGTGCGGTGACTCCAAACCTAAGGCTAGATCAAATAAGGAAAGTAAGTGTTCATCATTATGACATTTACATGGAGTGCGGCGACTCCAATCCTAAGGCTAGGATAAAGGGAAAGGTAAGCTAGTGTCGATTGCGCGGCGATGTGAGATAAGGGAGAAAGCTGTTAGTTGTTAGAGGTTAGAGGGCTCAACAAGATATCACATCTTGTGCCTACGTATCCTAACTAGGAAAGAGGAATACGAGCCTCCGTAGTTCGCCTAACTAGGGACGAGGAACTCTTGATAATGATCAAGGTTCCAAGGGGGAATGAGTATTCATGATCATGATACTCACATAGAGTTAAAGAACTCTCTAAATCTAAGTTATGAAACAAAATGGCGCTCATAAGGCCAAGAAAGAAGAGTAAGTATCTATAATGATAGTACTCACATAGGGTTCAAAAACCCTAACCTAAAACTAGATTAGAAAGAGAAGAAAGGCTCTAATGAGGTCAAGGGTAATGATCCTAATAAGGTCAAGGAAAAGAAAAAGGGAAAGACTAAACCAACTAAGAAGATGACTTATAAGTCAACAATGTAACCTTCCTTTGGAATGAGGGACAACCTACTTGTAATAACAAGTGTTGAAAAGAGAAGCTTCAAGATGAAGATGAAAACAAATCAAGGTATCAAAACCAAATGATTTAAATGTAATGACAAATCAAGAATGGCAACAACCACATCATATCATGCTCAACATGTACAAATGATCAAGAACAATGATGAGGCACATAACATGTTAGAGATGAGAGCATACATCAAGCAGAATCAAGAATATGCATCAAGCAAATAGTAAGAGATGGAAAGATCTAACCAAATATATGGCGCATGCCAAGAATTCTCTTCTATGGACTGGTGAGCCAACAACAAGCCAAGCAAATGCCAACATCAGATGAAAACATAATATACTGCACACAGAAAATTTCCCAATACAGACAAAACAACTCAACATGTCCAAGGTCTCCAAATCTCAACTCCAAGAGCATAACGCAATGGGTCCTAAATCTAAGTCCTTAGTCCAAAGCTCGAGATAGTAACCACAGTCCACCAATTGACAGTCTTTTTTAGGGTTTCGATATTTTTATGACGTTTTGTGTTTTTGAATAAGATGAAGATGACAAGATAAACATGAACAATGATGATATGAACAATGATAGTATGGACAGTGAATAATGATATATTAACAGAAATTAAAGTTAATGGTTAGTGATTAAATAATCAGATGAATCGTGTCTAATGTAATGTTAAACCATCGTAGCACGATCTATAAGGAAGATAATACTATAAGAGGCCGCTCAACAACGATATTCATGTTAAAACACGATAGAGAAATTTCTTCATAATGAAAAAATAAATATCATAAAAATGATGACAAAAGAAGAAGAACTTGCAATAGAAGCCATAATTAGCAAAAATGTTTGAAACAAAAATAATAATCATAAGATAGTAAAATAAAAAGAGAATAATGAAAATAAAAAAAAAACAAAGTGAAGAGAGAGTGCAGCGCAGTAGGGCAAGGGTGTAGACAAGAAGTTTTCACAGGCTTATCAAAGCCCATTTCAAATTAAATGGTTTGCCAAAATTAAAAAAAAAGAAAGGGTGGTGCGCTTGAAAATTGGGATGTTGAGTGAAGCAACATGGGCTGACCTATCAGGTTTACTAGGGCACGACTTGCCCAAAATTTTTTATTTGTGACATTAAAACAAAATTAAGAAAAACACTATTACCAGATTCGTCTTTCAAAACTCACAGTCAACAGGTTTCTCTTTGAATGGGCTTTTTGTACAATAGTCTTTGTATTTTTTTTTGAATTTTGTAAAATTGGTTTTGAAAAATAAATAGTATAGACAATGAGTTGGAAATTCTTGTGAAATGTAATAACCAAAATGGATTTAGAAAAAATGGTTAATTGATAATTGATATGGAAATATGGATATGAATTAAGAAAAATGATTAAAAGGATTTTGATATGGAGAAAAAAATGATTAAATGCATTTTGGTATGGGAATATGGATTAGAAATAGATTAAGGTGGAAATGAGATGGAGGATTGGATTAAAAGAATGAGAATGAACCGGATTGAAAATGACCACAGAAATGGGTAAGGGTAAAGGTAACATGCCTCTACAATACTTAAAAAAGAAAACTCTACAAATGCACTTGACCACCATAGATCCTGAACAATATCACAAACCCAAATTCATCTTGAAATGATCTTGATAGGACAATAACCTGACGAATCCTCAGACCAATGGTGAAAACCATAACCACCCAATCACTACTTGCACACACATTGAACCTTCTAGCCTCAAGAGACTCAATTGAATGACACTTGTCAATCATAAACTCCAAGAGCGAGAAACCCTAATTCTCCATAATCCCGATTCAGGATCTATCCAGTCAAACCACAGATGAAACCTCAAACAACGACACCCTTACGACAATTCAGAGAAACTGAAGTCGTGCCTGATAAACCTCTGAAAAGAACTGCCCATGTCGATTGAAAACCCAACATCTCTGCCTCAGGCTTGAGTACAAATAACCGAAGGAGACAACCTCTGAATAAAGGAAATCCACCTCAACAGGAAACTTCCAATCCAAAACCCTAATTCCTACCTTTGAAGCTTCTGGAGTCAAACCCTAATTCACAAGCGAAACAAAACAAACAAAGTCTGATAAACTGGTTAGTTATGCATGATTGATTGGCCTCGAATGATATGCAGAAGATCAAAGAATCTAAGGGTAAAATTTGGGGTATGACAGTTGCACCTATTTATATATCTTCACCGGATGACATGAGTGATGATAATCCTCGTGAAATCTTGGTGAAAGATATTTAAATATAGATAACCGAAAATTTTGCCCTTAGATGCAATGACATGCTATGCTAAAGATAAAACTAATCTATAATACTGACAAGCCACAAACTCTAACATGATGGTATAATGCCATGAAGATGTAAGATGCAAACAAAGCAGGAAACAAAGAAGAGGTCAGTAGCCAAAGGTAACAACCCATTGGGGATGACCAAGAAAACACTGGGGAAGTCTAAAGTGATCGAGTACCAGGTTCAAAAGTGACCGAATACCACTTTAGAAGCAAAGATTCTCACTGGAGATTGAATCAAGATAGATGGTCCCACTGGGGAATATCCAGAGAGGTTAATCAACAGGTTCAGATGTGACCGGATGAAGCTAGAACAAAAAGGGTAGACAAACTCTTTATTGGGGATAAAACTAGAAAGAAGCATGATCTCCATTGGGGATCAATTTGAACCAAAAGATTGACTTCTGATAAGAAGAATCAAACAAAAAGATTTTCTGGAAATTTCTTAGAATGAAGAGTTCAAACGGGATCTTCAAGAAACACCAGAAAAGACAGAGAAAACACAAACTCTATACGCGCCAAAAGAACTGGACTTAGACCACAAGCAAAGGTAATAACCGGCTTTTGACAGGCCTATGCTAGCAACTACTGGATTTTCAAGGGAATGTCGGTTATAACCAAACTTCCGGTATCAAACAAAATTGAATAAAAGTGCCAATAATGATTGGACTTTGAAAAAGAATGCCAGTAATCACTGGACTTGGGCATCAATAATGATTGGATTTGGAAACAATGCCAGTAATCACTGGACTTCAGGTTCATATATGACCAAAAAGGAGAAGAATACTGTTGACAAAACTGGAGTCTTTCTAATGAGAAGATCATCCAAGGAAACAAGGTAAGATTAGGAGCCTTCTTATGATAAGATCATCCACAAAATAAAACATTGGAGTCTTCTTATGAAAAGATCATCCACAAAAGGGTTATGACACTTCTTTATGAAGAAATCGATCAAAACAAACATTATTGGAGTTTTCAAATAAGATTAACATCCAAACTTCTGGAAACTCTCTAGAATGAAGATTCATATGTGACCTTCCAAGAGACGTCAGGAAAAATACATGGCAATTAAACTCTTTTGTATGTGCCAACAGTAATTTGGACTTAGTTCGTAAGCAAAGGTTATGAACAACTTCTAACGAAACGATGCCAGTCATGACTGGACTTGAAAGAGAAAGACAATAACGAGAAAGACAGTAAAGACTGACCAATTTTGATTGGATTTGGAAAGAGAAAAGACAATTATGACTGACCAATTATGCTTGTATTTTCAAACAATGCCAGTAATCACTGGACTTTAGATACCAATTATGATTGGATTTTCAAGCAATGCCAGTAATCACTGGACTTTAGATACCAATTATGATTGGATTTAAACAATGCTAGTAATCACTGGACTTAGGGTACCAATAATGATTGGATTTGAACAATGCCAGTAATAACTGGACTTAGGGTACCAATAATGATTGGATTTGAACAATGCCAGTGATCACTGTACTTTGGGTACCAATAATGATTGGATTTTCAAGCAATGCCAGTAATCACTGGACTTAAGGGTACCAATAATGATTAGATTTTAGACAATTCCAGTAATCACTGGACTTTAGGATACCAATAACGATTGGATTTTAAACAATGCCAGTAATCACTGGACTCTAGAAAGAATTGGTAATAACCGAGGACTCCAAAACGAACAACAATTGGGGTTCAAACAATGCCAGTAATTACTGGACTTCACCGGGATATTGGTAATAACCAGATAACAAGATACCTAAAGCATCAAGCTTAAAGACGTCAATGACGATCAAACTTGCAAATAACATTATTAGTAATAACTACACTTCACAAGAATGTTGGTAATAACCAGTTAACCAATATTAAGAAGGAACTAGTAGCAACTAGAAATCAGGGGAAATACTAGTGACAACCAGACCAATAACACCAATAAAGATTGTACCTGCGTCGAATGTCAACAACAAATGGAAATTCACCAGAGATTGATAGTAATAACTAAACTTCCTGGGGATACAGACAACAACCAAAGTTTGACAAAATGCTAGTAATAACCAGACTTAGACAGGAAACTGGTGACGACCTACGATCTCAAAAGAGGTGCCAATTACAATTGAACTTGAGGTAGAAATCGATAACGACCGAAGATCTTAACAAAGATGCCAATCACGACTGGACTTGGGAGGATCTCACAAAAGAGATCCTGGTTGGTTGCTTTATGAGCAAATTTTCTCAAATAAAGAGAAAAACCATTAGAGTCTTCATCAACTTCTTAAACAAGATGCCTTTTGATAGAGGCAAACTGTATAGAGGACTTGCTGAGGAATCAACACTTGCAATAATGTCCTTGTAAAGAGGGTAACTCAAATAAAGAGAAACCATTTGTAAGGTCTTCAACCAAAATCCTTCTGACCAACATCGAGGGGAGTACCCATTGTAATTACAACAGGTTAAATATCAAGGTCGGATGAGCTTCTCGGGAGATACTGTCACTTATTTCCATAGAAAATAAGCTTCTCAAAGAGACTGCCACTTGTCGCCATAGAAAACAAGCTTCTCAAAGAGACTGCCACTTGTTGAGTATGAATTCCAAGGAGTTGCTGTTACGACAACACTGCTGGAGAAAAGATTTCGTCTTCAATGAGGATCTGTGAAAGATTCTTCCTGCAAGACACCGTGAAAAATAAATGCACGTTCAAACTAGGTTCGGTGACCTAATTTGGCTCAAAAGCACCACCCACCATGAACCAAAGTTCAATCTAGGAACAAGCTAGAAAGAAATGGTCAAACAAGAATCCAACCATTGAGGAATGAACTCAAAAGGGGTTTATCTTATCCAAAAATGGAGAAGATAACTGAAGCAACCATCATCCACGAGAATCAAACTCTGTGGAGAATTCCAGAAAGGATGAGCATTTTATGCCTAAAGGTGACGACCTTATTGGAAAAAGTAGACAAACCCAGTCACTTGGGGAAATAAACGCCAAAGTGAACCAAAACAGGTAAACACCAGAAAGGTAGCAAAAATGCTCAGATGCCATGCACATGTATGAATGCATGTATGCCATGTTTATGCTTATGCTTATGCTGACAAAACAGACAAGGGGAGCAAACCGGAGATGAAATAAACATCTCAACAAAGATACCCAGCCAACCTCATCAGATTGGATTTGAACAATGGAAGAACATGTAGAATAAATAGTTCTACCTATAGGTTACAACCTTCTCTGGGGGAAAATAGTACTCCACTCGGGGGCATAACGTCATGCCTTCACTAGAGGGATTGTCATCATGAGCCTGATTTTCGTGTTGGAGGAGGAGATCGATGGGTAACTGCCTAGATCCACTGAAGTAACAACTTACTGGGGAGCTAGCAAAGGATATCACAAGAACAATGTGATCATCTTTAACTCTCATCTGCCCCAGATTACATGGTTTGTCGGAAGAAAATACCAAGAGGATTTTATAGAAGAATTGGCATACAAGATGCTTCAATATCCTCAAACTCCTGGAGAGATTCACAAATCTCGACATAACTTCCCCAGTTTAACTGCATTTGCATAACAAAGTCCTCGAACTTGTACTTCAGACCGTGGGAGTAACAACTGGGGAACAAACTTGCCCCTGCTAGCTGGTGGATCTACAAAAGAGTTGCCCCAGACTAATTAATCTTTGAGAGATTTACCGAATCTCGACCTGACTGCTTCTGATTAACTGGTCTTCAAGATATTTACCGAATCTCGACCTGACCGCTTCTGATTAACTGGTCTTTGAGAGATTTACCAAATCTTGACCTGACCATTTCTGATTAACTGGTCTTCGAAAGATTTACCGAATCTCGACCTGACTACTTCTGATTAATTGTATTTGCACAACAAAGTCCTCAGACTACGGTAGTAATAACTGGGGAACAAACTTGCCCATGTCGACTGGTTTTTTTGGAGTATTTGCCTTGAAAGGAGTCGGGAATCAACTTGCCATAAGACGACCTCAAGACGGCTTGCCCCAAAATTATGAACTTTGAAGAGTTCTGCCCCTGATTCAATAGCTCTTGGGATGGTTGATTAACAAATCCTCCAAATTTGTTGCCACACGCCGAGCTTCCTTTATCAGGTCAAATTCCCTAGCTGGCTACATTTTTTGGGATTCCTTTGATATTGAGTTGTCTTGCAAACAGTATTGTTCATTAAAAATTGGCAATTTCAATGCAACATTCATGAAAGCTTTTGAAATCAAAGTTTATTGATAAAATATAGTGGAGTGATTAAAAAATCAACATGAAGTGGGTCTAGTCATTTACGGAATGACAAATGAAGTGATAAACACAAACAATTAGCAAAGATCATTAGGAGTCACGTTATCCAACCTTGCTGTAGTATGCTTTCAAAACAACCTTACCTCAATTAGGTCTTTTAAAGGTTGTAACGTGGCTCAGTTCACGGCTCATGAAACAAAGGATAATGGCTCAAAGTTTGTTTGTCCCCATCCAATCTTCGTGATGAACTTCAATTCTACATTTAATTAACTCATGCTATACATTCAGGTTCCTATAGGCTAGGAATTGAACTGATGACAACTGGTGATAGTTTAGACACCTAGGGTAGTCACTACTCCCTTACAACATTCGATTTTTTTTAGACACCTAGTTTAGACAAGGTCATGAGCTTCCCATCTTTCTTAGCTTTTGCCTTGAAAGAGACTCGGCTCATTATTCAAGTAAGGATTTCTTAACGATCCTTCCTTATTTATCACTTTGGGAACGACTTGTACAACATTTGTTCACTTGATTTAAGAGAGCTGACAAGTAACTTGCATGAAACTCTTGCATTCGAATGTATACCCAAGTTAAACTGAGAACTACCCTGCCCCAGGTTTAAGATTAAGGGTTTAGAAATCCGAAGGAAACTCCTACTTCTAGGCTCAGAGTGGTTGACTAGGGATTAACTCCTTATCTCTCCAGTGTTTGGGGATTTGAAACAATGCCTTACATCATCGGAAAAGTTTAAATGAAAGCATACCAACAACAGTTATAGGTATAATGTTTTCGTCATCCTCCCCAATCTTTGCTTAAACAACAGTTTGATGAAAGATAAGTGGATGGAAACAAAGATAAATATTTTTGCTTTTATGACAATAAAAGAAAATGAGTGGATACAAATGGATTGGCCCAAAAGATGCATCAACATTTCATTAATCTTGCCAATTTCAAATACAACAAAGCTTACAAGCAAATACACATTCAACATGCAAAGAAAATACAACAGGAAATGCTGAAACAACCAAAAGATTGCCAGCTTTAGGGAATTAACTTCAACAAACTTCGACTTCCATGTCCAAAAAAAAGGGCCACTTCTTTGATGCTCAGGATCTTGCTTTTGATCCATTCACGCATGTGACTTGTTCCTTGTGGTATAAAACCTTAAGAGGTCTCACAGGTCCTTTGCTTTTATTGCCATCCGGCTCAGAAATCAAGATATCAATATCTGGTCTTCCTCCTTGGGGTGCTAGTGACTCTATCACATCTTGCAACCTGAGCCTGAAACTTTTGCACTCCTCTACGAGAAGCCCCATTGTCTTAGTACAATATCCACATTCAACCTCTAGATGGTCTTCTTCAAAGATTAAACTCTTGTTGTGGATCAATTTTTGTATGGAGGCTTCTAATTCAGAACAAGTATCCAAAGCATGCCCTCTAGGCCCTTTGTGGAATTCACATGTTGCATTTTTGTCAGGATTGTACCACGTATACGACGTTGGCACAGATGTGAGATAAGTTATCAATAAATTCTGGATTAGTAGCGGGTAGAGCTTACTAAGCGGAACGAGAATTTGTTTGTCGTGAACTTTGTTCCTTTTGTTCCGATTCTGCTTCCTGTTCTGTCTCTGCCTCTTGTTCCGATTTCGACGACCTTGAAGAGGAATAACCAATGGATGTTGATATGCCAACTTGGCATTCGAAGGCTGATGATGACATCCTGAGGGATAACCAAATGCTGGTAAATGGAGAGTATCCACATGAGTTTGCCCTATACTTAGGGTAACACCAGATGGATGGGGAGTGATAACTTCCTTGGTTGTCACAAGGTGAGGGTGCCCCTCCTTCTTCATCAGAGCTTGAAAAGTTTCCAAGACCCAATTCATCTGGCTCTGGAGAATTCTGATCTCTTCCCTCAAAGCTTCCTGGCCTTTGAAAAGCTCATTCATCGTTGTCATTTATACAGAATGTGTGCTAGGTATCATTTGGAGATAGAAGAAGAAGATGAGACTCAAGGCTGAGAAATGCAAGCGGGATGTGAATGTGACGACATGCGCATGCAATGCAAATGCAAGCCAAATGGTTTCAAGGAACTCAAAGGCAAGTTGCAAACATTTTGAAAAACTAAAAAAGTTCGCTTTAAAATCCAATGATCTCTATTGATTTTTTTTGCAAAGGAATGAACTTCTGAGTTCCTTGAAACCAAAGGGCTATTCACGAATGCATGAATGGTATGGATGAATGTATGCACAAACACACATATACAAGTATATATACAGATATACTAACAAGCAAACAAGAGAGGGCCTAGGTTTGAAGATCACGAGCATGGAGCCATGGTCTACCCATCCCAAAAAGGCGTGTACTATGGGTTTATGATATGCAGAACAGGGTTCTAAAAATTTCCCAGAGTCATCGATAAATCTTTCAGATATTATCGGCTTACACGACTACTCGTGCGGGCTAATAATATTCTCAAGATAAACTCGTCTGAGTGTAGTATCACATGACAACTACCACAGGTCTACACCCAGATGATCATTGCACTACGTCCTAAAAAGGCAAAGTGGGGTGAAGGGATACTAAAGGTTCTTAGCTTCACGGACTCCCAGGTCAGAAAAAGTAATGTCAATACGACTACTCAAATCAGACATTAGTAATCCCAAAGGGACCTCCACTGAGCATGGTTATCATATGCTAGACATGTTAGGACTAATCCCAATAGCCAACTATTGATTATACCACAATCCTATCATAGGTGTACTCTCAAGTCCGTCTTAGGACTTATCTCACCACTCAAAGTAACAACCCTGCATACAGAAAAACCCAGGAACAACAAATATATATAGATATTTACAAATATACAAGTATAGAAGCAAGCAAACACATAAATAACACAAATACAAACAAGGTGGGCTTAACCCTCTTAGGGGATGGTATATCCCCAGTGAAGTCGCCAGTTTTGTTGTGGTGAGAAACAGATATCAAGCTATTAATTAACTTGAATCACAAAACTTTGAAGTTCACCACCGAGCTTTAATTTATCCAAAGGAAAGGGTAAAGAACGAAAACCCTAATTACGATGTAAAAACAATGCAAGAGATCTAGGTTCGGGGGTTAGTTATACCTAGGGAAGGTGTTAGCATCCTAAGTATCTGTAGTACTTTACAGGATCCTCTCGTTAGTATTTGTGTTATGCTAAAGTTTTCTTGCTAAGGGAACTGTGCTAAGGTGAACACCTAGGGAATATACACTAAGTATGCTCGCCAAGACATCGCATCTCGTACCTACGTATCCTGACTAGGATGGAATCAGAGCATTCGTAGTTCACCTAACTAGGGTTGAGGGACTCTTGATAATGATCAAGGTTCCAAGGGGGAAGTAAGTGTTCATAAACATGACAGTTACATGGAGTGTGGCGACTCCAAATCTAAGGCTAGATCAAACAGGGAAAGTAAGTGTTCATCATTATGACACTTACATGGAGTGCGGCGAATCCAATCCTAAGGCTAGGATAAAGGGAAAGGTAAGCCAATCTCAATCGCGCGATGGCGTGAGGTAAGGGAGAAAGCTGTTAGTTGTTAGAGGTTAGAGGACTCGACAAGATATCTCATCTTGTGCCTACGTATCCTAACTAGGAATGAGGAATCAGAGCCTCCGTAGTTCTCCTAACTAGGGACGAGGAACTCTTGATAATGATCAAGGTTCAATGGGGGAATGAGTATTCATGATCATGATACTCACATAGAGTTAAAGAACTCTCTAAATCTAAGTTATGAAACAAAATGGCGCTCATAAGGCCAAGAAAGAAGAGTAAGTATCTATAATGATAGTACTCACATAGGGTTCAAACCCCCTAACCTAAAACTAGATTAGAAAGAGAAGAAATGATCTAATGAGGCCAAGGGTAATGATCCTAAAGAGGTCAAGGAAAAGAAAAAGGGAAGGACTAAATCAACTGAGAAGATGACTTATAAGTCAACAATGTAACCTTCCTTTGGAATGAGGGACAAACTACTTGTAATAACAAGTGTTGAAAAGAGAAGCTTCAAGATGAAGATGAAAACAAATCAAGGTATCAAAACCAAATGATTAAAATGTAATGAGAAATCAAGAATGACATCAACCACATCATATCATGCTCAACATGTACAAATGATCAAGAACAATGATAAGGCACATAACATTTTAGAGATGAGGGCAGACATCTAGCAGAATCAAGAACAGGCATCAAGCAAATAGTAAGAGATGGAAAGATCAAACGAAAAAGATGGCGCATGCCAAGCATTCTTTTCTATTGGACTGGTGAGCCAACAACAAGCCAAGCAATATCCAACATCAAATGAAAACAAAATATACTGCACACGGAAAATTTCCCAATACAGACAAAACAACTCAACAGGTCAAAGGTCTCCAAATCTCAACTCCAAGAGCATAGGGCAATGGGTCCTAAATCTAAGTCCTCAGTCCAAAGCTCGAGATAGTAACCACAATCCACCAATTGACAGTCTTTTTTAGGGTTTCGATATTTTTATGATGTTTTTTGTGTTTTTGAATAAGATGAAGATGACAAGATAAACATGAACAATGATGATATGAACAATGATAGTATGGACACTGAACAATGATATATTAACAGAAATTAAAGTTAGTTGTTAGTGATTAATTAATCAGATGAATCGGGTCCAATGTAATGTTAAACCATCGTAGCACGATCTATAAGGAAGATCATACTATAAGAGGCCGCTTAACAACGATATTCGTGTTAAAACACGGTAGAGAAATGATATTGTGGATCATTCTCAAAGAAATAGTGCCACACGAAAAGAAAAGCGGATGGTCTCGTCTTAATCACAAACTTTCGTCGATTAATCGAAGATACCCTATCACGATCCCAAAGTATAGAAAATGATCTTAATGATTATTCACTACAGATTTGAAATTATGAAGGGTAAACAACCTCACTGATTGACATTCGTGATATTTAGACTTCATCGACCAATATCGAAATGAAAATCAAGATGAAATGGAAATAAATAAAATGGATCAATAAACATTAAGATATAATTTTTTAGATTTTTCTAAACGAAATTTCTTCATAATGAAAATAAATATCATAAAAATGATGACAAAAGAAGAAGAACTTGAATTAGAAGCCATAATTAGCAAAAATGTTTGAAACAAAAATAATAATCATGAGATAGTAAATAAAAAGAGAATAATGAAAATAAAAAAAAACAAAGTGAAGATAGAGTGCAGCGCAGTAGGGCAAGGGTGTAGACAAGAAGTCTTCATGGGCCCATCAAAGCCCATTTCAAATTAAATGGTTTGCCAAAAAAAAAAAAAGAAAGGGTGGTGCGCTTGAAAACTGGGATGTTGAGTGAAGCAATATGGGCTGACCTATTAGGTTTACTAGGACACGACTTGCCCAAAATATTTTATTTTTGACATTAAAACAAAATTAAGCAAAACATTATAACCAGACCCGTCTTTCAAAACTCACGGTCAACAAGTGTCTTTTTGAAAAGGCAAGAAAGGTTAAAACAATGACATTAGTACCATCGTTAAAAACAAATGGAAAATCCAAAGGCAACTTCATCAAAGGAGCACTTTTAGATCACGAAATAGCCGCAAACACGGTTAAGAAAATCAACACAAATCAAACTTCTCGATCTTGCTCCGTTTTTTTTTGCTTCAGCTCGCGCTTTCGTATCGCTCGTGTATCAGATTTGTGCTCGATTTTGTTTCGGTTCGAAAATGTTTGTCTCTTTGATTTCTATCGCATCATCTCAACTCTCTCTCTTCATCTTTGATTTGGATCAATTTCTGTTTCGGGGTTTTGATTTGGGTGGAAAATTTTGTTGTTTTGGTTAAACGGGAGGAAGAAGGTTTAAGGCTTGTGTTGTTTGGATGAAGATGGTGGGTTGCAAATGGTTGAAGGAGAATGGGTTATGGCTGTGCTTCTGAGCAGTAGCAGTTTGAGTTGATGAAAGTGGGAAAGGTTGGGTTTTGAATGGGTCAATTGAAGAAGGACGATGAGGTTTCGGTGAAGGGTATTGAGTTATTGGTTTACCAATGGGTTCTTGTGAACCTTGGTTATGATTGTCATACCCCAAATTTTGACCACCAAGATTTCCCATCATTGTGCAAGACATCATCACAATATGGATATACTTTCACGCCTCATCAATCTCCTCAAAGATGGTTGAGCATTCACCACAATCAAGAATTAGGGTTTTAAGCCCTCTTAGAGCACTTAGACAAAGGATCAATCAAGAAATGACATGATATTCAACTTTTATAAACCTCTCAAACACCTATAAAGGATCAAAAGGACTCCCACATCAAGAATCAAGCACAAGGTTACAACATTCCAAGTGGATCAAGCCTCAAGATCGACAATGTCACCAAATTACGGTTTTGGTCGACCAGGGCCTCCACAAGGAAATTTAATCTGGGCATGAGCCACTGCTTCAAAGCACAACCCAAGATACTCCAAGGGACCTCATGGACCCAATCATCAAGTCAATTTAGCCTCAGGGGATGCATTCATAAAAAATCAGGAATTAGAGTTTCTTGACATAGTTCACCCCTAAGTTAACTTTTGAGGCAAAGCATGAGCCAAGACCTCAAGACATGATTTGAGGACTTAAAATACACTACATTGATCCATTTGCAACAATGGATTGACCCAAGAAGTTTGGTTCACAAGTTTCAATTTCATCTGGACCACAATTAGGGTTTTGAAGGGAAAAGTCAACTGTACCTTTGACTTTTTACCAGGACATGCTCCCAAACCTTGGGACATGATTCAATACACCCTATATCACCTATGGAATCCATCCATTAGGTTTGATTTAGGTCAAGGACTTGATTTCACAAAGGATCGCACAGTTTGGATTTCATCCGATAAAAAGTCAACTGTGCACAAAATAAAGTTTGACTTTTTGGAATTTTTCACAAATATGGTTCCCCTAAGTCAAAAATAATGTTAATATATGATATTGATCATCATTCATCAAGAAAAATCAAGAAAAGTGAGGTTTCTTGCAAAAGGGGCAACCATGAGAAACTAAAATTTTTCTAAGTTATGGAATAAAAGTGGTTTTGGTACCAACTTCCAAGGACCATAAATTGAGATCCAAGCAACCATTTTGGGTGATCCAAAGTTGGATTTGCAAGTCTTGCTACACTCTACAAAAGCTTCAACTACCTCCAACTCCAATTCTGTATGGATTTTAAGTTATGGGCTGATCAAAATCACAAAAACATGAAAATGACACTTTTTCCAACACTTAGTGAAATTTTCAAAATGTCAGAATCTGCCTTACTTTTTCCAAAATGTAGGGGCATTTTTCACCTTGATCCAAGCTAAACAAGGTCCATGGGTGAACATCAAAGTTGAAGTATGCCATGAGGGCTTCCCAACAAGTACCATATCATCTCCAAATTCAATGTGAATAGGAACATGGCATCATGGACTGATTTTCACAAGGCAGATTTTGTGCATTTTGCTCGAGTTAGCTAATTTGGACAAATCTAAGCCTTGTCATCCATTTGGACACATCTGAGGATAAAACAAAAGGAGGATGATCTGATCCCCAAGCCTCCAAAGTCCAAGAATCTACACTTTGCCATAACAAACCTAAAAAGGCTAAAAAGGTACCAAAACTCCAATTTTGTTGCAATGCATTTAATGGATACACCAAGGTGGCATGGACTGACACATTCCTAACTGAATGAGTAAAGAATAAGCTCTGAATCAAAGGACCATTGGCTTGTGCCCTAACCTCAAGTCAATGGCTAGAGGAGACTTGAGATTCCTTTTGCTCAACATTGTCCAAAGGCCTGCTGCAGCTGCCATTCACTATTGCTTGCAAAACAAACTTACTCTACTATAAATAGAGCTCATTTGTGCTCAGTTTGAGTACACCAAAGCACTACAATACTTGCTTTTTTCAAAATCTCTTTCTTTAGGCCAAAATGCCTTCTTTTGCAAGGTATCTCTGAGTTTTTAAGTTAGAGAGCAATTCCACCATAGCTCATGATCCAAACACCTCTAATATGTTGTATCTAAGCTGTTCAAACACTCACTTGTGACCTGAAACACCAAAATCATAAAGTCCACTTCCAAAACCTCAAAATTGGACTTTTCTGCATTTTCAAGCCATGTCTTGATTCAGTCACTTCCAAAACCAAACAAAGCTTCAAACACACTCCAAATATCATTCTCAAATTGTCCCAAATGGTTCCCCTCATCTGGAACACCATTTGAGAGAGTTGCCATATTGGTCACTTTTGCCCCTTTTGCAAGAAAGTGCCACAACTTGTTCCTGAGGATTCCAGCTGGTTCTAATCATTCTAAAAGCTTCTAAGGGATCAATTGAGAGTGTCCAAAGCATCGAATTACTTCTGGCACAAGGAACTTGGTAGATAGCACAAAAAGCTCCAAGAGGTAAGTGCATGACAACTTGAACTCTTTAAATTATGCATTCCTTCGATGTCCATTGATCATAAACATCTCATACATGTTGTATATGTTGTGTTTGAACCAATTTGCCATGTAATTCTTGCTTGTACCATGAGATAACATAGAACATGCAAAAATAGGCCTATTTTGAAATCACTATCAGATTTTGAGGAGGAAACATTTTCTGAAAATTCCAAGGGCACCATTGGATTCCTCATGAAATTCTAGGTCAGATGCACCTAAATTTTGTCCCAATCCATGGAGAAATGAGAAATTTAGAGGCTTCACGTAAATTGCCCAAAAGCTTGCCTTGCCTTGCCTTGCCCAGGCCTAGAAACAAGGCATGCCTTATGAATTAATGGGATGGTAGCGCGCATGTGTGTTTCTTGTCAAGGTCGTGGGTTCAAACCCCACCCAGACCATTTTGCCATTTTCCATATTTTTGCTATTTTTAATATTTTGTGGTTTTTATAAATTAATTCAAAAATTAATTTCTCTCTCAATTTTAATTATTTTTGATTGGTTCTTTTTTTGAAAATTCCCAAAAATGTTAAATATTTTATTCCATGAAAATTTCACAAAAATATTATTTATTTCATATATTTAATATTTTTGTAAAGAATTATATTTTTATTTGTTTTTAAACATTAAAAATATTTCTTTCTCTTGGTTTTGCAAAACTCAAATGATTTTTAAATCATCCCATGAGTGAAATATGATTTTCCAAATATAAATCCAAGATCACAACCTTTTTTCACATGTTTGATTATTTTAATTTAATTTTTAGTCAATTAAAATACATTTTAAAACAAAAAATTAGGGTTTTGATCACTATCACTCTAACAAATATTTTTTCAAACAACTTTGGGCCTCTAATAGAGTGTAAGACCCAACCCCCTTTGTACATAAATAATTTTGGGCCTCAGTCATTGTATAAGTCCCCGATACGATTTTAAAATCTCGGCGCGGTCGTCGCTTTTTAAACAAAAAACTTTGGGCCTCTCCTAGAGTTGTAAGCCCCATCACTTGTATATAAAATAACTTTGGGCCTCTCCTTGAGTTGTTAGACCCATTCCTTTG
Source organism: Lathyrus tuberosus (assembly GCA_022829125.1). NCBI lineage: Eukaryota > Viridiplantae > Streptophyta > Magnoliopsida > Fabales > Fabaceae > Lathyrus > Lathyrus tuberosus. Next base: position 6,889,908 of record JALAZF010000137.1, on the reverse strand, counting down.
TACAAAAAACCTCTTTGGGCCTCATTCATTGTATAAGCCCCAATACAGTTTATAGAACAACGATACGATTACTGTTTTTCATCTGGGCCTCCCCTTGAGTATAAGCCCCAATGTTTTCAAAAACAACTTCCTTTTTGATTTAGGTTAAAATATACAGTTGTTATCAAAACTTTCTTTAATTTCTTGAACAACTAACAATATAGCTATGGAAGCTTGCTCACCTGTAAGTTTTTATCATCTTTCTTTTACCTGCTTATATATATATATATATATATATATATATATATATATAACTGTTTTGTGGGAAGCTTGTTCACCTGTAAGTCCTTCTTTCATATCCTTTTAAATACTTGTCATATATCAACTGTATATATACTTGTATTTCTGCTTAGAGTTTTCCCCGACAACTAGGTCTAGAACTAGGTAAAGCCAGTTGACCACTCTTTAATACAGTCAAAACTAGATCCCCATAGGATTTCCAGATACAGTCTTGCCTTCTCTTGGGCTTAAACAATATGGAACAAAGAGAAAGGCATTATTCCCGGTAAAACTTTTCTCAGACTGTCACTATTAGAAATTGTCAAAGAAGTTTATTTCCCCAGAGAGGATTAATTCCCGGTGAAACCTCTCTTGAATTTCTTCAAACTATAGAACTGTTCACTAAAGGATTAATTCTCGGTGAAACCTTTCTTGAACTTTTATTAGGTTTGGGACCCACAGGCTTCCTAAAAGCATCCCGCCTCCTCTTGGGCTTTGTACAAGGACTCTCCGGCTTCTTAGAAGTTCTCATGCCTTTTCTTGGGCTTAATACAAGGACCCTGAAGACCTCTTAAAGGTATATGACATAATTTAGTCATCCTTTGCTAGAGCAGTCTTTCCAGAGTTAAATCTCAGACCATTTTAGGGTTAATTCTCATCCCTTGAAATACAAGCCTCCTATTGGGCATCATACAAAGATAAAATCTTCCACACCAGTAGACTTGGACAGTCTAATCTCCTCTCGGATCTAGAAGACATTCTCAAGTTCCTTAAAAACATAGGAGAAACCCTGTTTTTTTGATCAATCTCTAGTAGAGTTAAAACCTCTGTAGGTTAAAAACTCAAACTTTATTCCAAAATTTCCCCAGCCAGGGTGAGTTTATCATCAGTATAACACTATCCCAAATCAAGGCATCTGATATCTCAACCCTTTTGTAAATCCTCAGCAAGAGTTGATTCCCCATTTGGAGCTGCCTCTGGATCTCAATAATCCTCAGCAGAATACCAGCCTCCTCTCAGGCTTTGTATAATGATTTATTTCTTTGTTCTTCCCCAGCAAAGATAACTTCCTCTTAGGCTTTGTATAATGATCCTTCCTTTCCTCAGCACAGTCAGCCTCCTCTTGGGCTTTGTACAAAGATTTTCCCTAGCTGAGCTAACCTTTTCAGACTCTCTTGTTGAGTCAATTACTTTTTAGACTCTCTTGTTGAGTCAATTGCCTTTCAGACTCTCTTGTTGAGTCAATCACTTTTCAGACTCTCTTGTTGAGTCAATCACCTTTCAACACTCTCTTGTTGAGTCAATCTTTTTCAGCCTCCTCTTAGGCCTGGTATAATGATTTCCCCTAGCAGAAGTTAGCCTCCTCTCAGGCTATGTATAATGATTTCTCTAGCTTGGTCAACCTCAATCTTAGGCTTTGTACAAGACACCATATAAATTTCCTAAGCAGTGTCAATCCTCTTTCAGCCTCAATCTTGGGCTTTGTACAAGACAGATAATACTCTCCAAAAGAGTCAAGCTCATTTCAACCTCAATTTTGGGCTTTGTACAAGACAGATAAAGATTTCTTTCCCCCCGAGTCAGTCTTCTTTTCAGCCTCAATCTTGGGCTTTGTACAAGATAGATAAAGATTTCTTTCCCCCCGAGTCAGTCTTCTTTTCAGCCTCAATCTTGGGTTTGTACAAGACACTTACAAACCCTCCCCGGCGGAGTCGAAATCCCTTTTTAGCCTCAATCTTGGGCTTTGTGTAAGGCAGAGAGAATATTTTCCCCGGAAAAGTCAAACTTTTAGCCTCCTCTTAGGCTTTATATAATGATATCCCCAAAAGAATCAGTCTCTTTTAGCCTCAATCTTGGGCTTTATACAAGATAGATAAACACTCTCTTGTTGAGTCAGTCTTTTCTAGCCTCCTCTTAGGCTTTGTATAAGGACTTCCCCAGTGGAGTCAATCAATCTCTTAGCTTCAACCTTGGGCTTTGATCAAGGCATACAAAAATCAACACCCCCTTTAGAAGAAACCAAAATCTCTCTGTAGGAAGATACTTCTATGTATATCACATCAAAATAGATAAATCAAAACAAACCTTAATCCCAGATAACTGCTATAAGCGGCACACATGTTGATTCAAACATCCAAGCTGTCGTCCATCTCTTATCCTGGCAAACTTCCTCTTTCATCTAAATGCTGTAAGCGGCAAGCCTTTGGATTATTTACATCCACACCATTGTCCCTCTCTTAGCATGAAAGATTCCTAAGGAAAAATGGCATTGCTCAATACTGAGTTAAAATTTTCTCCTTTAGGACAAATCCCCTATAAAGAAAATTATGGCATTGCTGGATTCACATATCCCAGTTAAAGTAATCCTTCTTTATAAACTGTCACCCAACAGTTGTGATAAACAGACGAGATATCTCCCTTTAGAGATGACAAATCCCCTCTCAGTAAAACCTTTTAGCTTTAATCTTGGGCTTTGAACAAGACACAAATACTCCTTTAGCTTCAATCTTGGGCTTTGAACAAGACACCAAAACATCATCTTTTCCTACCTTAGAATAGGAGGAACTACGATTGCTCTGATTTCCCTGTTTCTTTAAATGGGAATACGTAGGCATAAGATTGCGAAATATTAGCGAGCATACCAATAAAAAATATCTAGGTCCAGTACCTTACCAAAACCTCGAAAAACCCAAACATTAACAAAAACTCTCTCTCTCTCTCTCTCTCTCTCATATTTCCCAAGAAACTTTCCCAACCCATCAATGGATAAACACCATCAAATACAAAGCAAAACCTAAAACTAACAACCTGTGGATAACCACATATAGGATGGGAAATTGACAACTCCCCATTGTATACTCCCCGAATCTCTTTAAGCGTTTGTTCAGTTAAACATTCGCGTGCAAGGTTAGTTTTAGATAGCTTCCCTTTCCCTTCCAGCTTCACGGGATAAATAAGAAATCAGAAAATAGCACCCCACTCCTACCATTGTGGTGAGGAATCCAAACAGCGATAAGGTGGTCGCGTCACCGACAAAAATTGCACGCTACAGAAAAATGGCGAATCTGCTGGGGAGTTCCATTAGGATTTGTTTTACCTTAGTCATCATCGTCACCATTTTCCTACAGAAAAATGGTGACTCTGCTGGGGAGTGCCATTAGGATTTGTTTTACCTTAGTCATCATCATCACCATTTTCCTACAGAAAAATGGCGACTCTGCCGGGGAGATACCCTTTGCGGATTCAATGTCTAACGACTTCGGTTGTGAAAGCAGATTGTCCGATTGTGGTATCCATGAAACTGAGGTAGCTATCGGAAATAGTTGACACGCGATACTACACTCAATTGAGATTACCCTAAGATACTACAACTCGCTCGGGTGAACCAGCTTGCTGTTGTTATCCCAAGGGGGGCAATGATTTTGAGTACAGGTACAGAAATTCACCATAGTACAACCTTTGGGGATGGGTAGAGCCATTACTCCATGCTCATGACACTGAACCTTTGAACCCATAATTTTTCTATGTTTTTGTGTGCTGCATTCATGCATTCATTTAAAAAACTTTTAAACAAAGAAAAAATCTTCTTTTCTAGTCTCTCTTTTTCAAATTAAACTAAAACAATGATTGCAAATATCAGAGAGAAAGATTGCGTTATGGATTTCGGTAGAAGGAAGACGCACAAGTACACCTTTAAGGTTCTAAAACTAGAGGATTTAAGAGGGTTGGCAAGGATGATCACCAACCCTAATGCTTTCAGAGCTAAGTACGGAGGACTGCTGTCTCTATTAAGGGTCCATGCAGTTGAAGGAATCCTGTCTACGCTGATTCAGTTCTACGATCCGGTTTATCACTGTTTCACATTCCCGGATTATCAACTAGCACCAACACTGGAGGAGTATTCTCACCTGACTGATTTACCCTTCACTGACCAAGCTCCCTTTTCTGGATTGGAAGAAGTTCCAAAGGATCAAACCGTTGCAAGAGCAATCTATTTGGATGAGTCAGAAGTGAGGACTCACATGACCACTAAGGATGGAGTCCAAGGTTTACCGGCCAAGTTTTTGATAGAGAAAGCCCTGTACTTTGCTAGTATAGGAAACATTACTGCTTTCGAAGATATCTTTGTCCTACTCACATACGGGTTGTTCCTTTTTCCCAACATTGATAACTTCATTGATATCAATGCCATTAAGATATTTCTAATTAGAAACCCCGTATCGACCTTGCTCGCAGATGCTTATCATTCTGTACACTTAAGGAATTTGTACAATGGAGGAATGATCACATGCTGTGTACCCTTGCTTTACAAAAGGTTCACTTCCCATTTACCTAAGTCTGCTGCTTTTTGGGATCATAAGAGTACTCTACGTTGGTTACAGAGAATCATGTCTCTTACAAACTCTGACATAGATTGGTACGATCGGATCTATGACGGGATAAGGACCATTGACAAATGTGGAAATTTCCCTAATGTACCCCTCATAGGAACTAAAGGAGGAATCAACTATCATCCAGTTTTAGTTCATTGTCAACTCGGATACCCGATGAGACATATCCCGCGTAATGTTCATCTGGAAGGTCTTTTCTTCAAGGAAGGAGAAAATGACAGCACACTAAAGACAGAAATAGTGCATGCCTGGAAACATGTTCACAGGAAAGGAAGAGAGTCTCTAGGAAAACCAGAATGTGTCTCTGTGGAACCTTGTCTCCACTGGGTAAAAACTAGAGCCCTCAAGCTAAGGATGCCTTACCCTCGTCAAGAAGTTCTTCCATTAAAGGAATCTGTCCTTTATTTTATGTTTGATACGGAAAAACTCCAGGCCGCTCTCAACAAAGTTCAACGGGAAAAGAAATCCTGGAAAAACAAATACTGCATCCTCAATGTAGAGTGTACCAAAATTTAGCAACTGTTAAAAGAAAAGGACGCTCTGATTAGGATATTAGAGCGACATGATGTGGAAAGTCAAGAAGACCGAAGAAATTTGCTCACTACTTTCACTTGGCAAAGAACTGACAACCCGACAACGGCTCAAGAGCCCCGGTCAAAGAAAAGGAAAATACCAGAACCATCACATGAGCTCTCCTCAGAGAGAACTCAGGATCCATAAGCTTAGACTTTTTCTTTTACAACACTTTGTAAAATACTGTATTTCCCTTTCTGCAATTTTTCAAATTCAATAAAACGGGGTCTCCCCACTGTATGATATTTGCAATCTGTTTGTTGAAGTTTCTTTTTGATTAAAACAAAAAAATATAAATATATCATTGCATATCATTCATCATTCTCACATAACGCATTCTTCTTACTTTCGAATCTCACGTCCGTGTCACAATTCTAGAGTCAAACTGTCTCATTCGTACAATACTCGGGCCAATCGACAAAAGAAAATGTATGATCTCGAGGAAGAGAACAGAGAGATGAGAGAAGAAATCGACGCTCTGAAAGAAAATCTGAGGAAACTTCACAGTGACTTGGAATCTCTGGCAACAACTCAGAGGCAACAACAAAGGACTGTGATCTCGGAGATCACATCTATGCCCATAGTGGAGACGTATGATCCTCGGTACAACATGCCTAAAGATCGTCCCTGGGGCATGCCTATCAACTTTATCCCAGAAGGATATATTCCGCCGGTCACGGAAGACCCAAAAACTGCAGCAGGAACCGTTGGGCCTGAAGGTTACAAACTTCTAGAAAGAGAAGATGCAAGAGCCATGACAGTGACTCCTGAAGGTTACAAACTTCGGGATAAGGAAGCACCAAGAGTCACCGCCGTAATGACTTTACCACAACCTGTGGTACACACTGTCCCGGAAGGACAGATTCCACAGATACCTTCTGGTGGAAACGAAAGTATGTACGACAGAATGAATGAGTTCTAGGAGCAATTCTTGGAGATGCAGAAAGAACTGCATGCCATTCGCGGTCTGGATTTATTCAGAAAGGACGTCGCAGACCTTTGTTTGGTCCCTAATGTGAAAATCCCGCACAAATTCAAGGTGTCTGACTTTGAAAAATACAAGGGTAACTCTTGCCCTAAAAGTCATTTGGTGATGTACGCTCGGAAGATGTCAACTCAGATTGAAAATCAACAGCTACTGATCCATTACTTTCAAGATAGTTTAACCAGTGCTGCACTCAATTGGTACATGGGTTTAAACCGCACCAAGACCGTTACTTTCAGAGATCTTGGGGCAGCCTTCGTTCAAAAATATAAATATAACCTGGACATGGCACCAGACAGAGATCAGCTCAGAGCAATGTCGCAGAAGGACAAGGAAACCTTTAAGGAATATGCTCAGAGATGGCGTGAAATTGTCGCCCAGATTTGTCCCCCTCTTAAGGAAAAAGAGATGACCAAGATCTTTTTGAAAATGTTGAGCTCATTCTATTATGATCGAATGGTCGCCAGTGCGCCCAATGACTTCACTGAGATGGTGAACATGGGGGTTCGCCTTGAAGAAGCAGTCTGAGAAGGATGTCTGGTCAAAGATACAGGACCATCAAGCAGTACCAAAAGATACGGTAGTGCTTTCCCTAAGAAAAAAGAGCAAGACATTGGTAATATCTCTCTCGGAAAGCAAAGGCGAAGGTATCAACCAGTAACAACAGTAACTCCTGCTATCAACCCTGTGTCTGCTCCAACGTATCAACCTCAGGTTGCTCATAGCCAACCAAGTCAAACATAATATGAGCAAAGGACACAACAACCTCTTCAGTAGGCTCGTCCACAGTACAACAATAATAACCGTACAACGCAACCACCAGGGTTTGACCCTATACCGATGTTGTACACAGAACTGTTTCCATTACTACTGGTCAAGGGGCACGTCCAAACCAGGACCCCTCTTACAGTACCAGAAAATCTGCCTTTTTGGTTCAAGTAAGATCAAACTTGCCCTTACCATCAAGGAGGACTATGGCATAACATAGAAAACTGTCTCAACTTCAAATCTGATGTGTAGAAGCTTGTTAGGAATGAGGTCTTATCCTTTAAGGATACAAATCCAAATGTTCAGACAAACCCGTTGCCTCTACACGAGAAAGCTACAGTAAATTTGATAGAGGAAGAGTCTAACCACAACTATCAAATTCACGATGTAATCTTATTGGGAACCAACCTGGTCAAGATGCATTGCAGACAGAGCGGATACGGTCATGTACCGTCTCACAATTATCACCAGTGTGATATCTGCTCCAAGAATAATCAAGGATGTTCCGTAGTGCAATCAGATCTACAAGAATAGATGGATCTCGGATAGATCCAAGACCACCGAATCCGTGAGGTCAACATGACTTATACAAATTCCAACATCATTCAGAACCACAACATTCTGGAAATGAATGTCAACTTGGTGGCAATGCACTTAAGGCAAAGCCAATATCATGATCTGCCATAGCACGATTACAATTCCTGTCGGATATGCTCAATAAACAATCAGGGATACTCTTTTATACAAGAGGCCCTCCAGCGTCAGATAGATCTCGGATGGATTCAGGACTACCATGATAGAAGTCATTATCAAGTTAATATGATTCAAATATTTGATATTCGCCTGATGAATACCAGCTTGGTAGAATTACACGCTAAGCAGGTCAGGCTCGACTTTCTGTCTTCACATGATTATCAGAACTGTAAAGTGTGTCGTAAAGATGACCAAGGATGTGCACTTGTTCAAAGAACACTTCAACACTTGTTGAACCACTTGTGGCTTCTGATCTATATAGATGAAGACACACAACAAGTCAGTATGACTGATGGGATTCCTACTAGGCATCAAAGTCAGGATGTTCGATCGATGGAAATGGATCTAGTAAGGTTGCACTGCATACAAAGCGGACGTTGCCGGGTGCCACCACACAACTATGAGCGCTATAGAGTTTGCTCAGAGGACAACCAAGGATGCTACCTCGTGCGAGCAGTCCTTCAAAATCAGTTGGACTGAAAAGAGATTCGACCATGTTTAAACTCTGGTTCGATCAACGTAGTGCAAGACTATCTTCCTGATCAAAGCAAAGACGTTGTCATAATCTCCGATCATGGGAGGACCAAAGACGTTTATGCCATAATCCCTCTACTCCATGAATCAAGAGTTCCTCTTGATAGTAGAAAGATTCTCAACCTCGAACCAATTGAGGCCGCCTACGATGGTCAGAAGAATCAAAAGGCTCCTGTGGTTGTCTATTTGCCGGGACCGACACCGTACAAATCCGATAAGGCTATCCCTTACAAGTACAGTGCAACAACAATTGAGAATGGAAAGGAAACTCCATTACCCTCCGTCGTAAACATTGTCGACATTAGTCGAGTCACACGGAGCGGTCGGATCTTCAACAGAGGAGTTGGAGAACCCACCAAAGAAAAGGAACCTCAAACAGAAGTTCCAAATCAACCAGTCGGTCAATCCAGTAATCCTGACCTTTCAAAGAACAAAGATGAGATGCTGAAGCTCATCCAGAAAAGCGAGTACAACATTGTAGACCAACTGTTGCAAACTCCTTCGAGAATCTCTGTGCTATCTCTTTTGCTCAGTTCCGAAGCTCACAGGGAAGCTCTACAGAAGGTCTTAGAGTAAGCCTTTGTGGAACAAGATGTGACGATAAGACAATTTGACAGCATCATCTCCAACATCACTTCCTGCAATAACTTAGGATTCAGTGATGAAAAACTGCCGGAAGGTGGCAAAAATCACAACATAGCGCTTAACATTACAGTTAACTGCCAGGACGATGCTTTAGCCAGCGTACTGGTAGATATCGGATCAACTCTGAATGTTATGCCAAAATCTACTCTGATGCGACTATCATTTCAAGGAGCCCTGATGAGAGGCAACGAGGTCATCGTTAAAGCATTTGACAGATCCAGAAATTTAGTTATCGACGAAGTTGACCTTCCAATAACTATCGGTCCTCACACTTTCCAAGTCACTTTCCAGGTCATGGACATCCGGGCGACATACAGCTATTTGTTAGGAAGACCTTGGATACACGAGGCTGGGGCAGTCACTTCGACACTTCACCAGAAGCTGAAATTTGTCAAAAATGACAAGCTAGTCACAGTATGTGGAGAGCAAGCCTTAATCGTGAGCAGCTTATCATCATAAACCTGTGTAGAACCAGAGGAGGTTGTTGGAACCCAGTTCCAAACACTTTCTGTGAGCAATGAGAATCAATCAGAAAAAGGAACATCGATTTCCTCGTACAAAGACGCTCTCAACATGATCGAGAGTAACAACGCAAAAGGATGGGGACAACTTGTCATTCCTACTGATAACAAGATGAAGAAAGGTCTTGGTTTTTCCTCGACCTGTACCCAGACTTCTACTAACGATAAAAGTTTTCATCCCATTCAGGACTTCTTCCACAGTGGAGTTTGCCTTCACCTAGTGTCTTAAGAAGTACATACCATCAATGAGGGTGACTCATCTGATACAGATGAAGAGTGGAAGTCTTATCTCAACGACAACGGTTATATGTCTCAGGAAGAAACGCATACGCCATTTTGCTATCCCATGCAGAGTCCGAGATATATACCGAGATCCGACGTCAAGATGATATACGGAGATTGTGATCTAGAAGGATGTCGTGCTCCACCCAACTCATTAGAAGAGGACACTCTGATGAAATACAACTTCGACTATGACTATTATGACCCAATGGATGACTTGCCTATCTGGCAGCCGTACCCAGAAGACTTGGGGTAAAAGAGTCAACCAAACGATACATATTAGCTGAACATCATTGAAAAGAATACCTGTGTCCCCACCAAATCATGGGATCTTTACTCAGGCCATTCAGAAAATATCCAGCACAATGATGAATCTGCAAAGATTGCAGGACAAGAATTCATCAACTATGCTTTTCTCAAGGTCAACGTCATCGAGAAGGATGACTCCTCTAGTTCCACTGAAGTATGGGACACCTTAGGACAACCGAGTGGCATGTACGACTTTTTGGTTAAGTACACCGCTCTTGAAAGCTCTCGTATCAGGCTCAAAGACATCTAGCAAACTGGATGGGAAGATCCGCCTGAGAGTGAAAACACTGTACAAGATACAACAGAAGAGTTCGTCTATGACAACTCTACATGGGAGGAAGACTCCAACGTTCCTGCTCCGCCAGAAATCAATGTCATATCTGAGGACAAACCAAGAAAAAAGGTACCAGACTTTGTGATTCACCGAGGAGTTCACCGCCAATGGGTTGCTGTCGATGTCCTGAAAGTCGTCCATAAGTCTAAGTAATTGCCATCTTTGTTTTAACCTTTCACCCTGCCCAGGTGAAACAGATGTTTTTATAGGGCTCACTTTTTGTAAATGTCCCTCTTCGCTTTGCCCAAAGCTACAGAGTTTTGTTTTATAGGGCTGTAGGTTCAAGAATCGACCAAATCATAAATAAAATAACGTCTTCCTGTAATTACCGCATTTATTGCTATTTTCACTTTTCGCTTTTTCTGAAAATGGTAATCCTAAAAAACAACTCAAAAATTAAAAACAAGCATTTTTCAGAAAATACACTGTACGCACTCTTGCATTTCTCTCTATCTCTTCTAAAAAACAAATCATTACGTCATGCAGATTACTTGTTTTAAACCCCATTGAAACATACGATCCTATGCCTTCTCCCAACTTTGAATTCCCGGTATTTGAAGCTGAAGAAGAAGAAGATGAAGAAATTTCAGAAGAGATCTCCCGATTACTCAGACAAGAGGAAAGGTCCATTGAACCTCACAAAGAGCCGTTGGAAACGGTCAACTTGGGTTTAGAAGAAGAGAGAAAAGAAGTCAAGATTAGGGCACTACTCAGTTCAATTGTCAAAGAAAACTTGATAAAACTTCTCAAAGAGTTTCCTGATGTATTTGTTTGGTCCTATCAGGATATGCCAGGGTTGGAAACCAGCATTGTGGAACATTATCTACCGTTAAGATCAGAATGTCTGCCAGTAAAACAAAGACTGAGACGAACTCATCCAGACATGGCCATCAAAATCAAAGAGGAAGTACAGAAACAGATTGATGAAGGTTTCCTCGCCACATCAGAATATCCTCAATGGTTAGCCAACATAGTACCAGTTCCGAAAAAGGATGAAAAAGTCAGGATGTGTGTAGATTACAAGGATCTGAACAAAGCCAATCCAAAGGATAACTTTCCCTTACCACACATAGACATGCTGGTAGACAGTACAACAAAGTTCAAAGTCTTCTCCTTCATGGATGGATTCTCGGGCTATAATCAAATCAAAATGGCATCGGAAGACATGGAGAAAACTTACTTCATCACCCCATGGGGCACCTTTTGTTACAAGGTAATGCCTTTCGGTTTGAAGAACGCCGGGGCAACCTATCAAAGGGCCATGACAACTCTATTCCACGACATGATGCACAAAGAAATCGAAGTATATGTTGATAACATGATTGCTAATTCTAAAATAGAAGAGGAGCATGTGACCCACCTGTCAAAACTATTCGAGCGTCTGAGAAAGTACAAATTCCGCTTAAATCCCAACAAGTACAAGTTCGGTGTCCGCTCAGGAAAACTGCTAGGGTTCATCGTTAGCCAGTAAGGAATTGAGGTTGATCCTGACAAAGTCAAGGTCATTCAAAAGAGTCCTTCACCAAACCTGAATAACAAGATGATGAAGGAGTTGTGTGCTGAGTTCAAAATCGAACACCATAACTCATCTCCCTACCGGCCTAAGATGAACGGAGCGGTAGAAGCAGCTAACAAAAAAATCAAGAAGATCGTTCAAAAGATGGTTGTAACCTACAAAGACTGGCACGAAATGCTGCCCTTTGCTCTTCACGGTTATCGGACATCTGTCTGTACCTCAACAGGGGCAACCCCTTTCTCTCTAGTATATGGCATGGAAGCAGTCCTCCCCATAGAAGTAGAGATCCCATCAATCCGGGTATTGATGGAAGCTAAGCTAACAGAGGCTGAATGGTGTCAAAGTCGACACGACGAACTGAACCTAATTGAAGAAAAGCGAATAACGGTACTATGCCATGGTCAGTTGTATCAGCAAAGAATGAAGAAGGCGTTCGACAAAAAGGTCCGACCCCGTGTCTTCATAAAAGGAGACCTTGTGCTAAAAAAGATACAATCATTTTTCACTGATTCCCGGGGCAAATGGACTCCGAATTACGATGGCCCATATGTGGTTAAGAAAGCTTTCTCAGGCAGTGCCTTGAAACTCGTAACCATGGATGGAGAGGAATTTGCCTATCCCACAAATGTTGATGTAGTCAAGAAATACTTCGCCTAAACAAAAAAAAAAAAACGTCTCGGTGGATTGAAAACCCGAAAGGGCGGTCCAGGCAAAAATTAGAGACATAAGAAAAAAAATCCCGGTGGATTGGAAATCTCAAAGTACAATCCAGGCAAAAATTAGGGATTAATGGCAAGTAACTACGCCCGGCAAGGTTAAATCCCCAACGGTAATGCCATCCATCAGGAAAACTCTAGTCAAGGTCATCTTCGACAGAAGCTCAGGATGTCCGGAATTCAAAGTTTGGTAGAAGGATAACGGTCGTTATGTTTCAATGTAGCCCTTTTCCATTAAATTACCATTTTCTAACTTTGTAAATACTCTATGGAATCATGCGCTTGGTTGATTTCCATCCTATCAATAAAATTTGAGCCCTAAAGCTTTTGTGTGTAATTCTTATTTGTTTTAGCTTTACAGAATGACATTTTTTTACATGATCAATGATTCTTGAAATAAATAAAAATGAATTTACTTGTCAAATTTTTTCTGCTTTTAAGATAAAGATGGCAATTCTTTTGACTGTTGAACATCGAAAGAACATTCGGAAGTAATTGAACCTCAAAGTGCAGAATCAAAGTACTCCTTCTAAACCAGTACGCCTGAATGGAGGATCAACTGTGTCAGAGACCATGTTTCATCTGACATCCCCAGCAGAGTTCGTACCTCTTAAGACCGATTGAATAATTCTTTCTCCCCACAGGGACTACCTCCCCTAAGCAAGGCAGGATTGCTATTTTGGACCAGTGATACTTTTAATTCCCCACCGTGGCTGAGTATCCAGTCGTGTTCATCTATTAGTTTGTATGTTGCGTCAGTTTTGTCAGCATAAACATACATACATCATGCATTATTAATTCATACTCATATTCATATTGCATCACTGCCACTCTGGTCAGTCTTATCTCCAAGTGATAAAAGTCCTCTCAATCGAGTTGTCAGTCCTTTACTTGTTAGGAAATACAGCGTCTGAGCAGTTTCTCCCCAGTTTATTTCTGGATGGGAGACGGTTCTCGACCCCTTTGATAAGTTGAACCTCTAAAAAACAAGAAGACATTCGACAAACGCCACTCTTCACCATTGAAGATGATATTCTCACTTTCCCGGATTAAGGAAAATCCCTAGAGAAAGCCTCGCAACTAAAGACTCTCCGCAACACATTGGTTTTTCTCTCCAGAAAGTCAATGTTAAAAAGTCATCAGCACCTCAAAATTGGATTACATCACATGGCATTTTTCTGAGAAGATCTCAAAGAAAAGTATGATGTAATATCCCCAAGTAGGAAACAGCCTCTCAAGAGACTCGTTTTCCCCAGTAGAGTCAACAAATGGCGTCTCTAACAGAGAAGTTTGAACACCTCTACAACTCAGATGAATGGGTTCCCCAGCAAGTCTGACATAAAAACTTTTCCCCATGAAATGGCATCTCCCTAGGAAAATTCGGCTAGAAGTTTGAGGAAAACTGCTACACATAGCGTCCCTTCCCAAGAAAGGAACTTGACGAAAAAAAACTTAGACCAGTTCCTTGGCTGAAGACCAGGATCGAGGGGAAGTTTATTGACAAAAGAAACTGAGACCAGTTCCTTGGCTGAAGACCAGGATCGAGGGGAAGTTTATTGACAAAAGAAACTGAGACCAGTTCCATGGGTAAAAACTAGGATCGAGGGGAAGTTTGTTTAAGAAAATTAGACCAGTTCCTTGGCTGGAGACCAGGATCGAGGAGAAGTTTCACCATTTTACAAGCATTATTGCTTAGCAAAAGAAGATGGATGAGCAAATTACTATTCATAACCACCATCAAAATTTCGGGTATTTCGATATTTAATCCTCTTGCACCCCGATTGCCCGAATACCTTCGCCATTTACACCTTCGGGTCTAAGAAGATTAAATAGGGGCATCTGTCATACCCCAAATTTTGACCACCATGATTTCCCATCGTTGTGCAAGACATCATCACAATATGGATGTACTTTCATGCCTCATCAATCTCCTCAAAGATGGTTGAGCATTCACCACAATCAAGAATTGGGGTTTTAAGCCCTCTCAGAGCACTTAGACAAATGATCAATCAAGAAATGACATGATCTTCAACTTGTTTAAACCTCTCAAACACCTATAAAGGATCAAGAGGACTCCCACATCAAGAATCAAACACAAGGTTGCAACATTCCAAGTGGATCAAGCCTCAAGATTGACAGTGTCACCAAATTAGGGTTTTGGTCGACCAGCGCCTCCAGATGGAAATTTTCATCTGGGCATGAGCCAATGCTTCAAAGAACAACCCAAGATACTCAAAGGGACCTCATGGATCCAATCATCAAGTCAAATTAGCCTCATGGGATGCATTCATAAAAAATTAGGAATTAGGGTTTCTTAACCTAATTCACCCCTAAGTTGACTTTTGAGGCAAAGTATGAGCCAAGACCTCAAGACATGATTTGAGGACTTCAAAAATACCCTACATTGATCCATTTGCAACAATAGATTGACCCAAGAAGTTTGGTTCACAAGTTTCAATTTCATCTGGACCACAATTAGGGTTTTGAAGGGAAAAGTCAACTGTACCTTTGACTTTTGACTAGGACATGCTCCCAAACCTTGGGACATGATTCAATACACCATATATCACCTATGGAATCCATCCATTAGGTTTGATTTAGGTCAAGGACTTGATTTCACAAAGGATCGCACAGTTTGGATTTCATCCGATAAAAAGTCAACTATGCACAAAATCAAGTTTGACTTTTTGGAATTTTTCACAAATATGGTTCCCCTAAGTAAAAAATAATGTTAATGTATGATATTGATCATCATTCATCAAGAAAAATCAAGAAAAGTGAGGTTTCTTGCAAAAGGGGCAACCATGAGAAACCAAAATTTTTCTAAGTTATGGAATAAAAGTGGTTTTGGTACCAACTTCCAAGGACCATAACTTGAGATTCAAGCAACCATTTTGGGTGATCCAAAGCTGGATTTGTAGGTTTTTCTACAATCTACAAAAGCTTAAACTACCTCTAACTCCAATTCTTTTTGGATTTTAAGTTATGGACTGATCAAAATCACAAAAAACATTTAAATGACACTTTTTCCAACACTTAGTGAAATTTTCAAAAAGTCAGAATCTGCCTTACTTTTTCCAAAATGTAGGGACATTTTTCACCTTGATCCAAGCTAAACCAGGTCCATGGGTGAACATCAAAGTTGAAGTATGCCGTGAGGGCTTTCCAGCAAGTACCAGATCATCTCTAAATTCCATTTGAGTAGGGAGATACAACCCTTGGAACATGGCATCATGGACTGATTTTCACAAGGCAGATTTTGTGCATTTTGCTTGAGTTAGCTAATTTGGACAAATCCAAGCCTCGTCATACATTTGGACACATATGGGGATTAAACAAAAGGAGGATGATCTGATCCCCAAGCCTCCAAAGTCCAAGAATCTACACTTAGTCATAACAAACCTAAAAAGGCTAAAAAGGTGCCAAGACTCCAATTTTGTTGCAATGCATTTAATGGATACACCAAGGTGGCATGGACTAACACATTCCTAACTGAATGAGTAAAGAATAAGCTCTGAATCAAAGGACCATAGGCTTGTGCCCTAACCTCAAGTCAATGGCTAGATGAGACTTGAGATTCCTTTTGCTCAACATTGGCCAAAGGCCTGCTGCAGCTGCCATTCACTATTGCTTGCAAAACAAACTTACTCTACTATAAATAGAGCTCATTTGTGCTCAGTTTGAGTACACCAAAGCACTACAACACTTGCTTTCTTCAAAATCTCTTTCTTTAGGCCAAAATGCCTTCTTTTGCAAGGTATCTCTGAGTTTTTGAGTTAGAGAGCAATTCCACCATAGCTCATGATCCAAACACCTCTAATATGTTGTATCTAAGGTGTTCAAACACTCACTTGTGACCTGAAACACTAAAATCACAAAGTCCACTTCCAAAACCTCAAAATTGGACTTTTCTGCATTTTTCAAGCCATGTCTTGATTCAGTCACTTCCAAAACTAAACAAAGCTTCAAACACACTCCAAATATCATTCTCAAACTATCCCAAATGGTTCCCCTCATCTGGAACACCATTTGAGAGGGTTGCCAATTTTGTCCCAATCCATGGAGAAATGAGAAAGTTAGAGGCTTCAGTAAATTGTCCAAAAGCTTGCCTTGCCCTACCTCGCCTTGCCTAGGCCTAGAAACAAGGCGCGCCTTATGAATTAATGGGGTGGTTTTGATACACGGATGTATCACCACCCCAGTGGTAGCGTGCATGTGTGTTTTTTGCCAAGTTCGTGGGTTCAAACGCCACCCAGACCATTTTTCCATTTCCATATTTTTTCTATTTTTAATATTTTGTGGTTTTTATTAATTAATTAAAAAATTAATTTCTCTCTCAATTTTAATTAATTTTGATTGGATCTTTTTTTGAAGATTCCCAAAAATGTTAAAATATTTTATTCCATAAAAATTTCACAAAAATATTATTTATTTCATATATTTAATATTTTTGTAAAGAATTATATTTTTATTTGTTTTTAAACATTAAAAATATTTCTTTCTCTTGGTTTTACAAAACTCAAATGATTTTTAAATCATCCCATGAATGAAACATGGTTTTCCAAATATAAATCCAAGATCACAACCTTTTTTCACATGTTTGATTATTTTAATTGAATTTTTATTCAATTAAAATACATTTTAAAACCAAAAATTAGGGTTTTGATCACTATCACTCTAACAAATCTTTTTTCAAACAACTCTGGGACTCTAATAGAGTGTAAGACCCAACCCCCTTTGTACATAAATAATTTTGGGCTACAGTCATTGTATAAGTCCCGATACGATTTTAAAATCTCGGCGCGGTCGTCACCTTTTAAACAAAAAACTTTGGGCCTCTCCTCGAGTTGTAAGCCCCATCACTTGTATATAAAATAAACTTTGGGCGCCTTCTTGAGTTGTAAGACCCATTCCTTTGTACAGAAAACCTCTTTGGGCCTCAGTTGTTGTATAAGCCCCAGTACAGTTTATAGAACAACAATACGATTACTGTTTTTCATCTGGGTCTCACCTTGAGTATAAGCCCTTATCTTTTAAAAAAAAACTTCCTTTTTGATTTAGGTTCAAATATACAGTTGTTATAAAAAATTTCTTTAATTTCTTGAACAACTAACAATACAACTATGGAAGCTTGCTCGCCTGTAAGTTTTTATCAGCTTTCTTTTACTTGCTTATATATATATATATATATATATATATATATATATATATATATATATATATATATATATATATATATATATATATATATATATATATATATATAACTGTTTTCTAGGAAGCTTGCTCACCTGTAAGTCCTTCTTTCATATCCTTTTAAATAATTGTCATATATCAACTGTATCTATACTTGTATATCTGCTTAGAGTTTTCCCCGACAACTAGGTCTAGAACTAGGTAAAGCCAGTTGGTCACTCTTTAATACAGTCAAAACTAGATCCCCATAGGATTTCCAGATACAGTCTTGCCTTCTATTGGGCTTAAATAATATGGAACAAAGAGAAAGGAATTATTCCCGGTAAAACTTTTCTCAGACTATCACTATTAGAAATTGTCAAAGAAGTTCATTCTCCAGAGAGGATTGATTCCCGGTGAAACCTCTCTTGAATTTCTTCAAACCCTAGAACTGTTCATGTAATACCCCGTAATATTTAAGTGCTCAATTAGATATCAGATGAGATTAGATGAAAATCTCTGTGCTCTATCTTTGGGTAATTGGATTAATGGAATCCTCTAAGTACCTTAAGTATTATCAATTGGGATCAATAGAGCAACTGATGAACTCTGAAGAGATCAATTATTTTATTAAAAGACATATTGATATTTATTAGTTCAAGAGAGTATTTTAAGGTAACCCTGATAATTGATCAATTGGGTTGAGACGACAAAATATCAAGTTGGAGTTATTTTACCCCGTTGGATTATATTATATTATAAGTTCATATATATATATATATATATATATATATATTTGTTAGAAAGAAAGAAAAAGAAGAAGTTAGTAAGAAGAAGAAGAAGAAGAAGAGAAAGGCAGAGAAGAGAAAGGAAGAGAAGAGAAGAGGGAAATAGGAAGAAGAGAGAAAAGCCATGGATCATCTTCAATGTTCATCATCTTCTTCAACCTCCTCTTCGATTACCACGTGGTTTCTAGTTAGACACTCTAAGTTCTAGAATTAAGGATTTAGAACTTAGGTTAGATTTGAGAGAAAATGAAATCTAACGGATGAAATTCGATATAAATTGCGTAGTGTAGTTGTAAAATGCATGTGATCAATTGACGATACTTGTTTTGATGTTTGGAAATGATTGGGTATGGAAAAGATGAATTTTGGGTGGTGGGAACCCTAAGAAACGCAGCAGAAAATTCTGCGTCTGGGCGGCGCTTAGAGCGCCGGGCGACGCGGGCTTGCGCTGGGTAAAAGTGGAGAGGCGTAGCATAGAACGCTTATGTAACTTTTGAGTTTTGGATATGGGATTGACGCCGCTGCTTCGCCGGGCGAAGCACAGGCGAAGGGGGCACCGCCGGGCGAAATTTGTAGCGCCGAGCACTCCTGGGAATTTTCAATAATTCTGTTTTCTTTAAAAATCAGTAACTTTTGATCCATAATGTGGGATTCATTATTTAGTGGAAAATAAATGAATTAATGTTGATACGACATGTTGAAAATCCATATCTTTTGGATTATAAATTCGATCGAGGCATAGCGATAACCGTTGGAAAGCTGTGAAAATATCCTAGGGGATAAGAGTGAGAAATATTGATTTGTTACCCGATTAAAGGATCGGAGGGAAACCGAGAGTTATGTGTCTTATGATTGAATTATTATATGTGATTCTATTCTACAATGGTAATATGCTTTTGTATAACTTGTGATGGAATTATTATATGTAATTCAAAATGTGAAATTGTAATATGCTTTTCCTAATTGACGTTAAAATTGATTGAAAATAAATGTATGTTAAAAATATGAAATAGAAAGAGTGAGGAAACTTTAACCCATAACAACATAATAGTGGAACCTAGTAATGGCTAGGAATTGATGGAAACTATGTATGGCGACGCTCGTGCATTCGATGTAGAAAGGTGCATCCTTGACGAGTTCTGGCCTAGTGTAGATAACCTAGATGGCGATGCTTGGGCACTTGGTGTAGAAAGGTACATCCGTGATGAGTATTGGTCTAGGAGAGAGTGAACACT
This sequence comes from Lathyrus tuberosus, assembly GCA_022829125.1. Lineage (NCBI taxonomy): Eukaryota > Viridiplantae > Streptophyta > Magnoliopsida > Fabales > Fabaceae > Lathyrus > Lathyrus tuberosus. The sequence goes on along the minus strand of JALAZF010000137.1, from coordinate 6,870,125 downwards.
AGTATGGAACACGTGTATTTATTATGTTTAATTGATAAAGGCAAAAGAGGCCTAAAGGCTAATGTGGTCTAGAAATGTTGAATACAATTATGGTTGTATGTGAAATCACGAAATCGTAACCATTATATTATTATGTGCCATTTCATGAGTAACGAGCTCCTCTATAATGAATGCACAATTTCTTGGTAGGTTTGTTTCCCAATGTTATAGTACGAATGGAGCCTACGGGTAAAGAGACTTGTGACGGTGTACTGGCCGTGTGAAGTGATGATTTAAGGTGATAATGTGTCCCTTATTTCCGAATCCATTTCGTATGCCAAGAAATCTACGAGGGTCCATGACTCGTTCCTACTTCTAGACGTAGAAGAGGGCGGGAGAAAGGGGATGCCTTGACAAGGTTATCGATAAGTGAATATTTTGAGTAACGAGCTCAATAACATGTTTTCATATAGTGTAAATTTGTGTAGTCAACATCATTTCCCTTCCCCTTGACTTGAGTTAGGATTATTAGATCCCTGTAAAGCCGAGAGGGGAGATCTAAGGTTCGGGGGTTGATTACGCCTAGGGAAGGTATTAACACCCTAAACGTCCGTAGTACTCTACGGGAACCTCTTGCTTAAGTGTTATCTTATGTTTGCTAAAGGTTCTATGCTAAAGGTTTGAAACCCTAGGGGTTAGAATCTAAGTATACTCGATAAGGCATCGTACCTTACGCCTACGTATCCTCGGGTGTAGAATCAGAGTATGCGTAGTTCTACTTCTACTGAACTATTAACTATGGTCAATATTCAGAGGGGAAATGAGTACAACCTCATTGTAGAGTTTAAGAACTCTCTAAATCTAGTTGTAATGGACCTATGTTATGTTTTAGTCAGTGGGAAAAGTGATGATGAATATCACTAAGAGTTTAAGAACTCCTTCCTAAAGCTAGTTATGATTTCTATGGCTCTGATGAGGCCAAGAAATAAAGTTTTCTCCTAAGAGGTTACTTAGGTTAAGATGGGAGGTCAATGACTTATGAGTCAATATATTTCACCTTCCTTTGGAATGGGGGGAAAGATAACAGTTATAAAATTACTACGAGATAACAAGTTAAGTCAAATATGATGATACGAAAGACATGAATAAGATATGAGATGATAAAAAATCTATGATGTCAATACAAGGTTAGAACCACATATGTTGGACAAAGATTAAACATGATAGATAGAGATAACGTGGCAAGGTAAGTGCAACAAAACCTTCAAAAGGTACTACCAAATTTATCATGCATAAAGGTTTCAAAAATAAATATTTTTGTCAATCTTCTTTTATATCTAGAAAGTAGATTTAATTAGAAAATCATAGCAAAAAGAAGGGCAGAAAAAGGATTAAAAATGAATAAGTTATGTTATTTTGAAAATTAAAGCATAAACTAAAATAAAACAAATAAGTGATAAAAAAAAGAAATGGCAACCATGGGGATTTAACCTACGCCCTTGAATCAACCACACCAAACAATAGCCAACTGAGTTGCGCGCGCCATGTGAATAACATATGCAAGCAGTGAATAATATAACAAGGCAAGTGGAAAATCAGAAAAAAAAGCAAAAGGGTTGATCCGCAGGATCGAACCCAGGTATGGCACGCGAATGGTAATGGCAAGACAAGTGTGTGACCGTTGGGACGACATGTTTCATCCATACATAATACACTTCCATTTCCTTATAAACCAAAGCAGTTTCATGAAATGCATTAAATAAAAAAACAAAACGCGCGTACATGGATACTGAATGTAGCATAAAATCAATTGGTCATGGTATCACTAAACCCACAACACGACAAAACAAATATCAACACCCAATCAGAAGCCCGCATGGGAATAAAAAACATGCAGCAACATAAAAGCATCGTGTTTCAATATGAAACCTCAAAACAAACATCAGATTTTAAGCCCACACAAAACCCTCAATATGCAACCAAATATCATGAAATAAAATACTGAAATGAAGCATTCTACATGTAGAATATGATTGAGCCATTACCTATCATAGCTATTAACCACGACATGAGCAAAAACCAAAGCAAACACAGGTTCAAACCAAACTCAGTTTGGAGAAGGATGAGAAACCACCTTCTGTTTCAATTCTAAACCACCCTAATCCTCAACTGTTTTACAAAAACTCAAGAGTAACATGCTAGTGGGACAAGCTACCTCATTCACATGAACAACTTTAAACATACAGAGAAATATCATGTGAGCTAAAACAACATATTATCATCAAGCATATATTTCAACAAAAGAGTTAACACTATCATAAAGGAGCAAGGGTGTGTTAACAAAACAACAGAAATATAGGGTAACAAGTTATGAACCATTTAAAACAAAATATGAGCAAAGCAACAGTCATATACATAGATAGGAAACTTTAGCAAACAATTTAAACCACACACGAGTTAGAGATTTAATGCAAATAGCATATACAACAAGCTCATGCATATATTGAAACAAAACAAAAGGGCTTCACAGAGCCACATACACCTTCATATAAACTTATCATGCTTGTCTAAACAAAAACATAAACTCTAGCAAACTTAAGCAAGCTAAAAGAAAGAGAACCCTAACAGTAATGCTATCACACACACATGTATTCAAAATGACATTCCATTGTCCTCATGGTCAGGAAGACAAATATAGCATTTCATTTAGTAAGATTGACATGGAAGCACATATGCTAAGCAACATAAAAGAGAGGTAGAACCTCTTCATCAATTTAACAGAAAGTATATCAAGGTATAAACCAAGTGGACATCAGAGTTAACATGCAATACATATGATAAGAATGAACAAAGACATCAAGTTTCATTCATGCTTGGTTATGACAAAGAAAAGGTAAAAAAACTTACCTGAAGTCCAAGCACAAAAGAGCAAGAGTTCTCTTTTTACAGCTAGATTCTCCTTTTCACGAAGCAAGCTTTTTGCTCTTCAAAGTTTTATGAAATTTCCTTAGTTGAGGTGTCTTCTGAATTCTGGTTACTGAGGGTATTTGTAGGTATTGTCGTTCTTGATAGATGTCTTTTTTCTGAAGGAGAAGAGTTCCTTTTATAGAGAGTTTGGCTGGACAAAGAAGAGTGAATAACCAATGGACCAAGGATTTGTTTGTGAAGAGAAAATCGTGGAAAGGTTTGAGGAATATGGCTGTTTTGAACACAATCTTATGGAGCCAAGTGAAGTCTTCTCCTTTGCAACTAGGTCAGAAAAATATAGTGTGTTTTGGCTTGTATCTGATGGACCAAGGATGTGCACGAAATGCTCTTGGCAAGTTGCTTGTAAAAGTCAACTTGAAAGTACAAAAGGGAGTGTACTTTGCAGCTGACTTTTGGAGGATTTGGTGGAAAGCAAAAGGTTGGAAATGATGTGACGAGGGTCTGCAGATGTGTACTTGGAGAGAGAGTAGAAATTCAAATTCAAAGCTGAGATAGAACTTGGACAAAATCAGTTTCGAGTGCCCTTGTTCTACACATGAAATCTCTTAATTGTGTGATCCAAATTCCATGCTCTTTGGATCTAATGAAAGCTCTTGCATCATACTACAATGTTGATGTTCAAATGTAGTTGAATTGATGCCTTGAATTGGTAGAAAACTCCCTTACAAATCGTGTCCAACAAGGATGTGAAATGATTTAGAAAACTTTAGAATTCGACAACTTCAAGTGCCCTTCTTTGACAGTTCATAACTTGAGAATGGCTTACTCAAATGAGATGTTCCACATATGGTTGGAAAGCTCTCATCATGCTCTACAACTTTCATTTGGGGCCCAAATCTTGGACCCAAATGGAAATGGGTGAAAAATGGTGTCAAAGTCAAGAAAAAGAGTGATGAAAAGTGTTGAAATTTTTTTAAGTGTTTGGTCCAAATATCTTGCAAGCTTCATAACTCAAAAACCAAGCATTTTTAGAGGAAAAGTAATATGGAACAAATTAAAGATCTTGAAAAGAGCTTTCCAATGAGCTTTGAGTCACTTCATTTGGATGTGTGGTTTAGGAGTTATGGTCAAATCAAAATGTGCTATTAGGGGAAAAATCTCACATTTGACATCTTTCATGATCAAAACCTTACTTCTCTTGCAAGAAACCTCATGAAACTTGATCTTGATGCTTTGAATACCTCATGAGACATTCTATGATAATTAGAACCATTGACACTTCATTTGGACCAAAATTCCAAAGGATTAGGGTTTCAGTCAAAAAACTTAATTTTGACTGTGAATGCACTGAGGTCAGATCTTGTAAACTTGCTTCTTCCTTCTCATCTAAAGGTCTTAGGAGACTCTTGAGGATGTTGATAAACCAAAAGAATCAAAGAATTAGGGTTTGGGAGTTCATCTTGATGAAAACCAAAGTCACTGACTGACAGGTGTCACAGAAACCCTAATTTGGAGGTATAGAGAAGCTGAGGCTCAAACTTCTCTTGTTGAGGACCAATAGATCTTGGATTCTTTTTGAATGATGTCTCTTGGATGTAGATCACCTTAAGTGGTAAGTGAACCACACCAAATCTTGACTTGATAGAGCCAATTTCTCAGTGATTTATTCAGAACAAAACCCAAATTCCAAAGTTCCTGCACTGGAGATCTTTTATTGACTTGACTTGCTTCAAAACAACTTGTGGAGCTTCACAATGATGAACAAACCTAATTTGATCACAAGGAAACAAACTGCAAGATATGGGTTAGCTCAAACAATGCAGAGATGATTGACCTAAGATGCACAAATGAAGATGACATCTAAGGGTAAAAATTTAGGGTACAACACCTACATCCTGGGATTTCGGTTGCATACCTCTTCCTTACATCAACTACTACCTCATTCAACCTCATTCTAGGATTATTCTTCAAGCCATCAACAATGACCTTGGCAACACACTCAGGTCTAGCATTTCTATTAAAGAATTGTCCACCACACTTGTGTTTGGCAATCAAGGTTTTTATCCTAAAAGTGGTTGAGGTCAGAACCCTACTACACAACACTGTATAGTCACATTTCTTCTTGTCTTTGCACACAACCCTACATCTATTTTTATCATTTTTTTCAAAATTTACCTCCCTACCATTCAACACATTGTGTTCTAATATGGCATCCTTAAACTGCCTTAAGGATGAAAACTCCATCCCAACTTTGAACACATAATCCTTGCACAATAAATCTTCCTCACTATACCTCAAAACACAAGGCCTTTCATCACAACTATCATCATCCCCACCACTGTCCAGCTCATCAGTCAAGTATTCATCCTCAATAACATGTTCCTTTCCCAACTCCTCAGTTATAAATAACTTCTTCTCTTTCTCACTGTTGTTGCTTTCCACAGTTGCACCATCATCTTCTTTTTTATCTTCCCCAGCAACCCTATTAAGCAACACCTCATCAAGGCCTTCCTCAAACCCATCCATTCTCTCCTCCTCACTATCTTCAAAATGCACGTCTTCCACAGAGTCTTCATTAGACTCTTCAATTGATCTACTCTTGTTGTCAATGTCCTCCTCATATTTAGGTCCCTTTCCTTTCTCTCTAATCATCTCCATAGCTGTGTCTTCCCTTTGAACCCTATTTTCACAGTAAATTTCAATATCACACCTGTACTCTATGGCATACAAGGACAACTCAAACGCATCTCCATCATCCTTAAATAGTTTTAAGTCCTTCTCAAATGATCCTTCCTCGTGCTTCCACCACATCTTAACCAATGTGTGATCAAACTCAGGTACCAACTCCTTAACTAAGTCACAAGCCTAAAAAAAACTCCAAAAATCAAGATCCTAACCCTTAAACGCATAGACTTCCCCACCTTCGTATTTTAGGTTTGTGTCTTTTACAAATGACCCCTTTATGTAAAAAACAACAGTGAACTTATCCATAACTCTGTACACAATAGTTGCACCTAACTTTAATATTTACCGTTTCTGTACCAAACAAACGTAAACCTAATTTTACTACCCACAAAGTTTACTAACAATACCAACCAAAAACAAATATTGAAAGCAGGGGACCACCATTGAAAACATATATTAAACAGAACAAACTATGGACAATGGAAGACAAGGGACCACAAACAAAAATTTTCTCATTTAACAAACAATGAACAAACAATAGAACTATACAACCATCGTGGGTCCACTAAATCAAACTTCTCATTAAACAATAGAATAAACCAAACAATGACAGACAAATTCACTTACATGGGACCACTGCTGCGAAATGAAGTACACCTCCTTTGGGACCACTTCTGAGAGTTGCGAGTTGACGAACAAATTTCTTCTTCTTCTAGGGCACAATCTCTTTGACAAAGCAATGAACGACAATGACTCAAATTCCACTTTTTCTATTTCTCAAAAAATGACTTTTGAGCTTCTTTCAAAAATTGACTTTAGAGTTTCTTTAATCAGAAAATACACCGTGGCCTAATAAGTTTAAACAATTAATCACACAAGGCATGCCAGGGACTAAACTTTAAAGTTGGGTTATTTTCAGGGACCTAATACTTATTTAAGCCTAAAAAAATGTATATTATGATTATCATAATAATAATAATAAATGGAAAAAATATACAATTTTATTTAAATTTGTTGAAAATAGTACAATTTTCCATTAGACTGGCTGTGTGAAAAACCTATTGAATTTAGTCCAAATGTGAAATTTTTTTTTTGAGTAAGTTTGAAATTTACTAATATAACATTAATAACCTTCTATTTTTCATTATCATAAATGCAAAAGAATAGCAACTTCTTATTATTAATATGATGGTATAATAAGATAAAAAATATTCAAATTATGTTAAAAATAAAAGTGAGACATTTTCTCATGGATATAACAACACTTAGACATATTTGATGGAAACTATGTATATTCAACAATGTATAATGCCTTTTTCATGAAAATTGCCAAAATTGGTTAAGTATTAAGGTTATTAAACCGATTCAAAAGAAAAACAAAAGGCCACTACAAATTTAAACATCAATTTTCCTTTGTATAGAAGCACTAACAAATGTAGTTTGATCCTTGGCCACATATAAGATACTCTCACAATCTTTTACTCTTTCGTAGGAACTACAAGTTGAAGAAAATAAAATTTATGGTCAGCATGTAAGGAATATAAATATATAACATACATAATACACCTTAGAATAAAGGGAGCACTTGGATTCCCTCACCACTCACCACTTACACTTGGCTATCTACAAATTTAGTTTTTGATTTGATCTTCAACCATAGAATTTGATAAGATAGGAGATGTTGACCGTCTCATCTTTTAAACTTCATTTTAGAATTTGTGGTGTAAGAAAGAAATTAAAAAGGAAGCGAAAGGCATGAGAGCATGTGTCTAACATGTGAATGAAAAAGACATATTATACTAAAAAAAAGGCTATAACATGAACATCTAGCATGCAGTTTAGTTTTGGTTTGATATTTAAGAAAACAAAAATAACTCATTAATTAAAAAAGGTTAATTGGAATATAATGGCAGTATAAAACTTACATTGTTGTTCAATTAGAATGAATCATTTTAACATATAAATATGAAATTAAAAGTAGGGATAAATATACTCCACCCCCTGCCAAAGTAGTGAGTTTTGTTTTTGCCCCCTTGAAGTTTGTTTTTGATCCCCCTCAACAAATCAAGATTCCATTTTCCCACACCCCTCATGCTGGCTGTTCCATGGAATCTTCCTATGTGGCATGGAATGCATGGTTGAGTTGAAATTAATTTGCTGACTGGATTCCAAATTGTTGTAAATGCTAAAAGAAATTAAAAAAACCTGCGCCATCTTCATCTAGGGCTCACTTCTCCTTCTTCTCCTTCTTCAACAAACATGCACCATCTTCATCTAGGGCTCACTTCTCCTTCTTCAACAAACCTGCGCCATATTCATCTAGGGCTCACTTCTTCTTCTTTACTTTCTTCACCATGTTTGGAAGCAAATGCAGTTCAAGCAGAAACCCAAGTTCAATCGATTTTCATGGGTTACTCAGATGTGGATGCAACAGTGCGATGAAGATGTGGGTCTCTAACACAGCTCAAAATTGCAATAGGAAGTTTTGGAGATGTAGAAACACATCGGTAAGAATTTTGGTTTGGTGTATGTTGGGTTAAGTAGGAAAATGTTATTGTTTGTGTTAACCATTTTTTACATGTTCAATGTTGATGTAGAATAACCCACCTTAGAGCATAACATCAAAAAACCACATTTAGCCTTACATTCCACCCTCACTCTATAGGTCTCATTTTTCACAAAGGTAATTTCCCTACCATTCAAAACTAACCACTCACGGATTGCCTCTCTAAAGTCATCTAGAGAATTGAATTGCATTCCCCACTTAAACTTAAATTTCTTATTAAGATCCTCTTTCCTATACTTCTCAAACTTATTCTTTTTCTCATTTTCAGAGGCATCTGGATCAGAACTATCTAGTTCTTCTCTAACATAGTCATCATCTTCCCATTTTGTCTTGCTGGATCCAGTTAACAAACCAACCACTATTGGTTCTTCTCTTATGGGAATAGTCACATCAATCCCTTCAAATCCATCTAAAATAGCAGTGGTTCTATCATCTTCACTATCATTCAAAGCTTCTACTTCCTCTACCTCACTTTCATCTGACTCAACCTTTTCATTCACACACTTAGGGTACCTAACTGAGAGGTCATTACTTATGCATTCATGTTCCAAAAACAATTCCCCATCTACTTTCATGGCACAACAATAGTGAGCTAAGTCATACGCAACATCATCGTTTCTAATCTGGAAAAAATCTTCATCTATATCAAGTATTTTGGTCCAAATACGATAACTCCCTTCTAAGTAACCCCACCCTTTAACTAACTCACGCGCGGTACAGAAACTCCATTTCTCAAAATGTATTGCAGAAACTAGAGTAGAAACCCCACCCCTATAGATAACATCACCATCAGACAACCTCACAAACTCTCCACCATGATTAAAGACCACATTGAACAGTTGTTTGTTCTGAGAAAAAAAACGCAAAATCAATACAGCTCTTACATGATTGGCGTAAAAACGAAGAGAAAACAAACTTACCAGTGACGAATCCTCTCCGTCTTGGCCGCTAACCACCATTGTCTTCGTCTTCTCCGATGTCTTCCTCCTCTATTTTCGCTTCATTCGCGCCGTGGAAATCCCCAAATTCCTAACCCTAGCTTTTCACGGGGGTAACTCAAAATAATGTAACTAGATTAAATGACATGGAAAATTAATTCCAACTCAACCATGCATTCATGCCACATAGGAAGATTCCATGGAACAGTCAGCATGAGGGGTGTGCGAAAATGGAATCTTGATTTGTTGAGGGGGCCGGGGGATCAAAAAAACAAAACTTCAAGGGGGAAAAAACAAATCTCGTTACTTTCGCAGGGGGTGAAGTATATTTATCCCTTAAAAGAAAAAATTAAAGTATAATTAAACCAATTTAAAAACTACTTCCATTTTTTTTTTCTCTTTTCAGGTTTCAAAATAATTCATTCTAATTGGATGACAATGTAAAATAACTTTACACTAACCGTATATTTCAACCAATACTAAGATAAAATCACTTAAAAGAAATTAACTTGGAATCCGCAAGATTGATACATGACAATTTTTAGTGTTGTTGTTGAGGACCGACAAAATTTCTCTTTATATTAAATTTAATTTTTAGTATGGATTACAATTTTTTTGCTCTGTGATATTTTTTTTTATTATTTTAGTATATACAAATAAAAATTGATTTTAATTTATTTTTTATTATTTAGTTTTATTTTTATCTTTAATTTAATTTTAATTTCTTTTCTCGTTTTTTCTATTTATTTATTTTTGACTTCATAACTTCTTCTATGTCATAAATTGCTATTACTTAATTGTCTTAGATTTATAATCATGTATTGTCTTAAATCAATATCACATTCATCTCCTGTGTGCTAGTCATCTAGTTCAAAGTGGTGATGTGTGTCGTTTTGTGAATGAATTTCATCCGATTGCTCTTTTACTTAAGGCGGTTACTGCTTCCTTTTTTACATTGATCCCTAAGGTGGACAATCCGAGTGTTTTGGAGGAGTTTACGTCGATTTGTCTCATCGGTAACCTTTACATGATTATTTCCAAATTGCTTTCCATTCGGTTGAGACGTGTTATCGGTAAGCTTGTTTCTTCTTGTCAATCAACATTTGTTCCTAATAGGAATATGATGGATGGTGTGTTAACTGTTAATGAAATCATGGATTTTGCCAAGAAGAATAAGAATGAGTGTATGTTGGTTAAGGTGGATTTTGAAAAGGCGTATGGTTGCGTTTCTTGGAATTTTTTTGAGAGAAATGTTGGTTACTATGGGTTTTGGTGATCGTTGGATGGGTTGGATGGAAGCGTTGATTTTCAATAGTTCCTTGTCCATTTTAGTGAACGGTAGTCCTACCAGTGATTTCGTAATTTTTAGGGGTCTTCGTCAAGGGGATCGGCTTTCGCCGTTTCTCTTTTTGTTGGCGGCAGAGGGTTTAACATCTATGGTGAAGAAGGCCTTTTTCTAGGGGGATTTTGAGGGGTTTCAGTTTGGCGACAATGTTCATTTTGAGGTTCTTTAATTTGTGGACGATACTTTGTTGATAGGCGATGGATCTTGATTAAAATTTTGGAGTATCAAGGCAATTCTTAAAGGGTTTGAATTGGTTTCCGGGTTGCGTGTTAACCTTTGCCAAAGTTGTCTTGTGGGAATCAATTTGGATTCTTACATTGTGCAAGCCGCGACGTCTTTTCTTAATTGTGAGATTGGAAACTCAAAGTTTCAGTTTCTTGGTATTCCCGTCGGTATCAATCCTAGAAGAAAGGAGGTGTGGTTGTCAATGGTGTCCAAATTGAAAAGAAGATTATCATCATGGAAGTATAAAAAGCTTTCTTTAGGAGGAAAAGTTGTCCTTTGTAACGGCTTGTATAATAAATACCTAGAATATGACTATACAAGCATTTTATTTGGTACTGACACCATCACAAGTGCCTAATGGCATAATTCACATACTTGACCATTTCTAAAAACATAATACAATCTATGGTACAAGATATAGAAACTAGCCAAAACAAAATCTAAGAATAAGGTACAATATTCCTCATTGTACAAGAAAATAATACACAGCGGAATAAGCTCAACTAAGCTTCTCTTGAAACATCCAAGCATAGCTCCACTTGTAAATCAAACCTGCAAACAATGCCTGAAAAATAACAACAATAATGGAGTGAGATATTAAATCTCAGTGAGTTCCCTATCTTATGGATTCTCTCGGCTTTACAGGGTTCTATCAATCCTAACTCAAGTCAAAGGGGAAGGGAAATGACCTTGAGTTCACAATCTCACACTATATGGAAACATGTTCATGAGTTCACCAACTCACAATATCACTAATCGATAACCTTACCAAGGAATCCCTTTTTCCCGCCCGCTTCTACATCTAGAAGTCGACTTAAGTCATGGATCCTTGTAACTTACTTGACATACGACATGGATTCGGGTTCTACGGGCCATTAACCGATATGAACCGTCACTTCACACGGGCCATTAACCCTGCGAACCCAGAAATTCCAGCAGCGCTAAAATAGGTCAATTGGGGCCAAAAACTCTCATTTCTTCACCCAAAATACTTCCAACTCATACTCTATCAACCCCAATCATAACCCAACTATACTACACATTTTATATCGCATTTCATCCGTTAGATTTCATTGATTTATCCGTTTAATTATTTTCTCTCAAATCTAACCTAAGTTCTAAACTTATATTTCTAGAACTTAAAGTAGAACCCCCCTTAGAGATAGAAGAGGAGTTTGAAGAAGATGATGAATATTGAAGATGATCCATGAGATTTTCTTCTTCATCCATGGCTTTTTCCTCTTTCCCTCTTCTCTTCTCTTCCTTCTCTCTTTTCTCGGGTTTTCTTCTTTTTCTTCTTCTCACCCACATTTTATTTATTTTTCTTAAAATATATATATATATATATATATATATATATATATATATATATATATATATATATATATATATATATATATATATATATATATAATACTTATTGTATAATATAATCCAACCGGGTAAAATATCTCCGATCGATACTTTATTGTCTCACACCAATTGATCAATTATTAGAGTTACTTTAAAACCCTTTCTCGAATTAAAATAATTGATCTGTCTCTTAGATAAATAATTGGTCTCTTCAGTGTTCACTTGTTGCTCTATTGATCCCAATTGATAATACTTAAAGTACTTAGAGGATTCCATTAATCTAATTATCCAAAGATAGAGTACACAAAAACTCATCGGATCTCATCTGATATCCAATTGAGCATTTAGATAATATGGGGTATTACACTCCCCCCCTTAAATTGAAATTCGCCTCCGAATTTCCTCTACTCAATAATAACCATAACTTGTATCGCTGTCTTAGATCCACACTTAACTTTAGTTCCATTAGAATTTCTGACGTAATCCAATTCCAAATTGACTTCATAGACCACATCCTTATTTCACAAACTAACAACCTCACGTCCGTTGTCATACTCTTGTTCCAATATTTGGTTAACTCTAACTTTGCTTCTCCTCAATTCATCTGTTGTTTTATGCAAAAGACTTGGTCGCATTTTACCTTCAGAAAGAATGTACCATTCCATATTCCTCTACTGAGTCACAAACAAAATCGGAACACCTTATCTTGGTTCAGGATAACAAACACTCATCAAATTCTCACGAGGTAATTCGATGATTCCTTAACTTCATGCCATCATTGACGATTTATTTTTTTATAAATATTTCAACGTTAAAAACCACTTCATAAATAGTCAAACGACTTCATTACCAGTTTCTTCTGGCCTGATGCTGTACATGGTAACCATTACATCCAATATTTCATCTCTTTCGTATCACACCGAAAGGTAACACACTTAGAACAAGATCTTCTCATTTCCATACTTATGAGTAACAATCTTCCAAATTCCCATTATTCTGACTGAACTCTTTCATTTGACACCTTCCACTGTGCAATCCAAAATCCATCAATGGAATGCCATGAATTCTCAAGCACTACCAGGTAGATAATAGTCGGTGGAGAAACACACTTATCCACTGGGGTCCTTATTAACCAACGGTACAAGAAACTTACTGACGTCCTATGTGTTGCGGTGAAAATAGGATAGCAAGCTATTAATTAACTCGCATCATTTTCTTTTACAACCAACTTTGATTTATCCAAAGGAAAGGTTCAAGATCGAAGAAAACCTAAAGGGGGTAGATCTAAGGTTCGGGGGTTGGTTATACAAAGGGAAGGTATTAGCACCCTAAGTATCTGTAGTACTCTACAGGAACCTCTTGTTTTAATTTGTGTTATGTTATGTTTGCTTGCTAAGGGAAATCTGTACTAAGGTAAAGACCTAAGGGTATGTACATTAAGTTTTGCTCGCCAAGACATCGCATCTTGTGCCTACGTATCTGACTGAAGAATCAGAGCAACCGTAGTTCACCTAACTAAGGGTGAAAGAAAAGGAAACATTGACTATGGCCAACGTTCCAAAGGGAATGAGCATAAGCTCACGTAGAGTCCACGATAACTCTCTAAGTCTACGTTATGAAGGGAGGAAGTGAATTCTCATGATAGTGACAACCACACAGAGTTCATGATAACTCTGTAAGTCTGAGTAAAAGGTAAAGTGAGTTCTCATGATAGTGAGAATCACATGCAATTCATGATAACTCCATCCTATTACTAAACTATGAGGGAAATGGCTCTTATGAGGCCAATGATGAAATGGGAAAGGTTTGTGACTTAGGAGTCAAAGTAAAGATCTTTCATTTGGAAGGAGGGTCAAGTGTGAACAATCATGAATATGATATAAACAGTGTGAATATGAACAAAGATATAATCTAGATAATATGAACAGGATATGAACATGAATATGATCAAGATAGAATGAACAAGATATGAACATGGTATATACAGTGACATCAAAGTCAAGTGATAATAAATCAAAGACTGATAGTATCCACATAGTATCATGTTAACATGCTAAAAAAACAATGTCAGGCAAACATATATACATGCAGACATAAAAAATGCATAAATGTAAATGAGCAAGAGATAGAAAGATCTGACCAGAATAGTGCATAAACACTTCCCACTGATGGGCCACTGACCAGCCAAGCAAGATCCGAAGACCAGAATACCAACTCCAAGAGCATAAGGTAAAATTTGGGGTACAACAGTTGCCCCTATTTAAATATCTTTACCAGATGGCTCGAGGGATTGAAATCCTCGGGACATCAAGGTAAAAGGTATTTAAATATAGCAAACCAAAAATTTTGCCCTTAGATAGAATGCAGATGCTAAGGACAAGCAACAGACATGCAAATGCTGACATGCCATGAACTTATAGTATGAAGCCATGATAGTGCAAAGATGCAGACAAACAAGACACCGAAGGATCAGGAGCTACCAGACACAGGTGAGCTTCACTGGGGAAGCATGAAGGTTAGTATCCATGAGGTAAACTCACTGGGGATACAAGCTAACAGACAAAAGAGACTCACTGGGGAGACTCCACGGAAACACTGGGGATAGAAAAACTGAGGGGAAACCCTACAAGTTCTTACTGGAGATAGGACACCAAAGAGGTGTTCTCCACTCGGGAAAGATCCAGGGAGGTAGACGATGCGGTTTAAAAGTAACCGGACGATACTGGGGAAAAGACACATTCTTACCGGGCATGAAACCAGAAAGAAGACATGATCACCACAGGGGATCAGTTTGAAATAAAAGGATAGACATCCTACAAAGATTTTCTGGGGATTTCCTATACTGAAGAGTTCAAACGGGATCTTCAAGAAAATCCAGAACAGACAGAGGTAAACTCTGCGTCAGATGATGAAAGGTGACTGGACCTTTTGGCTGTGAATGAGGTTAATGAATAAAAAATGTACCAGAACTGGTTGAGATTACAAATATGATTCCGTTTATGGAGGATGCCAGCTATGACTGGACTTTAGGTTCAAGCTTGACACGATTCAAGCAGGAACAAACTGAAATAAAAGCCTAAGGTGACTCGATTCAAACCAAAGACGGTGCCAATGATAATTGGACTTTGGGTTCAAGTTTGACACGATTCAAACAGGAACGGGATCTTAAAACAAGAGACAATGTTCGACACGATTCTCTCAAGGACTCGATTCAGGTTTGACACGATTCAACCTCATTCTAGGATTATTCTTCAAGCCATCAACAATGACCCTGGCAACCCACTCAGCTCTAGCATTTCTATTAAAGAATTGTCCACCACACTTGTGTTTGGCAATCAAGGTTTTTATTCTAAAAGTGGTTGAGGTCAGAACCCTACTACACAACACTGTATAGTCACATTTCTTCTTGTCTTTGCACACAACCCTACATCTATTTTTATCATTTTTTTCAAACTTTACCTCCCTACCATTCAACACATTGTGTTCTAATATAGCATCCTTAAACTGCCTTAAGGATGAAAACTCCATCCCAACTTTGAACACATAATCCTTGCACAATGAATCTTCCTCACTATACCTCAAAACACAAGGCCTTTCATCACAACTATCATCATCCCCACCACTGTCCAGCTCATCAGTCAAGTATTCATCCTCAATAACATGTTCCTTTCCCAACTCCTCAGTTATAAATAACTTCTTCTCTTGCTCACTGTTGTTGCTTTCCACAGTTGCACCATCATCTTCTTTTTTATCTTCCCCAGCAACCCTATTAAGCAACACCTCATCAAGGCCTTCCTCAAACCCATCCATTCTCTCCTCCTCACTATCTTTAAAATGCACGTCTTCCACAGAGTCTTCATCAGACTCTTCAATTGATCTACTCTTGTTGTCAATGTCCTCCTCATATTTAGGTCCCTTTCCTTTCTCTCTAATCCTCTCCATAGCTGTGTCTTCCCTTTGAACCCTATTTTCACAGTAAATTTCAATATCACACCTGTACTCCATGGCATACAAGGACAACTCTAACTCATCTCCATCATCCTTAAATAGTTTTAAGTCCTTCTCAAATGATCCTTCCTCGTGCTTCCACCACATCTTAACCAATGTGTGATCAAACTCAGGTACCAACTCCTTAACTAAGTCACAAGCCTCAAAGAAACTCCAAAAATCAGGATCCTGACCCTTAAATGCATAGACTTCCCCACCTTCGTATTTTAGGTTTGTGTCTTTTACAAATGACCCCTTTATGTAAAAAACAACAGTGAACTTATCCATAACCATGTACATAACAGTTACACCTAACTTTAATATTTACCGTTTCTGTACCAAACAAACGTAAACCTAATTTTACTACCCACAAAGTTTACTAACAATACCAACTAAAAACAAATATTGAAAGCAGGGGACCACCATTGAAAACATATATTAAACAGAATAAACTATGGACAATGGCAGACAAGAGACCACAAACAAATTTTTTCTCATTTAACAAACAATGAACAAACAATAGAATAATACAACCATCGAGAGTCCACTAAATCAAACTTCTCATTAAACAATAGAACAAACCAAACAATGACAGACAAATTCACTTACATGGGACCACTGCTGCGAAATGAAGTACACCTCCTTTGGGACCACTTCTGAGAGTTGCGAGTTGACGAACAAATTTCTTCTTCTGCTAGGGCGCAATCTCTTTGACAAAGCAATGAACGACAATGACTCAAATTCCACTTTTTCTATTTCTCAAAAAATGACTTTTGAGCTTCTTTCAAAAATTGACTTTAGAGTTTCTTTAATCAGAAAATACACCGTGGCCTAATCAGTTTAAACAATTAATCACACAAGGCATGCCAGGTTATCCTCCGTTAGTGGAAACTAACGGGAGGGACTAGACTTAGGGACGGAAATATTTGGGAGGACCAAAGTTTGAAGAAATTTTTTTTAGGGACTAAACTTCAAAGTTGGGTTATTTTCAGGGACCTAATACTTATTTAAGCCTAAAAAATATGTATATTATGATTATCATAATAATAATAAATGGAAAGAATATACAATTTTATTTAAATTTGTTGAAAATAGTACAATTTTCCATTAGACTGGCCTGTGTGAAAAACCTATTGAATTCAGTCCAAATGTGAAAAATTTTTTTTGAGTAAGTTTGAAATTTACTAATATAACATTAATAACCTTCTATTTTTCATTATCATAAATGCAAAAGAATAGCAACTTCTTATTATTAATATGATGGTATAATAAGATAAAAAATATTCAAATTATGTTAAAAATAAAAGTGAGACATTTTCTCATGGATATAACAACACTTAGACATATTTGATGGAAACTATGTATATTCAACAATGTATAATGCCTTTTTCATGAAAATTGCCAAAATTGGTTAAGTATTAAGGTTATTAAACCGATTCAAAAGAAAAACAAAAGGCCACTACAAATTTAAACATCAATTTTCCTTTGTATAGAAGCACTAACAAATGTAGTTTGATCCTTGGCCACATATAAGATACTCTCACAATCTTTTACTCTTTCGTAGGAACTACAAGTTGAAGAAAATAAAATTTATGGTCAGCATGTAAGGAATATAAATATATAACATACATAATACACCTTAGAATAAAGGGAGCACTTGGATTCCCTCACCACTCACAACTTACACTTGGCTATCTACAAATTTAGTTTTTGATTTGATCTTCAACCATAGAATTTGATAAGATAGGAGATGTTGACCGTCTCATCTTTTAAACTTCATTTTAGAATTTGTGGTGTAAGAAAGAAATTAAAAAGGAAGAGAAAGGCATGAGAGCATGTGTCTAACATGTGAAAGAAAAAGACATATTATACTAAAAAAAGGCTATAACATGAACATCTAGCATGTAGTTTAGTTTTGGTTTGATATTTAAGAAAACAAAAATAACTCATTAATTAAAAAAGGTTAATTGGAATATAATGGCAGTATAAAACTTACATTGTTGTTCAATTAGAATGAATCATTTTAACATATAAATATGAAATTAAAAGTAGGGATAAATATACTCCACCCACTGCCAAAGTAGCGAGTTTTATTTTTGCCCCCTTGAAGTTTTTTTTGATCCATACTAAAAATTAAATTTAATATAAAGAGAAATTTTGTTGGTCCTCAACAACAACACTAAAAATTGTCATGTATCAATCTTGCGGATTCCAAGTTAATTTCTTTTAAGTGATTTTATCTTATTATTGGTTGAAATATACGGTTAGTGTAAAGTTATTTTACATTGTCATCCAATTAGAATGAATTATTTTGAAACCTGAAAAGAGAAAAAAAAAATGGAAGTAGTTTTTAAATTGGTTTAATTATACTTTAATTTTTTCTTTTAAGGGATAAATATACTTCACCCCCTGCGAAAGTAACGAGATTTGTTTTTTCCCCCTTGAAGTTTTGTTTTTTTTATTCCCCGGCCCCCTCAACAAATCAAGATTCCATTTTCCCACACCCCTCATGCTGACTGTTCCATGGAATCTTCCTATGTGGCATGGAATGCATGGTTGAGTTGGAATTAATTTGCTGACTGGATTCCAAATTGTTGTAAATGCTAAAAGAAATTAAAAAAACCTGCGCCATCTTCATCTAGGGCTCACTTCTCATTCTTCTCCTTCTTCAACAAACATGCACCATCTTCATCTAGGGCTCACTTCTCCTTCTTCAACAAACCTGCGCCATCTTCATCTAGGGCTCACTTCTTCTTCTTTACTCTCTTCACCATGTTTGGAAGCAAATGCAGTTCAAGCAGAAACCCAAGTTCAATCGATTTTCATGGGTTACTCAAATGTGGATGCAACAGTGCGATGAAGATGTGGGTCTCTAACACAGCTCAAAATTGCAATAGGAAGTTCTGGAGATGTAGAAACACATCGGTAAGAATTTTGGTTTGGTGTATGTTGGATTAAGTAGGAAAATGTTATTGTTTGTGTTAACCGTTTTTTACATGTTCAATGTTGATGTAGAATGGCCCACCTTAGAGCATAACATCAAAAAACCACATTTAGCCTTACATTCCACCCTCACTCTATAGGTCTCATTTTTCACAAAGGTAATATCCCTACCATTCAAAACTGACCACTCACGGATTGCCTCTCTAAAGACATCTAGAGAATTGAATTGCATTCCCCACTTAAACTTAAATTTCTTATTAAGATCCTCTTTCCTATACTTCTCAAACTTATTCTCTTTCTCATTTTCAGAGGCATCTGGATCAGAACTATCTAGTTCTTCACTAACATAGTCATCATCTTCCCATTTTGTCTTGCTGGATCCAGTTAACAAACCAACCACTATTGGTTCTTCTCTTATGGGAATAGTCACATCAATCCCTTCAAATCCATCTAAAATAGCAGTGGTTCTATCATCTTCACTATCATTCAAAGCTTCTACTTCCTCTACCTCACTTTCATCTGACTCAACCTTTTCATTTACACACTTAGGGTACCTAACTGAGAGGTCATTACTTATGCATTCATGTTCCAAAAACAATTCCCCATCTACTTTCATGGCACAACAATAGTGAGCTAAGTCATACGCAACATCATCGTTTCTAATCTGGAAAAAATCTTCATCTATATCAAGTATTTTGGTCCAAATACGATAACTCCCTTCTAAGTAACCCCACCCTTTAACTAACTCACGCGCGGTACAGAAACTCCATTTCTCAAAATGTATTGCAGAAACTAGAGTAGAAACCCCACCCCTATAGATAACATCACCATCAGACAACCTCACAAACTCTCCACCATGATTAAAGACCACATTGAACAGTTGTTTGTTCTGAGAAAAAAAAATGCAAAATCAATACAGCTCTTACATGATTGGCGTAAAAACGAAGAGAAAACAAACTTACCAGTGACGAATCCTCTCCGTCTTGGCCGCTAACCACCATTGTCTTCGTCTTCTCCGATGCCTTCCTCCTCTATTTTCGCTTCATTCGCGCCGTGGAAATCCCCAAATTCCTAACCCTAGCTTTTCACGGGGGTAACTCAAAATAATGTAACTAGATTAAATGACAAGGAAAATTAATTCCAATTCAACCATGCATTCATGCCACATAGGAAGATTCCATGGAACAGTCAGCATGAGGGGTGTGCGAAAATAGAATCTTGATTTGTTGAGGGGGCCGGGGAATAAAAAAAACAAAACTTCAAGGGGGAAAAAACAAATCTCGTTACTTTCGCAGGGGGTGAAGTATATTTATCCCTTAAAAGAAAAAATTAAAGTATAATTAAACCAATTTAAAAACTACTTCCATTTTTTTTTTTCTCTTTTCAGGTTTCAAAATAATTCATTCTAATTGGATGACAATGTAAAATAACTTTACACTAACCGTATATTTCAACCAATAATAAGATAAAATCACTTAAAAGAAATTAACTTGGAATCCGCAAGATTGATACATGACAATTTTTAGTGTTGTTGTTGAGGACCAACAAAATTTCTCTTTATATTAAATTTAATTTTTAGTATGGATTACAATTTTTTTGCTCTGTGATATTTTTTTTTTATTATTTTAGTATATACAAATAAAAATTGATTTTAATTTATTTTTTATTATTTAGTTTTATTTTTATCTTTAATTTAATTTTAATTTCTTTTCTCGTTTTTTCTATTTATTTATTTTTGACTTCATAACTTCTTCTATGTCATAAATTGCTATTACTTAATTGTCTTAGATTTATAATCATGTATTGTCTTAAATCAATACCACATTCATCTCCTGTGTGCTAGTCATCTAGTTCAAAGTGGTGATGTGTGTCGTTTTGTGAATGAATTTCATCCGATTGCTCTTTTACTTAAGGAGGTTACTGCTTCCTTTTTTACATTGATCCCTAAGGTGGACAATCCGAGTGTTTTGGAGGAGTTTACGTCGATTTGTCTCATCGGTAACCTTTACATGATTATTTCCAAATTGCTTTCCATTCGGTTGAGACGTGTTATCGGTAAGCTTGTTTCTTCTTGTCAATCAGCATTTGTTCCTAATAGGAATATGATGGATGGTGTGTTAACTGTTAATGAAGTCATGGATTTTGCCAAGAAGAATAAGAAGGAGTGTATGTTGGTTAAGGTGGATTTTGAAAAGGCGTATGGTTGCGTTTCTTGGAATTTTTTTTAGAGAAATGTTGGTTACTATGGGTTTTGGTGATCGTTGGATGGGTTGGATGGAAGCGTTGATTTTCAATAGTTCCTTGTCCATTTTAGTGAACGGTAGTCCTACCAGTGATTTCGTCATTTTTAGGGGTCTTCGTCAAGGGGATCGGCTTTCGCCGTTTCTCTTTTTGTTGGCAGCAGAGGGTTTAACATCTATGGTGAAGAAGGCCTTTTTCTTGGGGGATTTTGAGGGGTTTCAGTTTGGCGACAATGTTCATTTTGAGGTTCTTTAATTTGTGGACGATACTTTGTTGATAGGCGATGGATCTTAATTAAATTTTTGGAGTATCAAGGCAATTCTTAGAGGGTTTGAATTGGTTTCCGGGTTGCGTGTTAACCTTTGCAAAAGTTGTCTTGTGGGAATCAATTCGGATTCTTCCATTGTGCAAGCCGCGACGTCTTTTCTTAATTGTGAGACTGGAAACTCAAAGTTTCAGTTTCTTGGTATTCCCGTCGGTATCAATCCTAGAAGAAAGGAGGTGTGGTTGTCAATGGTGTCCAAATTGAAAAGAAGATTATCATCATGGAAGTATAAAAAACTTTCTTTAGGAGGAAAAGTTGTCCTTTGTAACGGCCTGTATAATAAATATCTAGAATATGACTATACAAGCATTTTATTTGGTACTGACACCATCACAAGTGCCTAATGGTATAATTCACATACTTGACCATTTCTAAAAACATAATACAATCTATGGTACAAGATATAGAAACTAGCCAAAACAAAATCTAAGAATAAGGTACAATATTCCTCATTGTACAAGAAAATAATACACAGCGGAATAAGCTCAACTAAGCTTCTCTTGAAACATCCAAGCATAGCTCCACTTGTAAATCAAACCTGCAAACAACGCCTGAAAAATAACAACAACAATGGAGTGAGATATTAAATCTCAGTGAGTTCCCTATCTTATGGATTCTCTCGGCTTTACAGGGTTCTATCAATCCTAACTCAAGTCAAAGGGGAAGGGAAATGACTTTGAGTTCACAATCTCACACTATATGGAAACATGTTCATGAGTTCACCAACTCACAATATCACTAATCGATAACCTTACCAAGGCATCCCCTTTTCCCGCCCGCTTCTACATCTAGAAGTCGACTCAAGTCATGGATCCTTGTAACTTACTTGACATACGACATGGATTCGGGTTCTACGGGCCATTAACCGATATGAACCGTCACTTCACACGGGCCATTAACCCTGCGAACCCAGAAATTCCAGCAGCGCTAAAATAGGTCATTTGGGGCCAAAAACTCTCATTTCTTCACCCAAAATACTTCCAACTCATACTCTATCAACCCCAATCATAACCCAACTATACTACACATTTTATATCGCATTTCATCCGTTAGATTTCATTGATTTATCCGTTTAATCATTTTCTCTCAAATCTAACCTAAGTTCTAAACTTATATTTCTAGAACTTAAAGTGTCTAACTAGAACCCCCCTTAGAGATAGAAGAGGAGTTTGAAGAAGATGATGAATATTGAAGATGATCCATGAGATTTTCTTCTTCTTCCATGGCTTTTTCCTCTTTCCCTCTTCTCTTCTCTTCGTTATCTCTTTTCTCTGTTTTCTTCTTTTTCTTCTTCTCACCCACTTTTTATTTCTTTTTCTTAAAATATATATATATATATATATATATATATATATATATATATATATATATATATATATATATATATATATATATAATACTTATTATATAATATAATCCAACCGGGTAAAATATCTCCGATCGATACTTTATCATCTCACACCAATTGATCAATTATTAGAGTTACTTTAAAACCCTTTCTCGAATTAAAATAATTGATCTGTCTCTTAGATAAATAATTGATCTCTTCAGAGTTCACTTGTTGCTCTATTGATCCCAATTTATAATACTTAAAGTACTTAAAGGATTCCATTAATCCAATTATCCAAAGATAGAGTACACAAAAACTCACCGAATCTCATCTGATATCCAATTGAGCATTTAGATAATATGGGGTATTACACTCTCCCCCCCTTAAATTGAAATTCGCCCCCGAATTTCCTCTACTCAATAATAACCATAACTTGTATCGCTGTCTTAGATCCACACTTAACTTTAGTTCCATTAGAATTTCTGACGTAATCCAATTCCAAATTGACTTCATAGACGACATCCTTATTTCACAAACTAACAACCTCACGTTCGTTCTCATAGACCACATCCTTATTTCAGAAAGAATATACCATTCCATATTCCTCTACTGAGTCACAAACAAAATCGTAACACCTTATCTTGGTTCAGGATAACAAACACTCATCAAATTCTCACGAGGTAATTCGATGATTCCTTAACTTCATGCCATCATTGACGATTTATTTTTTTATAAATCTTTCAACGTTAAAAACCACTTCATAAATAGTCAAACGACTTCATTACTAGTTTCTTCTGGCCTGATGCTGTACATGGTAACCATTACATCCAATATTTCATCTCTTTCGTATCACACTGAAAGGTAACACACTTAGAACAAGATTTTCTCATTTCCATACTTATGAGTAACAATCTTCCAAATTCCCATTATTCTGACTGAACTCTTTCATCTGACACCTTCCATTGTGCAATCCAAAATCCATCAGTGGAATGCCATGAATTCTCAAGCACTACCAGGTAGATAATAGTCGGCGGAGAAACACACTTATCCACTGGGGTCCTTACTAACCAACGGTACAAGAAACTTACTGACGTCCTATGTGTTGCGGTGAAAATCGGATAACAAGCTATTAATTAACTCGCATCATTTTCTTTTACAACCGACTTTGATTTATCCAAAGGAAAGGTTTAAGATCGAAGAAAACCTAAAGGGGGTAGATCTAAGGTTCGGGGGTTGGTTATACAAAGGGAAGGTATTAGCACCCTAAGTATCTGTAGTACTCTACAAGAACCTCTTGTTTTAATTTGTGTTAAGTTATGTTTGCTTGCTAAGGGAAATCTGTAATAAGGTAAAGACCTAAGGGTATGTACACTAAGTTTTGCTCGCCAAGACATCGCATCTTGTGCCTACGTATCTGACTGAAGAATCAGAGCAACCGTAGTTCACCTAACTAAGGGTGAAAGAAAAAGAAACATTGACTATGGCCAACGTTCCAAAGGGAATGAGCATAAGCTCACGTAGAGTCCACGATAACTCTCTAAGTCTACGTTATGAAGGGAGGAAGTGAATTCTCATGATAGTGACAACCACATAGAGTTCATGATAACTCTGTAAGTCTGAGTAAAAGGTAAAGTGAGTTCTCATGATAGTAAGAATCACATGGAGTTCATGATAACTCCATCCTATTACTAAACTATTAGGGAAACGGCTCTTATGAGGCCAAGAATGAAGTGGGAAAGGTTTGTGACTTAGGAGTCAAAGTAAAGATCTTTCCTTTGGAAGGAGGGTCAAGTGTGAACAATCATGAATATGATATAAACAGTGTGAATATGAACAAAGATATAATCTAGATAATATGAACAGGATATGAACATGAATATGATCAAGATAGAATGAACAAGATATGAACATGGTATATACAGTGACATCAAAGTCAAGTGATAATAAATCAAAGACTGATAGTATCCACATAGTATCATGTTAACATGCTAAAAAAACAATGTCAGGCAAACATATATACATGCAGACATAAAAAATGCATCAATGTAAATGAGCAAGAGACAGAAAGATCTGACCAGAATAGTGCATAAACACTTCCCACTGATGGGCCACTGATCAGCCAAGCAAGATCCGAAGACCAGAATACCAACTCCAAGAGCATAAGGTAAAATTTGGGGTACAACAGTTGCCCCTATTTAAATAGCTTTACCTGATGGCTCGAGGGATGGAAATCCTCAGGACATCAAGGTAAAAGGTATTTATATATAGCAAACCGAAAATTTTGCCCTTAGATTGAATGCAGATGCTAAGGACAAGCAACAGACATGCAAATGCTGACATGCCATGAACTTATAGTATGAAGCCATGATAGTGCAAAGATGCAGACAAACAAGACACCGAAGGATCAGGAGCTACCAGACACAGGTGAGCTTCACTGGGGAAGCATGAAGGTTAGTATCCATGAGGTAAACTCACTGGGGATACAAGTTAACAGACAAAAGAGACTCACTGGGGAGACTCCAAGGAAACACTGGGGATAGAAAAACTGAGGGGAAACCCTACAAATTCTTACTGGAGATAGGACACCAAAGAGGTGTTCTCCACTGGGGAAAGATCCAGGGAGGTAGACGACGCGGTTTAAAAGTAACCGGACGATACTGGGGAAAAGACACATTCTTACCGGGCATGAAACCAGAAAGAAGACATGATCACCACAGGGGATCAGTTTGAAATAAAAGGATAGACATCCTACAAAGATTTTCTGGGGATTTCCTATACTGAAGAGTTTAAACGGGATCTTCAAGAAAAGCCAGAAAAGACAGAGGTAAACTGTGCGTCAGATGATGAAAGGTGACTGGACCTTATGGCTGTGAATGAGGTTATTGAATCAAAAATGTACCAGAACTGGTTGAGATATCAAATATGATTCCGTTTATGGAGGATGCCAGTGATGACTGGACTTTAGGTTCAAGCTTGACACGATTCAAGCAGGAACAAACTGAAATAAAAGCCCAAGGTGACTCGATTCAAACCAAAGACGGTGCCAACGATAATTGGACTTTGGGTTCAAGTTTGACACGATTCAAACAGGAACGGGATCTTAAGACAAGAGACAATGTTCGACACGATTCGAACAAGGACTCGGTTCAGGTTTGACACGATTAAAACAAGAACAAAATCTTAAAATAAGAGACAATGTCCGACACGATTCGAACAAGGACTCAGTTCAGGTTTGACACGATTCAAACAAGAACAAAATCATAAAACAAGAGACAATGTCCGACATGATTCGAACAAGGACTCGGTTCAGGTTTGACACGATTAAAACAAGAACACGATCTTAAAAAAAGAGACAATGTCCGACACGATTCTAACAAGGACTCGGTTCAAGTTTGACACGATTCAAACAAGAACAAGATCTTAAAACAAGAGACAATGTTTGACACGATTCGAACAAGGACTCGGTTCAAGTTTGACACGATTCAAACAAGAACAAGATCTTAAAACAAGAGACAATGTTCGACACGATTCGAACAAGAACTCGGTTCAAGTTGGACACGATTCAAACAAGAACAAGATCTTAAAAGCCTAAGGTGACTCGTTTCGAACCAAAGACGCTGCCAACGATAATTTTACTTTAGGTTCAAACTTGACACTATTCAAGCAGGAACGGTTTTAAATAATAGGAAAGATGCCAGCGATGACTGGACTTAAGGTTATACTTCTTGGGGAATACCAATTCTGGTTGCAACAAGGGCTGACTGCAAGGAAACAAAACAAATCCGAGGGTACACAATCTGAACTCGGAACACCTCATCAAACAGATTGACGGAAAGGAAAAAACACATATCCGAGGGTACGGAACCTGAACTCGAAACTCCTCATCAAACAGAGTGACGGAAAGGAAATTACACGTATCCGAGGGTACGGAACCTGAACTCGGAACACCTCATCAAACAGATTGACGGAAAGGAAATAACACGTATCCGAGGGTACGGAACTTGAACTCGGAACACCTCATCAAACAGACTGACAGAAAGGAAATAGCACGTATCCGAGGGTACGGAACCTGAATTCGGAACACCTCATCAAATAGATTGACGGAAAGGAAATAACACATATCCGAGGGTACGGAACCTGAACTCGGAACACCTCATCAAACAGATTGACGGAAAGGAAAACCTCAAATAGGGATTACATCAAACAGGTTGATGGAAAATGACTGACTGAAGGTGACATCATTGGTAACTGTAAAAGTATGAATAAAACCAAGGACGGATAAGCTTCTCGTAAGAGATTGCCACTTATCGTTGCGAAGGTAATGATAGCAAAACAAGCTTCTCAAGGAGATTGTCACTTGTTGTTGGGTATAAATTCCAAAGAGATGTTGGTATTACAACACAGCTGGAGGAATAATTGTATTCAATGAGGATCTGTAAAAGATTCTTCTGCGAGACAGAGTGCAAAATAAATGCACACTCGAAAGTAGGTTCGGAAACCACACGTGCCAGGGACCAAAGTTCAATCTAGGAACAAGCTAGAAAGAAACGGTCAAACAAGACTCCAATTGAGGAATAAACTCAAATGGGAATTTATCTTATCCATATGTGGAAAAGATAACTGAACCAACCATCATCCACGAGAATCAAACTCTGTGGGGAATTCAAAAAGAGTGAGCACTTTATGCTTAGGGCTGACAACTCTATTGGAGTGAATAGACAAACCCAGTCACTTGGGGAGATAAACACCAAAGTGAACAAAGACAGGTAAACACCAGGAAGATAGCAAAATGCTAAGATGCTATGCATATGAGCGCTTATGCCATGCTTATGCTTACAAAACAGACAAGAAGCGAGACTGGAGATGAAATAAACATCTCGACAAGGATACCCAGCCAAACTTATCAGATTGGACCATTACTGGGGATGAACTTGCACATGAAGCAGCTCTACTTCAAGATTATGACCTTCTCTGGGGAAAGAGTACTCCACTTGGTATAGCATCATGACTTCACTAGGATTGTCATCATGAGCTTGATTTCTTCGCTAGAGATAAGAGATCCATTGAGAATTGCCAAGATTAGCTGAAGAGACAACTTTCTGGGGAGCTAGCAGTGACGCCACAAAAGCTGAGTACTTTTGCATGACTCATCTGCCCCAGAGTACATGGTCTGTTGGAAGAATACATCAAGAGGATTTTACAGAAGAATTGGCATACAAGATGTCTCAATATCTTCAAATTCTTAGATTCATGAATCTTGGCGTAGTTGCCCCATATTAATTGCATTTGCACAACAAAGTCTTTGAATTTGTTCTTCAGACTGGTTGATCCGTGAGGGAAGTACCCCAGACCAATTGAACTTTTAGAGATTTACTGAATCTTGACCTGATTGCCCCTGATTAACAGTATTCACGATACGAGGTCCTCAGATTGCAGTAGAAACAATTGGAGAAACAAACCTGCCCCTGCTGATGGGTTACTGGAGCCTACACTTATCATAAGCTGACCTCAAGAAGGCTTGCCCCGATACTCTGAACTTTGAAGAGTTCTGCCCCTGATTCTTAGCTCTTGGGATGATGGATTGGCAGAACCCTCCGCTTGGTTGCCTTGACTGAGCTTCCTTTATCAAAACGAATTCCCTGGCTGGCTGCCATTGTTGGGATTCCTTTGATATTGAATTGTTTTGCAAACAAGTATCGTTCATTAAAAATTGGCAATTTCAGTGCAAAAATTCATGCAAGCTTTTGAAAAACAAAGTTTATTGATGAAACACACACAGTGGAATAATTAAATAATCAAAAACAAAGTGGATCTGGTCATTTACAGAATGACAGATGAAGTGGTCAACACACACAATTAGTAAAGATCATTAGGAGTCATGTTAATCAACCTTGTTTTAGTATGCTTTCAAAACAACCTTACCTCAATTAGGTCTTTTAAGGGTTGTAACGTGGCTTGGTTCACGGTTTTATGAAACAAAGATAAAGGCTCAAAGTTTGTTTGTCCCACCCAATCTTCGTGATGAACTCCAATCCTACACTCAGTTAACTCAAGTTATACATCTCAGTTCCTATAGGCTAGGAACGAATTGATGATAATTGATGATGATTCAGACACCTGGGATAGTCATTACCCCCTTACAACATTTGATTATCCTTTATTGCTGAGGTTTTGAGACCTTTTCTTGTCTTTTGAGGTTATGAGACCTCTTTTTCTTGATTGTTGTACAAACCTTCTTATATAAAGCGAAGTTTTGGGCTTCCCATATTTCTTGGCTTTTGCCTTGAAAGGGACTCGGCTTATTCTTCGATTAAGGATTTCTTGACGATCCTTCCTTATTTGCAGCTTGGAGGGACAACTTGTATAATGCTAACTCATTTGATATGAGAGAGCTGACTAGTGTCTTGCACGAAGCGCTTGCATCTGAATGCATAACCAAGTTAAACTGAGAACTACCCACCCCAAGGTTGAGATCTGAGGGTTTTTTGTGTAAAGAAAGAAAACTCCTACTTCTAGGCTCGAAGGGTTAACGAGGGATTATCTTCCTTATTTCTCCAGTGTTTGGGAATTGAAACAATGCCTTACATCCTCGGAAAGGTTTAATCGAAAGCATACCACAACTATTAGGGATGTAATGTTTTTGTCATCCTCCCCAATATTTGCTTAAACAAACAGTTTAATGAGTGGGAAGAAACAAGATAAAGATATATTTTTGTTTTGTTTTTTTTTATGAACACAAAGGTGAAACGAATGGACTTAATCAAAAGGTGCACAAACATTTCATTAATCTTGTCAATTTAAAAGTACAACAAAGCTTATAAGCAAACACAAATTCAAAGTGCAAAGGAAAAACAATTGAAAATACTGAAATAAATAAAATATAGCCAGCCTTGGCGAATTGATTTCAGAAGATTTCAGTTTCCGGGCCCAAGCGGGAGAACACCCTCGCCACTAACCACTTGTTCCTTATGATACAGAATCTTGAGAGGCCTTGCAAGTCTTTTGCCTTTTGTTTCAAGAGTTGAGTCTTTAGTATCTGACGTGCCTTCCTGAGGTTGTAACATCCTTAGTAGACTTAGCAGTTTTGCTTCA
This sequence comes from Lathyrus tuberosus, assembly GCA_022829125.1. Lineage (NCBI taxonomy): Eukaryota > Viridiplantae > Streptophyta > Magnoliopsida > Fabales > Fabaceae > Lathyrus > Lathyrus tuberosus. The sequence goes on along the minus strand of JALAZF010000137.1, from coordinate 6,840,188 downwards.
AACTCTTTACATTCTTCAATGGGGTGCCCTATTGTTCCAGTGTGGAATTTGCATTTAATCTTTGGGTAATCTTCTTCGAAGGTTAGATCTTTGTCATAGATTAACCTTTGCATAGTAGCTTCTAAGGCTCGGCAACCATCCAAGTCGTGCCCTTCGTCTCCCTTGTGGAATTCACAAGTCAGGTTTGGATTGTGCCAAGGTCCTGGCACAGGGTTGTGAAGTCGAGGAGTCACCAACTTGTTCTTCATCAGCAGTGGGAAGAGTTTGCTCAATGGTACAGGGATAGGCTGGCAGTTGACCTGGCCTTTTTTGACAGAGCACTTCTTCTTGTTTTGGTTTCGGGAACCTCGAGGAAAAACAACCGTTGGAGGCTGGAACGACCTTTTGGTGGGCACCTGATGACGATGGTATTCTGGTGCAAGACCAAGACCAAATGTTGGCTGGTATGAAGTGTCCCCAAAGGCAGATCCTCGATAAGGGAGAACCACAGGAGATGATGAACTGATAACTTCTCTAGGAGTGATAGGGTGAGCATACTCCTCTTTCTTCATTAGAGCTTGCAAAGTTTCTAGAACCCAATTCATCTGGCCTTTGAGGATTCTGACCTCCTCTTTCAAGTCTTCTTGGTTCTTCAAAATTTCATTCATTTTTGCCATTTGTCTTGAATAAGTGCTAGGTATCCTTTAGACATAGAGGAAGAGACTCAAGACCGGGAAATGCAAATGAGATGCGAATGCGCATGGAATGCAAATACAAGCCAAGTGGTTTCAAGGAACTCAAAGACAAGTTGCAAAAATTTTTGTGGAAAAACTGAAAAAGTTTTTGTTTTTATGATCCAAGCTCTGTATTGGTTTTTTTCTTTTACAAAGGAAAAGGCACTTGAATTTCTTGAAACCGAAAGGCTGTCATGAATGGACGAATGTATGCACAAACACACATATACAGATATTCACATATTCACACATATGTACACGCAAACAAATGAGGGCCTAGGTTTGAAGATCACGAGCATGAAGCCATGGTCTACCCATCCCAAAAGGTATGTACTATGGGTTTTCAAATTGTAGAACAAGGTTCTAAAAAGTTCCCAGAGTCGACAACCCATCTTTTAGATTTTATCGACTTCCCAATTTCTCAGTAATCAATAAAATTCTCAAGAGAGTCTCGTCTGAGTGTAGTATCGCATAGCAACCATTTAGGATTACTCCCTCATAATCATCGCACTACATCCTAAATAGGCCAAGTGGGGGTAAAAGGGTAACTAAGGGTCATCAGTATCCCTGGCACCAAGGTTGAAAGTGGAAACGCTTTCACGATTGCTCGTTCAACATATACCAACTACGAGAGGGCCTCAACTGAGTGTGGAATCTCAAGTCAACTCTTTTGGAATTCAACTTCCTAAAAGTTTCCTTGACTATATCCACGGTTCCTAACCAAATGTGTACTCTCAAGTCCGGGTTAGGACTTATCTCACCACTCAATAATGGCACCCTGCACACAGAAAATCCATTACAGACAGAGATATATACAAATATATACATATATACAGATATCACAGATGCATAAAAGTAAACAAGCAAGACATAAATAACACAAGCAAAAAACAAGGTAGGCTTAACCCTAAAAAATAAGTATCCCCAGTGAAGTCGCCATTTCTGTTGCGGTGAAAATCGGATAACAAGCTATTAATTAACTCGCATCATTTTCTTTTACAACCGACTTTGATTTATCCAAAGGAAAGGTTCAAGATCGAAGAAAACCTAAAGGGGGTAGATCTAAGGTTCGGGGGTTGGTTATACAAAGGGAAGGTATTAGCACCCTAAGTATCTGTAGTACTCTACAGGAACCTCTTGTTTTAATTTGTGTTATGTTATGTTTGCTTGCTAAGGGAAATCTGTACTAAGGTAAAGACCTAAGGGTATGTACACTAAGTTTTGCTCGCCAAGACATCGCATCTTGTGCCTACGTATTTGACTGAAGAATCAGAGCAACCGTAGTTCACCTAACTAAGGGTGAAAGAAAAGGAAACATTGACTATGGCCAACGTTCCAAAGGGAATGAGCATAATCTCACGTAGAGTCCACGATAACTCTCTAAGTCTACGTTATGAAGGAAGGAAGTGAATTCTCATGATAGTGACAACCACACAGAGTTCATGATAACTCTGTAAGTCTGAGTAAAAGGTAAAGTGAGTTCTCATGATAGTGAGAATCACATGGAGTTCATGATAACTCCATCCTATTACTAAACTATGAGGGAAACGACTCTTATGAGGCCAAGGATGAAATGGGAAAGGTTTGTGACTTAGGAGTCAAAGTAAAGATCTTTCCTTTGGAAGGAGGGTAAAGTGTGAACAATCATGAATATGATATAAACAGTGTGAATATGAACAAAGATATAATCTAGATAATATGAACAGGATATGAACATGAATATGATCAAGATAGAATGAACAAGATATGAACATGGTATATACAGTGACATCAAAGTCAAGTGATAATAAATCAAAGACTGATAGTATCCACATAGTATCATGTTAACATGCTAAAAAACAATGTCAGGCAAACATATATACATGCAGACATAAAAAATGCATCAATGTAAATGAGCAAGAGATAGAAAGATCTGACCAGAATAGTGCATAAACACTTCCCACTGATGGGCCACTGACCAGCCAAGCAAGATCCGAATACCAGAATACCAACTCCAAGAGCATAGGATAAAATTTGGGGTACAACACTATGGTAGAACAATTTTCTTGCCGACACACAATATTATCACATCTGTCCAACACTCTCCAGGCGATACAGGTACATGAGTTACACTGTTACAACCATAACCACACAACTCTCAATCCATTCTAAACTCGGACCAATACATCCTAAAATAACTTAACAACCTTTGGTTCTGGTTACCCCATTATATAACAATCCTTCTTACGTTTTTCCGACTTACTTAAGGTTTCTTGTCGACATGAGATCTCAACCAATATTACATAGCACCATCATAGAACTGCAATCATACGCGAGTCACCATTTATCGGAAACTTAAACCATCCAAAGCGCAATTGTGAGTTTCCATACTACTCACCAATTCACACACAACACTCCACATATACTCGCACTTTCGAAGACCATGCCACGTTCTCAATTGCATCCACTTCTCTTAATCGTTCTATTCCACACACGATTTCAAGTTTCATGCTTAACTTCGGAACGTCCGATTCTTACTCTTACTTGGAATGTTAACCTTCAAATTTCTTCTCTGGGTAAAGTACAACTGTACACATCTGGTACTGCTTTCACGGTCAAAGTCTGATGCCATGAACTCACAGAAGATAATAATTACTAACTCTGACCAACCGTTCGTTCCTCACTAACACCATAATTTAAAATACCAAAACGATCTTTACAAGATCAATACTTTGTGAGTATTATCTAACTTTGTCCTTAAGACTCTCAACAGTACTAATAACAGTACACTTAAGACTTTCTCACACTCAACACAGTTCACAAGGTTACTTCCTTAAAAGTCAAACTCTCTTGTTGACTAATCAGATGGTCAACTATGCAACACCCTTCCAGAAGTCACGATTCCAAAAACACAAATCCGTCATCCATTTACTTTCAATCCCGTTTACATTCGCACAATACCCTCCACTCGGAGCAACATAACATAACAAAACACAGATGATGGTTCCTAAGGGGATTTTCACAATTTACACACATGTTAATCCATTAACCTTCTGAGCTAATCGGTTAACTCCTCAAAATTCAGTGCAAAGCATCATCCTTGCACGTGTTAATCGGTTAACCATACTGTGATAAACGGTTAACACTGCTGCAGAAACTGAAAACTAATTCCTTTTAGTTCAAAAGCCCTCCCTACTCAAAATCATCTATCCGGTTTGTTCTAACCCATAATATCATTCTCCACTCGTGGCTTTTAACTTGTATAACATTCACCAACAATGATAAACTCAAGGTAATACAGAACAAAGTTAAAACATGCAGATGACATACTCCAACCAAGTGACAAGGCAAAATTCCAAATTCTGACGCGGTCACACTACAAAACTTCAGCAGGATAGTTCATTTTTCTGCTCAAACAACTACACTAGCGGGAAGTCAATAATGACGACATTCTAGGGTTTTAGCCATAACTCATACTTGATTCATCCATAAGCAAAACCCAACTCTCAACCTTTATACGATACCACAAAGCGACACACATATCATGTCAAGCATACAACCTTGTTCTCTCACTTGAATTCTTGGTGAGAATTAAAACAACAAAGTTCTTAGTTCAACAAAAGGTAGATTCCGAATATTCCAATTATTCACAAATACAGAAGTTTCTCTATACTTGAAAATAAATCGGGGAAATGCATCCTCTTGAAGAACCTTTCCATCACTTTGTACATACTAACCGGAATTACTTAATGGAAAATTTGCAACTGACAATTCTCATCAACTCTTTACAAAACCTTTCCGGTATAAATCGTTCCATAATTTACTCTTAGTCCGTAACAAGTCCTGATTTTCTTCTCGTTGTTTTACACAATCTTACTTCTTAAAATACAATATTCACTGTTCCACAAGGTACATCTCTTCACACTTGTCTCAAGAATAAGAATCCATCACGTACACTTGTGACCACGGTGCTACTACTACGCTTGTTCTTAATACCACGATGTAACTTTATCATTTCACATCATACTACTAGGGTCCTCACGGGTGAGCCATCCGTGATTACACTTCCTTAACTATAGGTTCATCAACACCTTAAAAACTCCATTGCACACTCATCCAAAATACATTCCGTTGTCACTTCCTCATAACATACTGTTAATATCGTCTTCTACACTGCGTTTACTTCACCCTCCATTGTAATCCTCTTAGGTCCAAATATAAGACCATCATACTAAAATTTCTTTGAATCCAAGATACTTACTCTGTTTCTTGACACAAACTTCTTCCGGTCCATATCACTACACTTTCTATTACTAAATAAAGTCCAAACTTTCTCCGACACAATACCTTATACTATCCCTTAGGTAATTTAACAATTCCAAATTGGTCTCTTACTGAAAACAGAAATCCTGATGTAACATCTCGAACTTAATCTCTCTTCATAACTGAAGATACACAATTCATCTCCTACTCTTTGTTCGGCGCACACTTGTTTCACTTGAAGTATGTAAACACTTTCTTGTGTTCCTTCACACACTTCTCTACTACTTTAGGTTCCCATAGAAACCGAACTTCCTTAACTCTCCACCTTTAACCAGTTGGAAGATATTGTTCCAAACACATTCCTTAAGGTACTCTCGTCCCTTCAAGATACCATAACGACCTTAGAAACTGAAACACCAATGATTATCTCACTTCCGGACCTTACGCCACACGTTCCACAAAACAAATTTCCCTTTTCACGGAATGAGATTACTTGAAATTCTTATCTATATAAGTGGTCAATCCAGCTCTACTAGTGATTTTACATATTCCTCAATACCTTGACCAATCGTCTAATAGAGATCCTTAACTTTCAGACTCCATCCATACCAAAGAATTGCTTAAACAACACATTACTCTTTAATTCCATGCTACCCAAATCACAACTCCTACTAAGATCTCAACTGAACTGACCAAAACTCATCACTGCTAACTCTTGGCTTGAGCCTACCCTCACAGCACAAGTTCCGACAACACTACGGAGTCCTCGTGGTCGCTCAACCATAATTCTACCTATCACATACATAATATTAGGTTAATCAGGACCAACACTACATAGTATGATATTAAGAGTCATGCAGGCAAGACACACTTAAGAGGCAGGAATATATTTACTTATGATGTTTCAAGGCTAGGTCGAGGACATGACCTGCTCTAATACCAACTATAACGCCCAGTATAATATATACCTAGAATAATACTATACAAGCATTTTATTTGGCACTGACACCATCACAAGTGCCTAATGGCGTAAGTCACATACTTGACCATTTCTAAAAAGATAATACAATCTATGGTACAAGATATGGAAACTAGCCAAAACAAAATCTAAGAATAAGGTACAATATTCCTCTTTGTACAAGAAAATAATACACAGCGGAATAAGCTCAACTAAGCTTCTCTTGAAACATCCAAGCATAGCTCCACTTGTAAATCAAACCTACAAGCAACGCCTGAAAAATAACAACAACAATGGGGTGAGATATTAAATCTCAGTGAGTTTCCTATCTTATGGATTCTCTCGGCTTTACAGGGTTCTATCAATCCTAACTCAAGTCAAAGGGGAAGGGAAATGACATTGAGTTCACAATCTCACACTATATAGAAACATGTTCATGAGTTCACCAACTCACAATTTCACTAATCGATAACCTTACCAAGGCATCCCCTTTTCCCGTCCGCTTCTACGTCTAGAAGTCGACCCGAGTCATGGATCCTTGTAACTTACTCGACATACGACATGGATTCGGGTTCTACGGGCCATTAACCGTTATGAACCGTCACTTCACATGGGCCATTAACCGTTACAAGTCTCTTTACCCTTAGGCTTCATTCGCACTAACGCGGGAATCAAACCTGCCATGTAATCATGCATACATTTCAGAGGAGCTCGAGACTAATTAAACTGCAACTCAAGTGAAACGGTTACGATTACATGATCACACACACACGAACGTGATTGTATTCGACAATCACAAGGCCACATTCGCCTTAAGGCCTCTTTTGCCTTTTCTCATAATCATAATGGTTCACTCATGTTCCATACTAGTGTTTCACTCTCTTCTAGACCAATACTCGTCACGGATGCACCTTTCTACATCGAATGTACGAGCATAGCCATCTAGAGTTTCTATCAATTTCTAGTCACAACCTAGAATCATATCATTAGGTTTGGGGTAAGGTTTCTCACTCTTCCTAATTCATTTTAAGTATGCAATATTCTCTCTATCATACTTAACTACAATTAGATAGACATGGTATAACACAATTTGCATATAACAATATCAACCATAAAACACACATGATAACATAACAAGTCAACATAATCTACATAGTAGTTTACACACATTTTTAAGGCATACAACCCACTACTATCCTCTACCAAGCATCCTTGGTAAAATCATGGTCTAACATTACCATTTAATAGCACATTAGATTCTCTTTCCAAGGCTTCAAGTCCCATATCAATCGGGTTCTCGATTCATGAATTTTGGTAGGAATAAGGATCCATACCATTCACATTCATTCCATTTCCATCTCTATCTTGTCAATCCGTGGCATAAACATATGTTTCTACTTCACTATCACAAAGAGCATTCGAGTAGCTTTCCAACACTTTCGACCGTGCCTCAATCCGAGTTACATATCAAAAGTTATGAAGTAAACCAAATGGGAAAATCTGTCATGTTCGCTGAACAGAATAGAACAAAAAGGACATAAAGTTTGCTAAGCTAACTCTAGGCGAACCTTCGCCTTCCCTTCGCCTTGGGTTCGCTAGGCGAACCCTGCGAACCCAAAAATTCCAGCAGCGCAAAAATAGGTCATTTAGGGCCAAAAACTCTCATTTCTTCACCCAAAACACTTCCAACTCATACTCTATCAACCTCTATCATAACCCGACTATAATACACATTTTATATCGCATTTCATCCGTTAGATTTCATTGATTTATCCGTTTAATCATTTTCTCTCAAATCTAACCTAAGTTCTAAACTTATATTTCTAGAACTTAAAGTGTCTAACTAGAACCCACCTTAGAGATAGAAGAGGAGTTTGAAGAAGATGATGAATATTGAAGATGATCCATGAGCTTTTCTTCTTCTTCCACGGCTTTTTCCTCTTTCCCTCTTATCTTCTCTTCCTTCTCTCTTTTTTCTGATTTTCTTCTTCTTCTTCTTCTTCTCACCCACTTTTTATTTCTTTTTCTTAAAACACACACACACACACACACACACACACACACACACACACACACACACACACACACACACACACACACACACACATAATACTTATTATATAATATAATTCAACCGGGTAAAATATCTCTGATCGATACTTTATCGTCTCACAACAATTGATCAATTATTAGAGTTACTTTAAAACCCTTTCTCGAATTAAAATAGTTGATCTGTCTCTTAGATAAATAATTGATCTCTTCAGAGTTCACTTGTTGCTCTATTGATCCCAATTGATAATACTTAAAGTACTTAGAGGATTCCAAAAATCCAATTATCCAAAGATAGAGTACACAAAAACTCATAGGATCTCATCTGATATCCAATTGAGCATTTAGATAATATGGGGTATTACATCCTTATTAATGCTATTCTCTCAAATTTACTGATCTTTTATGTTTCTTTTTACAAAGCGTTGAAGGAAGTTATCGATGAACTCATTTTAATTCACAGAGGCTTTCTATAGGGGGGGGGGGGGGAGTAGAGGAAAAGAGGAAAATTGTTTGGGTTTGTTGGGACAATATATGTTTACCTAAAACAGAGGGTGGGCTCGGTATTAAGCATTGCGGGAAGTTTAATCTTGCTCTTTTATGTAAGTGGAAATGGAGAATTTTAAATGACCTAACCGCGCCGTGGAGTAAGCTTCTCTCTCTTAGGTAAGAGGATATTAAGAGAGTTATGATTAGTGACCCTTGTTCTTCAGTGAAGACTAACGCTTCAATTTGGTGGAAGGATGTTTATGCCGTCAGAGCTTCGCCGGTTAATAGAAATTGGTTTATTGAATCTATTGTGTGCAAAGTTGGCAATGGTGTTCTTTTTGATTTTTGACGCGATAAATGGATTGGTCCAGATCAATTGTGTAGGATTTTCCTTCTTTGTTTGTTCTGGATGTTATGAATAGATACAATATAGGGGAGAATAGAGTTCAGACAATTGATGGGTGGCATTGGCTGCCAGCTTTGAGGCATGGCTCTGTGATACAGTAGGATGTACTACTGTTTGATAATCTTCTGATGCTGCTGTAGCCTGTTTCTTTGAATCAGAAGGCCATGGCTTCTTGTGTTTGGTGGCGAGATAATGCAGGTTTTCAGTTAGGAGCTTCTATTATGCCTTTGCTACCTTGGGCTACGATGAGTCCATGTTGGATGCAGAAACTATTGAGGCATCAGGAGAGTTATGGAGAACGAAAATGCCTAGTAAGTTCTTCGGCTTCCTTCTCATGCTAATTTGGAGCGGCGAGGTATTTTGATTGGCCCTCGCGATGTGTTGTGCCCTTTATGTGGGGGAGCAAGGGAGGATTTAGAGCATCTTTTTGCTATCTGTCTGATTGCGGAGAATTTGTAGATTATGGAATTCATAACTGATGGAACAAGAATAATATCATCTGTCGTTATGGAATTCCTCAACAAGAATAATATCATCCGTCGTTATGGAATTCCTAACAGAATCATAACTGACAATGGAACAAATCTGAATAACAAAAAAATGAAGAAGCTGTGTGACAATTTCAAGATTGAGCATCACAATTCTTCACTCTATCGTCCCAAGATGAATGAAGTTGTCGAAGCTGCTAACAAAAACATCAAAAAGATCTTGCAGAAGATGGTCAAGACTTATAAGGATTGGCATGAAATGTTACCATATGCTTTGCACGGATACAGAACTTCAGTTCAAACTTCGACAGGGGCAACCCCCTTTTCTTTGGTTTATGGAATGGATGTTGTTCTCCCCATTGAGGTTGAAATACCATCTTTGAGAATCCTGATGGAAACCAAGCTTGATGTATCAGAATGGGTCAAAGAGAGATATGACCAGCTGAACCTCATTGATGAGAAACGTCTGACTGCTATGTGTCATTGTCATTTATATCAGAAGAGAATGGAGGGGGCATTTGACAAGAAGGTCCGTGTTCGAGAATTTCGAGAAGGAGAGCTTGTACTCAAGAAGATCCTGCCATCTCAAAGGGATGTTCGTGGAAAATGGGCGCCTAACTATGAGGGTCCATTTTTGGTAAAAACTGTGTTTTAAGGAGGTTCCTTATTCCTCACAACGATGGATGGTGAACAACTCACACACCCTGTGAATGCTGACTCAGTATGAAAATATTATGCATAAAAAACCCGCTAAGTCGAAAACCAGAAATGGCGACTTAGGCAAGAAAAAGGTATCCCGGTGGGTCATAACCTATGAAGGACACTCAGGCAAAAGTTAGGGATTAAATAAAAAGAAAGAGCTCGTTAGGTTGAAAACCTGAAAGGGTGGCCTAGGCAAAAAAAAGCGTCCTGGTGGATTGAAAACCCGAAAGGGCAGTCCAGGAAAAAGTTAGGAACAAAGGTGTTTCATTGTGTCAAATAGGGTTATCACCTACATCCATAGATTCATGAAGAAGTTCAAAGTTTTAGTCGCCTCATCAGCAGCGAAGATCTTTGGGACTCGTAGTCATTAAGGATGGTAGTGGTCATTGAATATGATGTAACCTTTTCCCAAATTGCCATCTTTCAATTGTAATGTTCCATGGAACTTCGCTATTGGCAAGTTACCATTCTAATGAAATCTGATTTTTCGAGCCATTCTTTGTTTGATATTTATCATTGCTCTTTTATTTTCTTGTTATGCAAAACTTCACTTATTCATTAATAACGATTTTGAAAGCGGAAAATGTTTTGAAAAAACCTTTTAAGAAAACACAAGGAAATATACATTTTTGCTTTGGAATTAGGGACGATTTAGTGAAATCATTTGCCTCCCTCAAAATCTCTGGTTGCGACGAAAACACTGATAAATCATCTGGTGTGAACTTGTTGATTAAAAAGAGATTGGCACTACTTTCTGGAATTAAACACTTCAGTAATGACTGACCACCGATACAAGGACTTCTCCTCGGTAGCTCCACAAATGTTTGTTGAAAATGTGAATTTTATTTCCCCAGTAAAGTAAAGACATCCAGGGATTAACTCCAGAACCCTTGGCCATCATATTTCAGTATGATGGATGTGTCATCTTTCTTTTCGCTATTTCCAGTCTGTCGTCTCTCGTTAGAGTCGTTCTTGCATATCATTAAGCATTCGCATCATGTCCTGGCATTGTGCATCTTTGCATTTTGGCGTTTTGCTTGTGGGGTCTTTATCTCTCTTTTTTTATCTCCGTTTGTTGAGCTTTGAACCTTTGTCTGTGTCTTGCTCGCATCCAGTCTTCACCTTTGTGCACCAGATTCTGACCCTTTATACAGTTATTCCCCAGGAAGTCTAATCTTCATTTATGCAACCCCGATATAGACCCATCTGATACTTAATCTCTGCATATGGAACTTAAAGTCAAGTAATTGCGGGCATTGTCTATTTAAGGTCAAATATGAACCTAAACCTCAGGTCAAATATGAACCCGTTGTTTGAAACTCTGGTCAAACATGAACCTAAACCTCAGGTCAAATGTGAACCTAAACTCTGGTCAAATATGAAACTAAACCTCAGGTCAAATATGAACCAAAACCTCAGGTCAAATATGAACCAAAACCTCAGGTCAAATATGAACCAAAACCTCAGGTCAAATATGAACCCGTTGTTTGAAACTCTGGTCAAACATGAACCAAAACATTAGGTCAAATATGAACCCGTTGTTTGAAGCTCTGGTCAAATATGAACCTAAACCTCAGGTCAAATGTGAACCTAAACTCCGGTCAAATATGAACCTAAACTCAGGTCAAATGTGAACCTAAACTCTGGTCAAATATGAACCAAAACCTCAGATTAAATATGAACCCGTTGTTTGAAACTTTGGTTAAATATGAACCTAAACCTCAAGTCAAATGTGAACCTAAACTCTGGTCAAATATGAACCTAAACTCAGGTCAAATGTGAACCTAAACTCTGGTCAAATATGAACCAAAACCTCAGGTCAGATATGAACATAAAAGTCAACTCAAATTGGTATCCACTCCAGCTCATACTGGCATTTCAAACCCAGCTCATACTGGTACCCAAAATCCAAACTCATATTGTTGTCTTAACCAACTCATTTTGACATCCGAGTTCAATCATTAATGGCTCGTTAATCTTTTCCCCGATTAAAGCCTTGTGATCTTCATCATATGGCTCACGCAGAGCTCGTCTCTATCTTTTCTGCCTTTTCTTGAAGATCCCGTTTGAAATCTTCAGTATAAGAAATCCCAGAAAATCTTTTATCGAATGTCTATCCTTTTACTTCAAACTGATCCCCAGGGGAGATCATGTCGCCTTTCTGGTTTCATGCCCAGTAAGAATGTGTCTTTATTTCCCCAGTGTCGTCAGGTCACATATGAACCTGTCGTCCATCTCCAGTGATCTTTCCTCAGTGGAGAATACCTCTCTGGCTCTCATCTCCAGTGAGGATCTGTAGGGTTTCCCCTCAGTTTTATTTTTTCTATCCCCAGTATTTCCTCAGAGTCTCCCCAGTGAGTCTCTTTTGTTGGTCAGCCTGTATCCCCAGTGAGTTTTCCTCATGGATACTAACCTTCATCCTTCCCCAGTGTTACTCACCTATGGTTGTTTGCTCCTTATCTCCAGTGTCTGATCTGTCTGCATCTTTGCACTATCATGACATCATATCATCATGTTAGAAGGTCATGGCATGTCAGCATTTTTTGCATGTCCGTCGCTTGTCCTTAGCATCCGCATTCCATCTAAGGGCAAAATTTTTGGTTTGCTATATTTAAATACCTTTCCACCTTGATGTCCCGAGGATTTCCTTTCCTCGTGCCATCCGGTAAAGCTATTTAAATAAGGGCAACTGTTGTACCCCAAATTTTACCTCTTAGATGTCATAACATCTTGCATAGACATTTAGGATCAATCATATATGCATTTGTTTAATCTAACCCATATCTTGCAACTTGTTTCTCTGGTGCTGAAATTAGGGTTTGCACATAGAGATTCAAGGCCTCTTAAGGCATTCTATAGCTTCATTCAATCATCACAAAGATTTACCATTTTGTTGGTACCAAGATCTCAAGACTTTGAATCAAGTCAAGTCAACAAAGGATCACCAGACCAAAGGGTGGAATTAAGGTTTTAACCTAAGGAATCACTGAAGAATGTTGTTATGTTAGGTCAAGTTTTGCTTGGTTCATCAACCATTTAAATTACCTACATCCAAGAGGTCTCACTTAACAAGAATTTAAGGTCATCTGATTCTCATCATGAGAGGTTTGAGCCTCAGTTTCAGCTTGCCTCCAAATTAGGGTTTCTGTTAGAACATATGGATCATTGGTCTTGATTTTCATCAAGAGGTGCCTTCAAACCCTAAACCATGGCTCCATGAGTTAGTAAACATCCCTAAAGGTCTCCTATGAGCTTTAGATATGAAGGAAGAAGCAAGATCACCAAGGTTTGTCCTAGTGCATTCACTGTCAAAATTAGGGTTTTATCTGAAACCCCGATCTTTGGGATTTTGAACCAAATGAAACCTCCAAGGCCTCAACTCATCATAATGTGTCTTAGTGATGATTCAAAGTATCAAGATCAAGTTTCAAGGAGTTTCTTGCAAAGGAAGTAAGTTTTTGATCATAAAACTTTTCATATGTGAAATTTCCCTCTCTTGTGCTAACTTGAAATGGTCATAAATTCCAAACCACACATCCAAATTGAGTGACTCAAAGCCCAAATGGAAGCTCTTTCCAAGATCTCAAAGTGATAAATATGACTTTTCTCTAAAAAATGCATGGTTTGTGAGTTATGAGACTTAGGAGCTAAACTAATCCAAGACTTAGTGAAATTTCAACTTGTTTTCTCTTAATGAATAACCAACTTTGACCCAGTTTTTCACATAGTTACAGGCCTCAACTAAGAAATTGTTGAACATGAAAGTTATAGAGGATGTTGAGGGCTTTCCAAAATGTCCTAGAACTCCTCCATCCATCAAGTGAGCTAGGAGTTTCGAATGGCCAAAGTTGGGGTTTTCATTCTTTAAAATGCAAGAAACCAACTTTTGAGTTTTGACTCAAACACTCCCTAATCACCAATTTTCATTATTTACGAGTGTTAATGATCCATTTAACATTAAAACAAGCTTTTCCACGAAATTCATTTGGATTGGCATTAAAATATTGATTCATGTCTTGTTTGTGCAAGTGGGAGGGAGAGAGAAACTTTCCAAAACTAGAAAACATTGGTTTATTCATTGAGCATTGGACCAATCAGTTCATAACTGCTGCGGTGAAAATCGGATAACAAGCTATTAATTAACTTGCATCATATTTCATTTACAACCGACTTTGATTTATCCAAAGGAAAGGTTCAAGATCGTTAAAAAAACCTAAAAGGGGGAGATCTAAGGTTCGGGGGTTGGTTATACAAAGGGAAGGTATTATCACCATAAGTATCTGTAGTACTCTACAGGAACCTCTTGTTAAGTTTGTGTTATGTTATGTTTGTTTGCTAAGGTAAATCTGTACTAAGACTAAGGTAAAGACCTAGGTATGTACACTAAGTTTGCTCGCCAAAACGTCGCATCTTGTGCCTACGTATCTGACTAAAGAATCAGAGCAACCGTAGTTCACCTAACTAAGGGTTAGGAACCATTGACTATGGCCAAAGTTCCAAGGGGAATGAATATGAGCTCATGTAGAGTTTAAGAAACTCTCTAAGTCTAAGTTGTAAGATGAATGGCTATGAGGCCAAAAGGGAATCCTATGACTATGAGGTCAAAGAGAAGGTGGCCATGACTATAAGGTCAAAGCTGATATGAGTTTTCCATGCCTTTGAGGTCAATAGAAAAACTTTTCCTTTGGAAGGAGGGGAAAACTGATTGATACTTAATCCAAAACTGGCTAACTAATAAAATCTAATAAAGATTAATCTAACTAGAAAACATAATTAAACTAATTCATTAACTAAAAACTAACTAATATTTAAATGACTAAAGGAGGGTGTAAGAGAAAGCACACTGGGCCAGGGACCAAGAGAGGTTTTAGCGCCCCAGATCCTCTTTCACAATAGGTCGTGGGTCGTAAGGGTTGACCCGGTTCGGCCATGATATGATGAGCAAATGGAAGACCTAGAACAATTCCCAAAACGGCTAAATCACGGTAAACCAACAGATATGAAATCAGTCACGAGAACTATGCACAAGAACTACCAAGTTTCCTCTTGACACAAAACAAAACCGCATCAACAGAGAAGCCATGACCAGACACGAAACAACAACAACCTTTGACGCAAGAGAGGCTCAATAATATGATTATGGAATCAAATCAAAAATTGCGAATTTCTTACAACTTTCTCTGCACTGTGAATGTTTATCCGCAAATCATTTCGTCTCTCTCCTCTTCAGTTCCCAGTTCGTATTACAGGTTCGCGTTTAAAGTTATTTTGGTTTCGTTTACCCACTCTCCTCGTCTCACTCTGTTCTGACTTAGTTTTGTGTTTGATTGGGTTTGAGGTTTAAAAGGGGAGTGTCTGAAAATTTGGTTTTAGGGTTTGTGAATGTAGAACCAGAAAATCAGGTTAT
Organism: Lathyrus tuberosus; assembly: GCA_022829125.1. Classification (NCBI taxonomy): domain Eukaryota; kingdom Viridiplantae; phylum Streptophyta; class Magnoliopsida; order Fabales; family Fabaceae; genus Lathyrus; species Lathyrus tuberosus. Next base: position 6,824,734 of record JALAZF010000137.1, on the reverse strand, counting down.
GTTGTTTTGCGGTTGTTGAAAAGGTTTATGGTTGTTGGGGTTGAGGGAGATTCCAGAAGGGAGTTCAATGAAGATTAAGTGTTTTGAGTTTTTTTGAAGTTTGGAAGAAGAAGTGTGAAGGTTGGTGATGGTTGTTGTTATTGTAGAAGAAAGAGGAACGAGTCCTATATTTTGGGATCATGTTGTTGTTTTGCAGGTGGTGAGTGTGTAGGTCACAGTTCAAGACGAGTAGAGTTGCTGCAGCGGGAGGATAATGGTGGTGGAAGGGTTTAAGAAGGCTGAAGCAATGGTTTGGGAAAGTGGTTTGTTAATACTGATGAAGGCGGAGAAGCTGTGAAACAGGGGATTTGGTGATGAGGCAATGGTTCTGGTTTGATGTTCTTTATTGCAGAGTGATTGAGTTTTGGTTTTCTTGAGGGCTATTTTTTTAACAAGAACCTTCAATCCTCCTTCCCAGAAAATGGTGGAGATGCCAAGAGGTTTTTATGGGCTCCTGTGGTTCTCATCAAACCTCTTTTTTCTTTTTTTTTTCCTTTCCACTCTGCTATTGAGTTCCTTTTATATTCTCCTCCTCCTTCTTTTTTGAAATCAAAATAAGCTTTCTAATGAAGTTTCATGGTACAGCTTCTGCAGGCTTTTGTTGTTGCGTGTAGCCGATTGTTGGCGCAGGTTTGGCGGAAAGTTTTGTACGGTTTTGGATTTTTGCAGCAAAGATCTTGGCTCAAATCTTGGTAGAACAGAGGTGATGACTTGTGTTGTACAAGTGCCGATTTTGACGTGGCATTGCTTTTTGGTGCTTGAAAATTTCAACTTGGGGATTAGAAGCTTGGCCACGTTTAGCTTGCAGGTGGGGTTAACTAGTACTTTCTTTTGACAAATTATGTAATGGGTCCTAGTTAACTTTGCAAACTATGGACATTGTATTAGTGACTTGAAATTGAAACTTGGACTTTGACATTTGTAAATGAAAATTGGATTTTGAATGGTTTTGAAACTTTGAAAATGTAACAACATGAAAATCTTGTTGGTTTGGAAACACGTTGTAACTTGCAAATTGTAAATTTATCATGAATAAAATTGGATTAAGTCTAAACAAAACTTACTTAAAAATTTCTGCAATTAAATTTAAACAATCTAAAATAAGGATCTAAATAATAAAAATCAAGAAATGACAAGGAATGATAAGATCGGCTAGAAAATACATGATTAATGATCAATGAAATATTTGACTAAAAATGCAAAAATTGCTGACTCAGAATGACATGTAAAAGACCAGAAAATTTAAGGGTAAAATATGGGGTACAACAGTTGCCCCTATTTAAATATTTTCACCGAATGACATGGGAAATGGAAAATATGGTGAAAAATATTTAAATATAGATAACCGAAAATTTTGCCCTTAGATACGTTGATATGCGATGCAATGGACAAGAATAGTCTAAGATGCGGACATGCCATGAACTTCTAATATGATGATATGATGTCATGATAAATGCAAAGATGCAGACAAACAAGCAAACAACCGCAAGTGAGCTTCACTAGAGAAGGGTGATGGTTACTATCCATAAGGAAAAACTCATCGGGATACAGGCTGAACCAACAAAAGAGACCCAATAGGGAGACTCTGAGGAAATATTGGGATTGAAAAGCTGAGGGGAAAACCCTACAGGTCCTCATTGGAGATAGGAGCCAGAGAGGTATTCTCTACTGGGAAAAAGTCCAAGGAGATGGACGACAAGTTCATAGGTGACCAGACGATACTGGGGAAAGAAAGACACATTTTTACTGGGCATGAAATCAGAAAGAAAACATGATCTCCACTGGGGATCAGTGTGAAATAAAAGGGTAAGCATCTTACAAAGATTTTCTGGGGATTTCTTATACTGAAGAGTTCAAACGGGATCTTCAAGAAAAGCCAGAAAGTACAGAGACAAATTCTGCGCATCAGATGATGAAAGGTGACTGGACCTTGCTGTAAATAAGGTTGATGAACCAAAAATGTACCAGAGCTGGTTGAGATAACAAATATGATTCCGTTTATGGAGCTGGTTGACACGATTCAAGCAGGAACAAACTAAAATAAAAACTTAAGGTGACTCGATTCAAACCAAAGACGGTGCCAACGATAATTGGACTTTGGGTTCAAGTTTGACACGATTCAAACAAGAACGGGATCTTAAGACATGAGACAATGTCGACACGATTCGAACAAGGACTCGGTTCAAGTTTGACACGATTCAAACAAGAACAAGATCCTAAAACAAGAGACAATGTTCGACACGATTTGAACAAGGACTCGGTTCAAGTTTGACACGATTCAAACAAGAACAAGATCTTAAAACAAGAGACAATGTCCGACACGATTCGAACAAGGACTCGGTTCAGGTTTGACACGATTCAAACAAGAACAAGATCTTAAAACAAGAGACAATGTCCGACACGATTCGAACAAGGACTCGGTTCAGGTTTGACACGATTCAAATAAGAACAAGATCTTAAAACTAGAGACAATGTTCGACACGATTCAAACAAGGACTCGGTTCAGGTTTGACACGATTCAAAGAAGAACAAGATCTTAAAACAAGAGACAATGTCTGACACGATTCGAACAAGGGCTCGGTTCAGGTTTGACACGATTCAAAGAAGAACAAGATCTTAAAACAAGAGACAATGTCTGACACGATTCGAACAAGGGCTCGGTTCAGGTTTGACACGATTCAAACAAGAACAAGATCTTAAAACAAGAGACAATGTCCGACACGATTCGAACAAGGACTTGGTTCAGGTTTGACATAATTCAAACAAGAACAATATCTTAAAATAAGAGACAATGTTCGACACGATTCGAACAAGGACTCAGTTCAAGTTTGACACGATTCAAACAAGAACAAGATCTTAAAACAAGAGACAATGTTCGACACGATTCGAACAAGGACTCGGTTCAGGTTTGACACGATTCAAAGAAGAACAAGATCTTAAAACAAGAGACTATGTTTGACACGATTCGAACAAGGACTCGGTTCAGGTTTGACACGATTCAAACAAGAACAAGATCTTAAAACAAGAGACTATGTTCGACACGATTCGAACAAGGACTCGGTTCAGGTTTGACACGATTCAAACAAGAACAAGATCTTAAAACAAGAGACAATGTTCGACACGTTTCAAACAAGGACTCGGTTCAAGTTTGACACGATTCAAACAAGAACAAGATCTTAAAACAAGAGACAATGTCCGAAACGATTCGAAGAAGGACTCGGTTCAGGTTTGACACGATTCAAACAAGAACAAGATCTTAAAACAAGAGACAATGTCCGACACGATTTGAACAAGGACTCGGTTCAGGTTTGACACGATTCAAACAAGAACAAGATCTTAAACCAAGAGACAATGTCCGACACGATTCGAACAAGGACTCGGTTCAGGTTTGACACGATTCATATAAGAACAAGATCTTAAAACAAGAGACATTGTCCGACACGATTCGAACAAGGACTCGGTTCAGGTTTGACACGATTCAAACAAGAACAAGATCTTAAAACAAGAGACAATGTCCGACACGATTCGAACAAGGACTTGGTTCAAGTTTGACACGATTCAAACAAGAACAAGATCTTAAAAGCCTAAGGTGACTCGATTCAAACCAAAGACGGTGCCAACGATAATTGGACTTTAGGTTCAAACTTGACACGATTCAAGCAGGAACGGTTTTAAACAACAGGAAAGATGCCAGCGATGACTGGACTTAAGGTTAGACATCTTGGGGAATACCAATTATGGTTACAACAAGGGCTGACGGCAAGGAAAACAAACAAATCCGAGGGTACAGAACTTGAACTCGGAACGCCTCATCAAACAGATTGACGGAAAGGAAAAAACACATATCCGAGGGTACGGAGCCTGAACTCGAGACACCTCATCAAATAGATTGACGGAAAGGAAATAACACATATCTGAGGGTACGGAACCTGAACTCGGAACACCTCATCAAACAGATTAACGGAAAGGAAATAACACATATCCGAGGGTACGAAACCTAAACTCGGAACACCTCATCAAACGGATTGACGGAAAGGAAAACCTCAAATAGGGATCACATCAAACAGGTTGATGGAAAATGACTGACTGAAAGTGACACCATTGGTAACTGTAGAAGTATGAATAAAACCAAGGACGGATAAGCTTCTCATGAGAGATTGTCACTTATCGCTGCGAAGGTAATGATAGCAAAACAAACTTCTCAAGGAGATTGTCACTTGTTATTGGGTATAAATTCCAAAGAGATGTTGATATTACAACACTGCTGGAGGAATAATTGTCTTCCATGAGGATCTGCAAAAGATTCTTCCTGCGAGACACAGTGCAAAATAAATGCACGTTCAAAATGGGCTCAGAAACCACACCTACTAGGGATCAAAGTTCAATCTAGGAACAAGCTAGAAAGAAACAGTCAAACAAGACTCCGACCATTGAGGAATGAACTCAAATGGAGATTTACCTATCCAAATATGGAAAAGACAACTGAACCAACCATCATCCATGAGGATTGAACTCTGTGGGGAATTCAGAAAGAAAGGGCACTTTATGCCTAGGGCTGACTTTCTATTGGAGTGAATAGACAAACCCAGTCACTTGGGGAGATAAACACCAAAGTGAACAAAGACAGGTAAACACCAGAAAGATAGGAAAATGCTAAGATGCTATGCATATGAGCGCTTATGCCATGCTTATGCTTATGCTGACAAAACAGACAAAAGGAAGCGAGACTGGAGATGAAATAAACATCTCGACAAGGATACCCAGCCAACCTCATCAGATTGGACCATCATTGGGGATGAATAAGTAGGATCAACAACTTCACTGGGAAAAGGAATATTCCACCTGAGGTATAGCATCATGACTTCACTAGGATTCCCATCCTGAGCTTGATTTCCTTACTGGAGGAGGAAGATCCATGGAGATTGGCCATAAACAACAGCTCTTGCAACTGGTAGTTTTCAAATCATCTCTGCCCCATATTACATGGTATGTTGGGAGAAAATATCAAGAGGATTTTACAGAAGAATCGGCATACGAAATTCCTCAATATCTTCGAACTCTTAGATTCATGAATCTTGGCGTAATTGCCCCGGATTAACAGTGTTTGCACAACAAAGTCTTTGAACTTGCTCTTTAGACTAGTTGATCTGTGAAGGAAATGCCCCAGACTAACTGACCTTTGAGAGATTTCTTGACCCGATTGCTTCTGATTAACTGTATTTGCAATACAAAGTCCTTTAGACTGCGGTAGAAACAACAGGGGAACAAATTTTTCCCTGTTGGTGGGTCATTGGAGTCCTTCCCTTGAAACACTTGTCATATGATGAACTCAAGAAGACTTGCCCCAATATCCTAAAAAAACTTCTGCCCCTGATTTAATAGCTCTTGACATGCTTGATCTATAGAGGAGATGCCCCAGACTGAGCCCTTTATCATGCCAAGTTCCCTAGCTGGCTGCATTTGTTGGGATTTCTTCGATATTGAATAGTTTTGCAAACAAGGATTGTTCATTAAAAATTGGCAATTTCAATGCAAAATTCATGCAAGCTTTTGAAAACAAAGTTTTATTGATGAAACACACACAGTGGAGTGATTAAATAAAAAACAGAATGGATCTAGTCATTTACGGAATGACAGATGAAGTAATCAACACACGCAGATAGCAAAGATTATTAGGAGCCAGGTTAATCAACCTTGCTGTAGTATGCTTTCAAAATAACCTTACCTCAATTAGGTCTTTTAAGGGTTGTAACGTGGCCTGGTTCACGGTTTATGAAACAAAGGATAAAGGCTCAAAGTTTATTTGTCCTACCCCATCTTCGTGATGAACTCCGATCCTATGCTCAGTTGGCTTAAGCTACACATTTAGGTTCCTCTAGGTTAGGAATGAATTGATGATAGTTGATAATGATTCAGACACCTGGGTAGTCATTACTCCCTTGCAGAATTTGGTTATCCTTTATTGTTGAGGTTTTGAGACCTTTTCTTGTCTTTTGAGGTTATGAGACTTCTTCTTTGCTTGATTAATATTATGAGATCCTGCTTTGTCTTGATTGTTGTATGAACCTTCTTGTATAAGGCGAACTTTTGGGCTTCCCATCTTTCTTGGCTTTTGCCTTGAAAGGGACTCGGCTTATTCTTCGATTAAGGATTTCTTGACGATCCTTCCTTATTTGTAGCTTGGAGGAACAACTCATTTGATCTGAGAGAGCTGACTAGTGTCTTGCATGAAGCGCTTGCATTAGAATGTATAACCAAGTTAAACTGAGAACTACCCACCCCAAGGTTGAGATTTAAGGGTTTTTTGTGTAAGGAAAGAAAACTCCTACTTCTAGGCTCGAAGGGTTAATGAGGGATTATCTTCCTTAGTTCTCCAGTGTTTGGGAATTGAAACAATGCCTTACATCCTTGGCGAGGTCAATTTGAAAGTATACCACATCAATTATGAACTTGAGGTTTTCATCATCCTCCCCAATCATTGCTTGAACAATAGTTTGAAAAAAAAAACACTTCATTAAAAGAAAGAGAATAAGTGAATACGAATGGACTTAATCAAGAGATGCATAAACACTTCATTAATATTTCCAATTTGAAAGTACAACAAAGCTTATAAGCAAAAACAGATTCAAATATGCAAAGAAAAAACAACAAAATGCTAAACAGTCAAAAGTTTGCCGGCTTCGGGGAACTGGAATTTCCTTTTTGATTTGCCAAGCTAATATAACCGTCTTCAGGGTTGTTTGTCGAGATCAGTCTGAGAATCATCTTCACATCCACTCTCGGAAATTTCTTCCATCTCGGACTCAGATGAACCCGCCTGATTAGGTGAAACATTATTGATTTGAATGCCTTGAGGCATGAACGAGAACATATTAGAGTCAAGCAGAGTCTGAACCTTGTCCTTGAGTACCCTACAATCTTTAGTTGAATGTCTCTGTGCCCCGGCATGGTAGTCACAATGGACGTGGGTGTCAAAACCCGACGAGTCTGGAAAAGACGTCGGATCTATCCTCTCTGGCACTATCAATCCACTTTTGATTAAATCTGGTTAGAACTGACTGTATGTTATTGGAAATGGAGTGAAATTCCTTTTTGGCTTTCTTGGCCTTTGTCGTGCATGTTGATGCGGCTGACGACGAAATGACTGTTGATACTGAGGAAGTCTTTGATTTGGAGACAAATATTGACCCTGTAGAGAGGATGGTATCTGACGCTGAGACACAAAAGATTGCTGACTCTGAATACTTGAGTTGTATGAGCACTGAGGCTGAAGTATTGGAGATTCCCAAGTGGAATTACTTTCTTTCTCCCATTCTTCTTGAGAACTGATGATTGATTCACTCTCACCAGCTAGGATGTCTCTGGCGCCCTGGATTTTTCCGCTCCTGAGACCCTTCTCAATGCGCTCTCCAGCTTTTACCAAATTAGAGAAGTTCGATGTCACCATGCTAAACAGCTTTTCTTGGTACGAGCCTTGCAAGGTATCCACAAACCAATCAACCAATTCCTTATCTAAGAGTGGTGGTTAGACGCTAGCTGTTACTTCTCTCCATCTCTGAGCATACTTTCTGAAGGGTTCATTGTCTTCTTGAGATAAGTCTAGCAAATGCAGACGACTGGGAGCCAAGTCAAGATTGTAGTTGTGCTGCTTCACAAAGGCATTGGTTAGGTCTGACCATGATTGGATGTGATTGCTTTCTAGCTGCATGTACCAACTCAGTGATGCCCCACTTAGACTGTCTTGGAAACAGTGAATCATGAGCTTGTCGTTACGGACATGTGAAGTCATTTTTCTGCAAAACATCACCAAATGCTGCTTCAGACAACTATCTCCTTTGTACTTCTCAAACTTCGGCGGTTTGAACTCAGGAGGTATCACAAGGTCGGGTACCAAACACATATTCAAGGCATTCAAATCAGCAGTGTCACGACCCTTAATGGCATCAAGTTTCTTTTCCAAGGCACAACACTTTTCCATTAGCTCAATGTCTCTTGGATCCTTGGTTTTCATCACAGGGATTACCTCTTGGGAATCTGGCTCAGAGAATGCGAAGCTACGATATTCTATAGCATCAACAGAAGAGGAACGCCCATCTCGGACAATGACATGTTCTTGTATAACCTGATTCTCAACAGGAATCTGCACAGGTTGAGCTTGGGCAACATTGGTCGTGGACATACCCTGAATATTGTCATTTCTCCTTGCCAAGGCTGCCACAATCTGATCCTACTGGCTTCTCAACAAGTCGAAATCCACTCTGGTCACAAATTGGCTCTGCTCTTCTGAATTCATGATCCCTCAAAAGCTACTTCAAGTCCAATGCTGGTTCCAGGAAGTCAACTGTTGGGTTACAGACAGAGGGAGGATAAGACTCAAGGCTGAGAAATGCAAATGAAATGCAAATGTGATGACGATGCACATGCAATGCAAATGCAAGCCAAATGGTTTCAAAGAACTCAAAAGCGGGCTGCAAAAAAAAAGAGTGAAAAGTTTCATTTTTTTTAAAAACCATGATCTCTATTGATCCTTGCAAAGGAAATAACGTCTGAGTTCTTTGAAACCAAAAGGTTTGTCATGGATGTATGCAAAAACACACAAGCACAAACATATGTACAAAGCACACAAAGCCTAGGTTTAAGGGTCACATGAGCGGAGCCAATGATCTACCCATCCCAAAAGGTGTGTACTATGGGTTTTCATCTGCAGAACAGGGTTCTAAGAAGTTCCCAGAGTCGACAACCCATGTTTTGGATTTTATCGACTTCCCAATTGCTCGGTAATCAATAAAATTCTCAAGAGAGTCTCGTCTGAGTGTAGTATCGCGTAGCAATCATTTAGGATTACTCCCTCACAATCATCGCACTACATCCTAAATAGGCCACGTGGAGGTAAAAGGGTAACTAAAGGTCATCAGTATCCCTGGCACCCAGGTCGAAAGTAGTAACGCATTCACGATTGCTCATTCAGCTTATACCACTTTCATGAGGGCCTCAACTGAGTGTGGACTTCAAGTTCACTCCTTTGGGATTTCTCCCTCGAAGTTTCCTTGACTATGCCCACGGTTCCTAAACAAATGTGCTCTCAAGTCCGGGTTAGGACTTATCTCACCCCTCAATAGTAGTACCCTGCACATAGAAAAATCCAAACAAAACAGGTATACAGATATATACAGATATATGTACAAGTATAGCAAGCAATCATAAATAACACAAGCAAAAAACAAGGTAGGCTTAACCCTCAAAAATATTTTTCCACAGCAGAGTCGCCATTTCTGTTGCGGTGAAAATCAGATAACAAGCTATTAATTAACTTGCATCATATTTCATTTACAACCGACTTTGATTTATCCAAAGGAAAGGTTCAAGATCGTTAAAAAAACCTAAAAGGAGGAGATCTAAGGTTCGGGGGTTGGTTATACAAAGGGAAAGTATTAGAACCCTAAGTATCTGTAGTACTCTACAGGAACCTCTTGTTAAGTTTGTGTTATGTTATGTTTGTTTGCTAAGGTAAATCTGTACTAAGACTAAGGTAAAGACCTAGGTATGTACACTAAGTTTGCTCGCCAAGACGTCGCCACTTGTGCCTACGTATCTGAATAAAGAATCAGAGCAACCGTAGTTCACCTAACTAAGGGTTAGGAACCATTGACTATGGCCAAAGTTCCAAGGGGAATGAGTATGAGCTCATGTAGAGTTTAAGAAACTCTCTAAGTCTAAGTTGTAAGATGAATGGCTATGAGGCCAAAAGGGAATCCTATGACTATGAGGTCAAAGAGAAGGTGGCCATGACTATAAGGTCAAAGCTGATATGAGTTTTCCATGACTTTGAGGTCAATAGAAAAACTTTTCCTTTGGAAGAAGGGGAAAACTGATTGATACTTAATCCAAAACCGGCGTCAAAACTTCGAACGTACGAAGGATCAAATTCCAAAATCGAAACTAAAAAACTAACTGAAATAAAACCAAGGGTTGATTTAAGAATCAAAGAAAAAGATCTAATTAACAAAATACAGTCTAACTAGAAACTAAATTACTAATTTCTATTTAAAACTAATTAACTAATAAAATCTAATAAAGATTAATCTAACTAGAAAACTTAATTAAACTAATTCATTAACTAAAAACTAACTAATATTTAAATGACTAAAGGAGGGTGTAAGAGAAAGCACACTGGGCCGGGGACCAAGAGAGGTTTTAGCGGCCCAGATCCTCTTTCACAATAGGTCGTGGGTCATAAGGGTTGACCCGGTTCGGCCATGATATGATGAGAAAATGGAAGACCTAGAACATTTCCCAAAACGGCTAAATCACGGTAAACCAACATATATGAAATCAGTCACGAGAACTATGCACAAGAACTACCAAGTTTCTTTTTGACACAAAACAAAACCGCATCAACAGAGAAACCATGACCAGACACGATACAACAATAACCTTTGACGCAAGAGAGACTCAATAATATGATTATGGAATCAAATCAAACATTGCGAATTTCTTACAACTTTCTCTGCGTTGTGAATGTTTATCCGCAAATCATTTCGTCTCTCTCCTCTTCAGTTCCCGGTTCGTATTACAGGTTCGCGTTTAAAGTTATTTTGGTTTCGTTTACCCACTCTCCTCGTCTCACTCTGTTCTGACTTAGTTTTGTGTTTGATTGGGTTTGAGGTTTGAAAGGGGAGTGTCTGAAAATTTGGTTTTAGGGTTTGTGAATGTAGAACCAGAAAATCAGGTTATGTTGTTTTGCGGTTGTTGAAAAGGTTTATGGTTGTTGGGGTTGAGGGAGATTCCAGAAGGGAGTTCAATGAAGATTAAGTGTTTTGAGTTTTTTTGAAGTTTGGAAGAAGAAGTGTGAAGGTTGGTGATGGTTGCTGTTTTTGTAGAAGAAAGAGGAACGAGTCCTATATTTTGGGGTCATGTTGTTGTTTTGCAGGTGGTGAGTGTGTAGGTCACAGTTCAGGACGAGCAGAGTTGCTGCAGCGGGAGGATAATGGTGGTGGAAGGGTTTAAGAAGGCTGAAGCAATGGTTTGGGAAAGTGGTTTATTAATACTGATGAAGGCGGAGAAGCTGTGAAACAGGGGATTTGGTGATGAGGCAATGGTTCTGGTTTGATGTTCGTTATTGCAGAGTGATTGAGTTTTGGTTTTCTTGAGGGCTGTTTTGTTAACAAGAACCTTCAATCCTCCTTCCCAGAAAATGGTGGAGATGCCAAGAGGTTTTTATGGGCTCCCGTGGTTCTCATCGAACCTTTTTTTTCTTTTTTTTTCCTTTCCACTCTGCTGTTGAGTTCCTTTTATATTCTCCTCCTCCTTCTTTTTTGAAATCAAAATAAGCTTTCTAATGAAGTTTCATGGTACAGCTTCTGCAGGCTTTTGTTGTTGCGTGTAGCCGATTGTTGGCGCAGGTTTGGCGGAAAGTTTTGTACGGTTTTGGATTTTTGCAGCAAAGATCTTGGCTCAAATCTTGGTAGAACAGAGGTGATGGCTTGTGTTGTACAAGTGCCGATTTTGACGTGGCATTGCTTTTTGGTGCTTGAAAATTTCAACTTGGGGATTAGAAGCTTGGCCACGTTTAGCTTGCAGGTGGGGTCAGCTAGTACTTTCTTTTGACAAATTATGTAATGGGTCCTAGTTAACTTTGCAAACTATGGACATTGTATTAGTGACTTGAAATTAAAACTTGGACTTTTACATTTGTAAATGAAAATTGGATTTTGAATGGTTTTGAAACTTTGAAAATGTAACAACATGAAAATCTTGTTGGTTTGGAAACACGTTGTAACTTGCAAATTGTAAATTTATCATGAATAAAATTGGATTAAGTCTAAACAAAACTTAATTAAAAATTCCTGCAATTAAATTTAAACAATCTAAAATAAGGATCTAAATAATAAAAATCAAGAAATGACAAGGAATGATAAGATCGGCTAGAAAATACATGATTAATAATCAATGAAATATTTGACTAAAAATGCAAAAATTGCTGACTCAGAATGACATGTAAAAGACCAGAAAATCTAAGGGTAAAATTTGGGGTACAACAATAACAGTCCTTGCTCATATGTTCAGAGATTTTAGAAGATTTTGCTCTGCAATTTGAATATCTCACACGAAATGGGAAGAGCATTGTTGGCAATTCTTGCAAGTTGGCCATACCTTGAGCTCTCTTACTTTCCCTATAAATAGCAGTCCATATTGGTTGTATTTCTCACTAACATCTTTCACATAATCACCTTTAAAACATCTGAGTGCAAGGCCTTGCAAGAGAAGAAGGAGGAGGAAGCTGTGCCTTGGAATCTCGTGTGTGGATTAGCAAGAAAGGAGCTTGTGCATAACTGAAGTTGCAGTGGACATATTCCACTTGGTAACATCTCTTTTTTCCATTTTCTGTATGCTTACTCATTGTACATATTCTATTACATGTTATCATCTTAGCCATGTTATGCTTCCTGCTATAATGCGTATCTTATGTGTTTCTTATCTTAGTTATGCATAAAATATGTGTGTGAATTTTTTGCCTTAGCCTTTAACCATGGTTTGTTTATTCTACTGATATAAAGTAGATTTTATACATTACGCTCTGTTGTTGTTATTATGTATGAACCATTTCTGGCATTATAAGTATGTGTGAAGTTGTTAGTCATTGTTGAACTTGTTGATGCTTGGATGATATAAGAAAACAGGCAGGTTCATGACTATTTCAGGTATGTTTGGGGGTTGTCATGACAATGTCCTCAGGTATAGTTCATTCTTGCTAACTTGAAATCCTTGCACCTGTTGCAGTGTTATGCTCATTTGTATTTGTTCATGAAGTTTGTCCATGTTCTGATGTGTATATCACTTTGACTTGCCATTGGTCTTGTATTTTGAACTAAGCTGTTTCTTGTGCTTGATGTTAAACATTTGAACTGGTAACTTATTGAAGTAATGTAACTGGTTGTGATTTGTGGTTTTAACCTGTTTACAATCTGTTGATATGGTTGATTTCTCCATGTGTGTTAGAACTTAGGCTATATGTTAAATCTTGTTACAGCATGTTAACTGATGTACTTTAGGTTTGAACTGCTGCAACCTTGCTATCTGTTCATGTGATGTGTGTAAGTTTTGTGAAACAAACCATCTGACCTAAGTACTAGGGCATATTTTTCATATTTTCTTATGTGAGAAGTAACATGTTGCTACTTTGTGTGTGTGTACCTGCTGATATTTGCCTCTAGATAAAAAAGTTGGTTGTGGACTCATTTTGACATAGTGCCACATTCATACACTCTTTCACATCTTGTTATGCACACAAACTGTTAAGATACCCTCACCTTGCTATCATTGATGATTTATAATTAATTTGTGCTAGGCAGGGTCTTACCCTGATTGATTCTATCCTTGTCTATATTCCTATCCATCCTTTGTAGTATGATTAGGCCTTTATGCCAAAGTTGTATGAAATGAAAAAGTCTCTCGAGATGCATAAAATTGATACATCTGAACTGCTGACTTGTTATGCTCTGTATGTTTACTTGTTATGCACAGATTGCTGTTGTGATATAGGTTCAAGGGTATGTATGCCAATAACTGCCAAACTTAACATGAGAACTTGTTGTTTGTCTGTTATATTGAACTTTGTTTTTCTCACCATGTTGCTTGATAATGTTACAAGATCATTAGGCACAAACTGATATGCTATGAACACATTGTTGCCACTCTGATTTATGAGTAGTTTACGTGCCTGAAATTCATAAGATGCCTTGCCTTGCCAAATTTTGTTTTGCATATGTGCTTAAACCTCATAATGATGCATTTCAACTCTTGCTATGATAATTGTTTTGAGTTAGTGTGCTTTGTGTGCCTATGACTGATGTATGAGATATCAATTTCCTGAAATCTTTGCCTGCTACTGCTATGCTATATTTGATATATATTCTATATGTGTGCAAGCCTCTCATATTCAAGTTAGAGGTGCATGATAACTTTTGACATGCTGGCCTGCCCTATATTCAATTTGTTCAAATTATTTCCCTTATTATGTCATTAAGTGGTGGATGCCAAGTTGTGGATAAACATGTTGTGCTCAGAAAGGAAACAAACCATGAAATACATTCCCAATACTTGCTTGTGCATGAAGTAACATCATCCTTTTTATCAAGGTGATAAGTAGCTCGTATGTTGATGTTTTATTGAAGTTTCATACTCATGTGCTTTTTCAAGCCATGCCATGCTTTAATTATTTGCTTCTAGGTCCAACAACCCTAGACAGATGTGTGAAACTATTAAACTCCTTGTTTGATGCTAACTCCTCTGGTTGCTTTCTAAATGTCATGCATGATCTTGACCAATTTGACATGTTGATTGAATTCTGCTAAGTCTCCAAGATTTGCATGTTAGAATTTCTATGCCTTATATTGTCTTTCCTTTTCTTTGATGTGCTGCCACCATAATGTTCACCTCTCTCCCTCTGAACCTTATGTTGTTAGCTGTTATTGCTGAGTTTCAATCCTTGAAATACCATGTTCTCTTCTATTGTCATCACCCTGTTAACACTCATTTGATATGTTTTGGATCTTGTCATTGATGATTAAAGCTGTCATGGAATCTGTTATTGCTTGTCTTGTCCTATTCTCATTTCATAACTTAGACTAACATGCTTGAGCTGTTTTTGAATACTAAGTATGTTACTTGAGCTGACTGCATCACACCTAACCATGTATTTGCTAATAACATCATCATGCCATTTTCATATTATACTTTGAATGATTGACTTGGGAAAACTGTCACTTGCTGGTTTAAACTGTTGGCACCAATGCTATTTGATTCAAGAATTTTCCAAGCTATCTCCTAAGGTTTTTAACTTGTGCAGTTATTGATCAATGCAATAGAATGCCATCAGCTATTATAAAACTGCGCATTTAGGTTGATGCTTTCATCCAACCTTATTGGTTGTGGCTGTATGCATAGTAGGAATTTAATTCACCTCATCATCTTGTTGTTGTTCATTTGCTAGCTTAGGATATATAGCATACTTGTGTTCTGTTTGGTAGCATACATAACTTTAAAATAATGGTACCTAAATGTTCATATAACAATTCATGTCATGTTTACTAATGTTGATTAAGTTGAAGTTTGATTTTGAGAGAAGAAGACGTTGAACCTGTCCAATAGGGATAGTTGACTTGATAAATTATTAGTCTGAATTCTTGAACTCTTTGCTCTGGCTGTTTGTGGCAATTTGTTAGGTAGCATTCATTTCCTCGCTTGCCAAGACTTATATATTTATTGAATCATGTTTGTTACCGGATGTAACAGCCACCCCAGTGGCAAGCACACACATCACACACGCCCATATGACCCTTAGGACTGGGGTTCGAATCCCCTCGCCCCAGTCCTTTTATTTTTAACTTTTCAAATATGCTTTGTTTTAAATATATATTGAAATGCAATCCATATTAGTTAAGCACGCACGCATAGAATGGATGGCAAGGGTTTTGGGCTAAACGCGCAAGGTCCTGGGTTCTACACCCATGGGGACCTCTCATTATTTTTTTTTACCACTTGTTGTTTTAAATGTTTTATGGTTTATTCTCAATTTTCAAATTTGCATAACTCCATCATTTTTTACTCTTTTCCACTCATTCTTTTTGCTAAATGTTCTTAAAAGAATTTACCTTTTGACTATAAAAAGAGATCATTGAAAATATTTAATTTTGAGGCACTTATTCATGACGGAAGTGTAAGGATCTTTTCTAGGGTTTTGTTACATTTCTTGCTTGTCCTTGATTCTTGAGTATGTTATCTTGTTTATACAATGTCAAATATTTGGTTTTAATCTTGTATGATATTATAAACCTTGCTCAACTTGAATGCCTTGCTATTCAATACCACATCTTCAGGTAAATATCCGTTATAAACTTCTTGTTACATAAAAATGTTGTTTCCTCGATTCCAAAGGAAATTCCTCCTCAGTTGACTCATAAGTTAATAAACAAATCATACCACCTTGGCCTCATAAGAGCCTTCCTCTTTTGTTGGTCTCATAAGAGCCATTGAATCATGACTTAGAACTAGGTTAGAGTTTCTAAACTCTATGTGGGCTCATCACGTTGAATATCCACTTTTCCCCATCATAACTTAGACTTAGAGAGTTTCTTAAACTCTATATGAGCTCATACTCATTCCCCTTAGAACTTTGGCCATAGTCGATGGTTCCTCAAATTCACCCTTAGTTAGGTGAACTACAGTTGCTCTGATTCATTAGTCAGATACGTAGGCACAAGATGCGATGTCTTGGCGAGCAAACTTAGTGTACATACCCTTAGGTCTTTACCTTTACCTTTAGCAGATAACCATTAGCAAGCAAACATAACATAACACAAAGTAAACAAGAGGTTCCTGTAGAGTACTACAGATATTAAGGGTGCTAATACCTTCCCTTAGTATAACCAACCCCCGAACCTTAGATCTCCCCCTTTAGGTTTTTTCGATCTTGAACCTTTCCTTTGGATAAATCAAAGTCGGTGGTGAATTTCAAAGTTTTGTGATGCAAGTTAATTAATAACTTGTTATCTGATTCTCACCGCAACACCTGTATTATATTATTCTAGATATATATTATATGGGTTGTTACACTCAATGGATTTAATGGTTTTCGAAGGGAGAAAATGATTCTCGAACACATACGTGTGTTGGAAGTGACGACGTTTCAAACACTTACGTTTGTTGGAAGAGATGATGTATGAAAAATGATGTTGGAAATTGTGTTTAGAAATACGACACAGTGTTTCGATGGACAATGTGCAAATGAAAATAATTTAAAAGTATAATTTAATAAAATACTGATCATACTCATACTCGAACGATAATGAAGATGAAATGAGTGTTGAATAATAAATGAAAAACTAGAGTCTATGTTGGATGAGGTAAACCATTTGTCATAAAATGTTATTTATAGTAATGCGCTAATGGACCATGTTGATAGTGTCAACACAAAACTAATACAGAGGAAATGATTTGATAATGATACGAGAGATAAAAGATTAATGGATAATTGAGAGCATTATGGCTTATGATTTGGAAATCAAGTTTAATTGAAATTTGTCATTAAGTGAATACAATGATCTGGTACAATCTTCTTAAATTGTCTCTAGTGAACTTTAGGTACACAATGAGTTAGAATTCTATATAAGGAGATGGTCACAGAGAAAAAAATATACACAATTCACAAGAGCATTTGATTGATCCTTTAATAGCCCTCGATGGTAGACTTATACATATGGTTTAAAATTTGGCAATCAAGTTTGATTGCAATTTATCAATAAGTGATCAAACTTATTTGAGACAATCATCTTAAATTGTTTCTATTGAACCTTAGGTACACAATGAATCATAATTACTATATAAGGAGATGATCACAATAACATTAGACGGCAACTTTACTATTTCTTGATGGAAGAACATTAAACCAAAAATTGCATATCCCACTTTCTTGGTTCTCATAATAAATAATAATTATTTACACAGTGGTTGCCAAACTTGAGTCTCTCTGTTTTCTTTGTAACAATATGCTTCTCAAAACTTCCATCCACCTTTTGAGTTTTTTTTTACTAATTTAATTAAAACTAGTAAGATATTCACGCACGCACAAGTAAATTTATTTAATATGCAATAAAATATAAATAAATAAATAAATAAATAAATATAAATATATATATATATATATATATATATATATATATATATTTGAAATGAAAAAAAATTGGAGAAAAAAAAGAAAATTTTCACATTTGAAAATAAAATAATTTATCTCTCAAATAATGGTAATTGTTAATTAAAATGAAAAATATATATTGTTCTGATAATAACACGTGAGATGGAAAGTTAGTGGTGTGGATCATTAAGTGTTATCCAATTTAATACAATATAAAATATATTTAAATACACATGTGAATTTAAAATGTGTTACTTATTTATAAAATAACAACGATCATGTAAACTCAATTTGATTAAATAGCTATACAAAAAGAAAAAAAAAAAAGAGATTCGTGTGCTGGAAGAAGAAAAAAAATAAAATTTTCACAATTAAAAATAAATAATTTATCTCTCAAATAAAGACAATCGTTAAAAGGGAGGTGTCGTAAATCGTCTGTGTGCTTGATTTGATTTGCAACCTGCTGGTATATACGGTGGACTAAGAACCAGATGTTATTCAACAATGAAATTGGCAATCATGCTGATATTTTTTAGAGAATTATCATGTTTTCAGAGAATTATCTAACTTAGTTTTATCTCAGTATGTTTGGTGTAACTACTATGAGTGGTATAAATGTCCTACTGATTATTTATAGGTGATTAGGTTTCTTGCTAGAGTTGTTTCTCTTGTAACTTGTTTGATTATGTTGGAGCATCCCTAATACTCTTTGTGAATATATCCGTACTTATAAAAAAAAAATGCAGCAAATAATTTAAACACAATCGAGAAAGAAAATTTTAAAGAAATAAAATAGAGAAACTTAAATGAAATAAAGAAATATTGTTAAAATGTAATACGCATATAACAAATGTCATACTTACGATCCAAATAAAATTGTAAATTTCCAAAATCAAACTAAATTGATTTTTTTAATTAATAAGATCATTTTTGTTTCTTAAAAATCAAACCAAAACTAAACTTGATGTTAGAGCCTTTTTGTTAGTATAATATATGTCCCTTTCTTTCACATGTTAGACATATGCTCTCATGCCTTTCTCTTCTTTTTCATTTCTTTCTTACACTACAAATTCTAAAACGAAGTGTAAAAGATGAGACAATCATTATCTCCTCTCCTATAAAATTCTATGGCTGAAGACCAAATCAAAAACTAAATTTGTAGATAGCCAAGTGTAAGTAGTGAGTGGTGAGGGAATCCAAGTGCCCCCTTTATTCTAAGGTGTATTATCTATGTAGTATGTTTATATTCCTTACATGCTGACCATAAATTTTATTTTCTTCAACTTGTAGTTCCTACGGAAGAGTAAAAGATTGAGAGAGTATCTTATATGTGGCCAAGGATCAAATTACATTAGTTAGTGCCTCTATCCATTTGACATGGAAAGGTAAATTGAAGTTTAAAATTGTAGACTTCTACATTTTGCAGTAACCTTAATGCTTAACCATTTTGGCAATTTACATGAAAAGGCACTATACATTTTTTAATATACATAGTTTCCATAAAAAAAAGTCTAAGTGTTGCTATATCCATGAGAAAAAGTGTCACTTTTAATTTTTAATATATTTTGATATATTTTATCTTATTATACCATCTAATTAATATGAACATGACTCTCAAGTTATCTTTCTTTTGTATTTACAATAATAAAAAATCGAAGGTTAATAATGTTATATTAGTAAAATTATTATTATTTTTCTTTTATTTATTATATTTTTATTGCATTTTAAATTATCAAATGTGACAATATCTATTAAATTGTAAGAGTAAAATATATTTTTTATTAATAAGAAATATACTTTTATTTAAATATATATTTTATTTGTAAGAGTTAAATAATAATAATAATAATAATAATAATCATAATAATAACTTTACTATTTTTTATTTGTAAAAAATACACTTTTTTAAAATATACTTTTTATTTGGAAAAAATATCCTTTTATTTAAATAAATTATTTATTTGTAAAAGTAAAATATATTTTATTTTCCATTTTTATTATTATAAAACATGTTTTTAATAAAAATAGAAAGGGTCCACCTTTCCACCATTTTCTAATGGTCCATATATATTAGACACACGAATATTTAATATTCAAGAAACATTTATTTTGTTATTATTTTATTTTGAAGGGATGCTCATGTTTACACTCACATCCATTTTTAAAATATAATAACAAATAAATTTAAGAAGAGGATAATTAAAATGGAACATGGTAGAAAGAAAAGACAGAATATATTGATGACAAGTGCTCACCTCATGAAAGGGAAGTCCAAAGCATATATAAAAGCATGAGCATAGTAAGGGGGAATGAGCAAAATTATCAAAGCATAGACAATATTAATGATGCGTATGAAATCATCGAATCCTCTGGTTGTTGGTAATGTAATTGGAGATGTTTTAGATCCATTCATAAATTCAGTACCTCTAAGAGTTGTTTATGAAAATAACAAAGAAGTGATCAATAGTGGTGAGCTCAAACCATCTCAAATAGTGAATCCACCAAGAGTTCATGTTGGTGGAAATGACCTCAGGACTCTTTACACTCTGGTTTGTATCCATCTTAGTTATATTAATTATTTATTTATATTTTTCATAAATCCAAAGAGGCTAATACTCCTCCTAGACTGATTTTTGATTAGGCATATTCATTTGCAATTTAAAAAAAAAAAACCTTAAAAGAGAGTAAATGTTTCCTGATTCTAGGGTTTTGGATTTTGTGGTATTTTGCAGGTGATGGTGAACCCTGATGCACCTAGCCCTAGTGATCCAAATATGAGGGAATACCTCTATTGGTAAGTAGTAATATATTATAGTGTATAGGTTGGTTTATGGTTTTCATTGGATTTTCGCCTTCTATTTTTATTTTTTTTTCATTTTGTCCTTTTGTCCTTTTGATGCATTTCTTTGTCATGCGTATTGTTGGTGCTCTTTGTTCCATTAAAAATATAATTTTGAAATGAATTATTATATTTTATAATTAATTTTTAAAATAAGTTAAACTAATCATACTTTTAATTATTGCCATAATATATAAATGATTTAACACATACAATCTTACATAAAATCAAAATCAAAACGTTATATCGTCTAAACAGTATTAAAATTTTCAAGACTTCATTGTAATACACGTTTGAAATTTTTTACGGAGTTTCAAATAAATTTAAATTTTTAAAAAAAGTTGTGGAATTTTTTTATTCAATATAATGTTTTTTCATTGATTGAATTAGTGAAATATATTTTTTTATAATTAATTATTTAATGAAGTTGATCAATTAACTACTCCTAAAATTTTTGAATGCACTCATATTTATTATAATTTTTTATTTATATTTAATAGAAAAAATAATTTGATCTTTAAATTTGCCACAATCATAGTTTTATTTTGCTTCAACGTTAGACATATTAAATACAATTTTTTTGTTTTGTTTTGTTCATTTTTGTTCATATTGATACATGAATTATGTTATATCGTTTAAGTGTGTATTTATGTAAATAATTTAATTAAGAATGCATTAAATAAATATTTCATGTAAAAAAAATTTCTATATGATTAAAAAATTATTTCACATAAAAAAATTTATTAAAAAAATAATTGAAACAAAATAAAATATTAATAAGTTGTAAAATATACAATCTATAAGAAAAAGGTATTGAAATGATCCTAAGAGAAAGTTTGGATGACTAAATTGGAAATTTTAAGAAAATAAAAAAATAAAAATATTTGAATGTTTCATTTGAGCTTCTTCCATTTTAAAGTTGTTTTATATATTAATAAAATTCACCATTCAAAAATTATACTGGACTATTTTTATTATATTTTAAGAATTTGAGGGCAAATATTCAAATTGTGACAAATTCAAAAATTAAAAAATATATATATAA
The DNA here is from genome assembly GCA_022829125.1 of Lathyrus tuberosus. NCBI lineage: Eukaryota > Viridiplantae > Streptophyta > Magnoliopsida > Fabales > Fabaceae > Lathyrus > Lathyrus tuberosus. The sequence goes on along the minus strand of JALAZF010000137.1, from coordinate 6,803,119 downwards.
CAGCCAATTTAGAAAAATTTGAAAATATATAGGGATCAAATTTATAATTTTTAAGATATTTATAAGGACCAATGTTTATAGTTTATGTAATTTATAAATACCTTATACTTTTTATAAATTTATAGAAGCAATTTTAAAATAAATAAAAATATAGGTATCAATTTTAAAAAATCAAATAATAGAGAGTCATGCCTAAATTTTTTAAAACATTCAAGATGAAATCTTCATAATTTGAAAGAATTAAAATGACCAATTAAAGATTCAAATTGAATAGAGTTAGAAGAGAAAAAATAACTTTTTTTAGATCATATTTATAATCTCTATATTTATTTTTGATAAAATAGTTAATACAATATATCTATTTTTAAAATTCTTCATATAATAAAATTTGAACTATGTCCAAAATTATTTATGCCACATTTACAACATGGATTTACCACTAATATTAGCTTATTTTAGTTTTTTTAAAATTTATAACATGCACAATAAATAGTAGTTTAGAGGTTGAAAGCTGGCTGGCACATCTTATCTCCAAAATTGTTAAAATTTAATTCACAAAAAAACCAGAATTAAAAAAAAAAATATAAATAGAATTCATCAAAATAATATAAATAGAATTCACCAAAATAGAATTGTTAAAATTTTGTTTGGCTGAATTTAGTTTCATTCTAACTTCTCTTTTTTATTCATTGGATTCTTAATTAGGATGGTAACAAATATTCCAGCGACTACAGGAACAACATTTGGTATGTGCACAATTTTTAATTTTAAGAAAACTCCTTCAAATTCAAATTTCAACTTCAAAATAAAATATTTTTGTAATTGTAGGGCAAGAGATAGTGAGCTATGAAAGTCCACGACCAACTTCAGGAATTCAACGTATCATCTTTGTGCTGTTTCAACAGCCTTGTAGACACACTATATTACCACCTGGTTGGCGACAGAATTTCATAACTAGAGATTTTGCAGAAGTTTATAATCTAGGATCACCTGTTGCTGCTCTCTACTTCAACTGTCAAAGAGAAAATGGTTCTGGTGGAAGGAGAATGATCACTTAATGCAATAATGAATGATAATAATCTAAACATATCCATAGCCCTTAATATAGATAGTAAATAAAAGTGGATGTGTAAAATTAAGCTTAAAAAATGACATGTTGTCATGTTATAGTCATTATTATGATAGAAATAATGATGTCCCGTAAATACAGCTTAGAGAGTAAGAAACTGTTGGGATATTGGATGATCTAAGAAACTTTCACTTTATTAGTACTTGGAGTGTTTTATGTTTTGCCGCTATGCTCTTTTGAACAAGTGTGTATCGGAAGTATTTAGTAATGTATTGATCTTTGAAGCATGAATATTTAACAGTTATAATGTATTTTTTTTTCCGTTAAAACAGTCTAACAATGTACATATGAGTTCACAGGTGTTTTTGAAAACAATCACTTAATTTTAAGTGTATTATTTGAAGCACCAAACTAGTAAATCATAAGACAAATTTGTATTGAATTTTGAGAAAGAAAATTGTAGCATTTAAAGTTGTTGGACTGTTTGCATCAAATGTTGATTATCTTAAAAAAATAATAAAGTTTTGAAAATAAGTGCAACAATTTATCTCGACTGGGTTGAAATGAGTTACTTGAATGGTAAATAAAAGCAAATAAAAGTAACTTAAATAGAAAACAAATTAATTTGCATAAAATATAAAAATGGTAGGTAAGTACATTTAAAATAAAAAACATGTTTCTCTCTTGTGTGCGGGTACTTTGAGTGTATATTGAAGTTTGTAATGATTTTCGTCACACTGAATCATAACACTAGAACTTTAATTTATAGTGTTATGAAACTAACAGTCTTCCCACATCAAACACCTTTATGTCTGACACGTCATCTATGCATGGTTTATTAGCTTCCAATTGTCCTCCATGTGTCCTTGGCGTTTAGGATAAAACCAAAAGATAGTTACTTCAGTTTGAAATTTGAATCTGATTTCAATTGAATTCCTTTGCTTTGTCGAGTTTGGTGAATGACCAAATCTCTAGAAATTTTACTAAGTACCAGACTAGACTCCTTGACGTCGAAGGCCGCTGCTTCTTCTCCCAAAGTATTTGGTCGAAAGTCATCTTAATTTTTCCTTGTGTCTGCAGAAATTTAAGTCGGCTGCTCCGTCGAATTTCCCATTTGGAATTTCTTGGCTAACAAATTGCCTCCCAAAAATGCCACTTTCGATTCATTTTTGAGAGACAAGTGGCATTTTTGAAGTTCCACCACTATTCGAAGTTATGCATTGACGTCATCTTCATAATGGCTACTCCCTATAACTCTTCAAGACGTGTAGGTTCAAAAATATCATCATGGCTCCGAGTTCCTAAGAGAATGTGGGTCATGCTCAAAATTCAACTTCCCAATTTCTCTTTTTTAATGGGACATCTATAAAAAAGCTTTGATTTTATTTTTCTTTTTAAAGAAAAATAGACAAACTGAACAATTTCCTCTAAAAACTATAAATAGTCTTTCTTTTCCATTTTTCAATTTTCTTCCAACTTCCTTCATCTTTCACAAAGTTCTCAAGTTTTTCTGCAAAAAACTTCAAACTTTTACTCCCTTAAATGGCTTCTAAATCAAACTAAAAAATAGAGATCCATGTGGCCGCATCTATCGTCATACCTACTCTCATTGGGATTCAATTATAAGTTCATAAGCCTCCCCTTGAAGTGGAAGAAGTTCTTATTTGGAAATCACATGTATTGATTACTTTCACCATTTTTGATATTATGCATGCTTTCTCTGTCCCTTTCCCTAATTTGAGCATAAATGAAGCTAGGATTATTGAATATTTCCCTTGTTACCACCGAACAAAACCCTTAGGCAAACGTAAAAACCTCATTATAAAAGCATTTTGAATATTTAAATTTGATAATAGTTGTTGTACCCCAAATTTTACCCTCATTTCCTGCTAATTGATGTTTGATTTATTTTTCTCTGCATTTCAATTTAATACGCATTTTTATTTATTTAATATTTATTTTAATGTTTTATTTATTTCTTTTATTTTCATTTAATGTTTATTTTAAATATTCTATTTGTTTTATTTTAATTTCAATATGGCTTATTTCATTTTTTATTTATAGTTAAATTGTCCTATCTTTATTAATTTAATTTAATCTTAACTTAATTTAATTGTTCAAAATTATTAGTTTAACTAATTAGATTAATTGTTAGTTTAGTTTATCGTTTTAAGTTATTTAATTAGAATATTAATTAATAGTTATTATTATTATTTGGCATGTTACAATTAATTTGAAGGAAAGAGTTCATTTCCATTGCCAATTTATAGTGGTCCACCGTATGCTTTTTTTAATTGGATAAATTCATTAACCAAATTGTGTGTTGACTTTTTCAACCCAAATATCCTGGGCATTGGGAGAGGGACATGTGGCTCTTAAGAATCAAAAGGAACCAAGTTTTGTTCCTCCTCCTTTTTCAACCATACGAAACTTCTGCACAATGACAAAAGCCTCAAACCTTGCTGCCATTGCCTGCTAATGACAAAGACCCATCGTAACGTTAACCTGCAACTTGATCTGAAACAACAACGGTCAAATTCAAAATTGAAATTGAAGGAAACAGATTCATTTTTTTCTGGTTATTTAAGCAGATGAAAAGAACCTCAGAAGGGGGGGGGGGGGACGCAACCTCACAGTCCTACTGTGATTTCAACACGAACCACACACTTTTTCTTCATCAACCACAAATAACCTTAACCTTTTCTTCATCTTCCAACTTCACCCTTTCAAACAAAACTCTCCATCATGAACTACCATTAACTCAACAACCTTGTTCTCAACAATAAACAATAAATTCCATACCTCATTCTTCTTCATTAACACAACAAATAAACATGAATCTCACACGTTGCTTGGACACGTGAACACTTTCACATGTGCATTCGTTGACTTAGGTGGAAGATTGGACTTGAACTTAGCATGAATCCAACATAAACATCTAAACCAACACTAACAGACAACACCAACCACCATGCAACATCATCATCGTCGTGTTAGTGGAGACGACTTCTGTAGGCTTTCTTTCCAACCATCCGCCGCCGTATACATCAACCCAGAAACGGAAGGAGAAGAAATAGACGAAGTGGAATGTATAAACCCACAAACCTGTTGAAGCAGGATGATTCAGAGTCGACGCAAGAGGAGAGGTCAAACCGCACCATTGATTCACCGCCGTGGGAGGGAAATAGACCAAACTCGATGCAAATCGAAGCTTGAACGGGGCAATTCGTGAGTAGAGTTCATCATACGAGAAGAAGAAGGGGATGAATCCACCGTTGGCAATGAGATTTCAGGAACGAAAAGTAGAGATGTGTTTCAACTTTTCACAATTTGGGTTCTGAGGTTTCTTTTTACCTTCTTTTCCATTTTCCCTTTTGTTTTTATTATTTTTGTTAGGTTATATTTGGTTTGGGCCCTGTTTTCAGCCCATCCTCTTTTAATTGCCATACACCTATTTTTCTCTTACACTCTTCCTTTTGTTTGTTATTTTATTTTCTTCTTAAAATTTCCATTTATTTTCTCATTTACTTTTTGTAATAATTTGACTCCAACTTTTTTATTTCTTCTTATCTATTGTCTTTAAAATATTTTTGTTATTTTATCTAAAAAAATTCTTAAGTATTATTTAAATTTTATCAAATGTTCATTTAAAATTCTAATTATTAGATATTATTCAAGCTACCTACTATTTTCAATTTTTATTATTGTGTAGAATATTTAGTTAATTATTTCAATGATGATAGTAGTTTTAGTTTAGTTATTAAAATTAAGAACAAAAAAAACCTTTTCTTAGATTGATCTTTGATTTTTTTATCATGTTTAGAATGTACATACTTAGAATTTGTTATTGATTTTATTTTCATTAAATTTCTTTCTTAACCACTAACTTGTGAATTCTATCCTTGGTGATACTTGATGAAATCTTGTGAATAACTTTTGTTCCTGTTATGATTTTCAATGCCTTTTTCTTTCGATAATCTCATTTGTCATTCCAAAGGAAGGTGATTAATGTTGACTCTTAAAGTCATAGCCCCACCTTAACCTAAGTAACCTCTTAGGAGAAAACTTTATTTCTTAGCCTCATCAGACCCATAGAAATCGCAACTAGCTTTAGGAGAGAGTTCTTAAACTCTTAGTGATATTCATCATAATGAATCATCACTTTCCCCTACTGACTAAAACATAACATAGGTCCATCCAACTAGACTTAGAGAGTTCTTAAACTCTACAATGAGCTTGTACTCATTTCCCATATGAATATTGACCATAGTCAATCATTCAGTAGAAGTAGAACTACACATACTCTGATTCTATTCCCGAGGATACGTAGGCGTAAGGTGCGATGCCTTGTCGAGTATATTTAGATACTAACCCCTAGGGTTTCAAACTTTAGCATAGAACCTTTAGCAAACATAAGATAACACTAATAAGAGGCTCCCGTAGAGTACTACGGACGTTTAGGGTGCTAATACCTTCCCTAGGCGTAACCAACCCCCGAACCTTAGATCTCCCCCCTTTAGGTTTTTCTAACGATCTTGAGCCTTTCCTTTGGATAAATCAAAGTCGGTTGTAAAAGAAAATGATGCAAGTTAATTAATAGCTTGTTATCCGATTTTCACCGCAACAGAAATGGCGACTTCACTGGGGATACACGAAAGTTAGACCTATTGCTGGTCCTTTCCTAAGAGGGTTAAGCCTATCTTGTTTTTATGTTATTCAAGTTTGCTTATTTACTTGTATATGCTCATGTATGTCATATTTGCTTATATATCTGTATATCTGTTCTTGTTTGACATTTTTCTATTTAATTTGGGTTGACATGGTATCTATGAGTGAGATAAGTCCTAACCCGGGCTTGAGAGAACACATATGTTTAGGAATCGTGGACATAGTCAAGGGAACTTCGAGGGAGAAATCCCAAAGGAGGGAACTTGAAGTCCACACTCAGTTGAGGCCCTCTCGGAAGTGGTATATGTTGAACGAGCAATCGTTAATGCGTTACTACTTTCGACCTAGGAGCCAGAGATACTGATGGCCTTTAGTTATCCCTTTAACCCAACTTGGCCTATTTAGGACGTAGTGCGATGACTGTGAGGGAGCAATCCCAAAAGGTTGCTACGTGATACTACACTCAGATGAGACTCTCTTGAGAATTTTATCGATCACCAAGCAATTGGAAAGTCGATAAAATCCGAAAGATGGGTTGTCGACTCTGGGAACTTTTTAGAACCTTGTCTGGCAGGTGAAAACCATAGTACATACCTTTGGGATAGGTAGATCTTTGACTCCAAGCTCGTGACTCTTAACTTAGGTTTCTCTGTGTGCTTTGTGCTTATCTGTTTATGTGTGTTTGTTGCATTCATCCTTGCATCATATGCATTGTGTACATTCAAGGAATTCAACTTTGTTTTGCAAACTTTATAGGATGGATTTTGAAAAAAGGAAAACGAAGAAGTACACCTTCATTAGTCCAAAATTAGAAGATTTAAATTATCTGGGTAACCCAATCAATGAATCATCAACATTCCAAGATAAGTATGGGAAGATTTTCTCTCTGATGAAGACCAAGATGGTAGATGGGATGCTACCTACTCTCATACAGTTTTATGATCCTATGTACCATTATTTCACTTTTCCAGATTACCAGTTAATGCCTACGCTCGAGGAGTATGCTATTCTAGTTGGTATTCCCATCACTCCAAACCTTCCTTACGCTGGTTGGAAAGGACGCCTAAGGAGAAGGAAATTGCAGAAGCTGCTCATCTCAAGCTGTCAGAAGTCAAGGCTAACTTGGTTGTCAAGGGAGGACTTTTTGGGTTACCTGCCAAGTTTCTAATGGAGAAAGCCAGTTATTATGTTAGCATGAAGAATATGGTGGATTATGAAGCTGTTATGGCCCTTCTCATTTATGGGTTATTTCTGTTTCCCAACATTGAGAACTTTGTTGACATGAAGGCAATCAAGATCTTTATCATTGGAAATCCAGTTCCAACATTACTTGCGGACGCCTACCATTCAGTGCATTTGAGGACTGCTCATAAGGGAGGGATGGTAACATGTTGTGCCACACTGTTGTATAGGTGGTTTATTTCCCACTTACCCCGTTCTAAGGCCTTTTGGGATCTCAAAGATGGACTTCTTTGGTCAGAAAAGATCATGTCTCTCACCAACACCGATCTAGAGTGGTACCACCCATTGCTCAAAGGCAAAGATATGATTGTTAGCTGTAGAGGATTTGCTAATGTACCACTTCTTGGCACAAAAGGAGGCATAAGCAACAATCCAGCTTTGGCTTGTCGTCAACATGGTTATTCTATGGAAGCTAAGCCCAACAACATTTACTTGGAAGGTTTGTTCTTTGAAGAGGATAAAGACCCTGTGCTTAGGGAAAAGACAGCTCACGCTTGGCGTCATGTTCACACAAGAGGTATCTCTGCTTTGGGGAAACCTGAGTGTTTGGCTTCAGAATCTTACACTTAGTGGGTGCAAAAGAGGGCTGTTGAGTTGAAGATGCCATATGACCGTCATGATCCCATCCCATTAGCTCCCAGAGATCCTGTTCTTTACTTCACAAGCAATGAAGACGAATTGAAGATCTGGCTGGCTCAAGCATAACGAGAAAGGAATGCATGGATGAACAAGTATCAGATTCTTGACTTTGAGATGAATGAACTTCAGAAGAGTCTCAGGAGGAAGGAAGAAGAGTCTGTCAGAAAGAGGAAGGCGCAAGGAGATTTATTTTCTCCTAGCACATCATCTCCATCAGAACCATGGAAGTCACAGTTGGCCAAGCTCGCTGTTGAGAATGAGAGGTTGCAGAAGGAAAACCAAAAGCTCGCCATGAGATTAATGGGAGAAGACTGATTGGATGGTTTAGAACTTAGTTTTCTTTATTTCGTACTCTGTATTTTGGCTTTTGAAGGTGTAAACATCTCTTTTTGTAATCCAAAAACTTTATTATCAATGAAATGAAATGAGATTTTCTTCTAAGAAAAAGGTTCTTTAAAATTTGCAAAATACAATATTGAGTACCTTGAATCACGCCCACCATTTAGCTTGCATTTAGCTTGCATTAGCATATCATTTTGCATCTTTTCATGTGCATGTACGTTCTTCTTCGTCATATTGTCGTTTCGTTCTCTTCAGAACCTGTCACCTTGATTTTCCAAACGCCAATACCTAAGTCCAAACTCGACAAAGGATGTCTGAACAATACTGTGAAATGGACAGAGTCAACCATGAATTGAGAGAACTCCGAGGAGGAATGGGGCAGTTTCTGGAAACTATAAAGGTCACGCTAGCAACGATGAAGGGAATTTAGGAGTACTAGGAGGAAATGAGAGAGGAGATCAGAATCCTCAAGTGCCAGATGAATTGGGTTCTAGAAACTCTGTTGAAAAAGGAGAATCGCATTCATCCCGTCAGACCAGCTTTCAAGAGCGCTCGTTTGCCACGTCAGCGTGGACGACAAAGATCAAGGGAACCAGAGATGAATTTCATTCCGTTGCCGATGGCATACAGTCAGCTCTTGCCAGTTTTGATCAGAAGTGGATTGATAATACCAAAGGATTTAGAGCCAGTGATCCCTCCATACCCACTAGGTTTTGATGCCAACGTCCGATGCGACTACCACGCTGGGGCACCGGGGCATTCAACTGAGGATTCTAAGGTACTCAGAAGCCAGGTTCAGACGCTGCTTGATTCTGAGAAGTTCATATTCACACCACAAGGCATTCAAATTAACTATCCTTTGCCATCTCCTAAGGATCTCTCGTGTCCAGAATTTGTTTTTGGAGAAGCCTCATGCCAGTTGAACGTTGGTCCTGTTCCTGCATCCAAACGTAATCTTCGTCAGGTGTTTACGAAGAGGGGTTTTCAGTCTCCAACGTGTGTTTCTCCTCAAGATAAGAAGAAGTGTGCTGCCAAAAGAGGAAAATTTAACCACCAGCCTATCCCGGTGTCGTTAAGAAAACTTTTCCCACTGTTGATGCAAAACAAGCTGGTAACTCCACGACTTCTCACACCTTTCCAGGGACCTTGGTATGATCCCAACCTAACCTGTGAATTCCATAAGGGAGATGAAGGGCATGACTTGGACAGTTGCCGTGCCTTAGAACATTTTGTACAATAGCTGATCCATGACAAGGACTTAATTTTCGAAGAAGACCGCCCAAAGACTGAATGCAAATTTCGCACTGGGACAATTGGACATCCCATTGAAGAATGCAAGGAATTTGAAGAGAAGCTGATGAGCTTGCTAAAGAAACTGAAACCTTAGGAAGATACTAGGTACCTCAACTTCTGAAGCAAAAGGTAAAGGACCTGCAAGGCCTCTCAAAGTTCGATACCATAAGGAACAAGTGATTGGTGGTGAAGACTTTTTTCCGTTCGGACTCGGAAACTGAAATCTTTGGTGGCTGTGCTTTGCATTTCCTTTAATTGTATTGATATTTGCATATGAGCTTTGTTGTACCTTTAAATTGGCAACATTAATGAAATAATCCATTTGTTTCACTCATTTACTTTTATTTCCATAAAAGCAAAAATATATATCTTTTTCACCCCTTTTTCAAACTTTTGTTAAACCAAAGATTAGGGAGGATGATGAAAACCTCATGTTCATAATTGTTGTGGTATACTTTCAAATTAACCACGCCGAGGATGTAAGGCATTGTTTCACATTTCCTAAACATTGGAGAAGTAAGGAAGATATTCCCTTGTTAACCCCTTCGAGCCTAGAAGTAGGAGTTTTCTTTCCTCACACAAAAAAACCATAATCTCAAACCTTGGGGTAGGGTAGTTCTCAGTTTAACTCGGTTATGCATTCAAACATGAGCGCTTCATATAAGGCGCCAGTCAGCTTTCAAATCAAGTGACTTCCTACTTGTGGAGAGTTGAACGTATATCTTGGGTTAACTGAGCGTAGGATTTGAGCCTTTATCTTTTGTTTCATAAACCATGAACCATACCACATTACAACCCCTAAAAGACCTAATTGAGGTAAGGTTGTTTTGAAAAGCATACTCCAGCAAGGTTGAGTAACCTGACTCCTAATAATCTTTGTTACTCGTGTGTGTTGGTCACTTCCTTAATGACTAGACCCACCTTTGTTTTTTACTATTTAATCTTTTCACTGTGCGTTTTTTATCAAAACTTTGCATTAAACTTTGCATTAGACTTTGCATTAATTTTGCCAATTTTAATGAACAACACTTGTTTGCAATACCATTTAATATCAAGGAATCTCAACAAACGCGGCCAGTCAAGGAATTGAACTTGATAAAGGAAATTTGACTCAGTCAGGGGCAACCAAGTGTGAGGTTTGCCAATCTATTATCGCAAGAGTTGACAAATCAGAGGCAGAATTCTGCAAATTCAGAATATTGGGGAAAATATTCTTGAGATCATCTTATGACAAGTTTTGACTTCAGTAACCCATCAGCAGGGGCAAATCCGTTCCCCAGTAATTTCTACTACAGTTTGAGTATCTCGAGTATAACTGAACATAAACAGCTGCGTCAAGATTCAAAAGTTGGAAGATATTGAAGCATCTGGTATTTCATTTCTTCCGTAAAATTCTTTTGATTATTTAAGTTGGAAGATATTGAAGCATCTGGTATTTCATTTCTTCCGTAAAATTCTTTTGATTATTCAAGTTGGAAGATATTGAAGCATCTGGTATTTCATTTCTTCCGTAAAATTATTTTGATTATTCAAGTTGGAAGATATTGAAGCATCTGGTATTTCATTTCTTCCATAAAATTCTTTTGATTATTCAAGTTGGAAGATATTGAAGCATCTGGTATTTCATTTCTTCCGTAAAATTTTTTTGATTATTCAAGTTGGAAGATATTGAAGCATCTGGTATTTCATTTCTTCCGTAAAATTCTTTTGATTATTCAAGTTGGAAGATATTGAAGCACCTGGTATTTCATTTCTTCCGTAAAATTCTTTTGATTATTCAAGTTGGAAGATATTGAAGTATCTGGTATTTCAATCCTTCTGTAAAATTCTTTTGATTATTCATCCCCTAATCTGGGGCAGTTATGCCGAGATCTCTCTAAGAGTTTGAAGATATTGAAACACCCTGTATGCCAATTCTTCTATAAAATCCTCTTGTTATCGTATAGACCGTCTAGCCTGGGGCAGATAAGATTTGAAGATGATAGTTATGCCTGTGGAATGCATAATTACTTTGTTAGCTCCCCATCAAGTTGCTACATCAGCTGATTTTGACAAATTCCCAATGGATTTATTTCCTCAATAAAGAAGAAGAACTTTCCCAATATATACAAAACATTTGTCTAAGCTAGGCTTATGCTTTGGTTTTCACCTTTGAGTACCAGACCCCAGCTCTTTATGCAGGAGTCCCTAGAGAAGTCAGCTGTTAGACGACAGAATTCTTAGTCACTAGAGTTGTTATTGGTCTTTGAATACAATAACTTCGTCATTTTCATCTGATTCTTGGAAGCGGAAAAGTTTTAAGAAAACACAAAGATGAACTAAGTTTTACTCTAGTATCTAGATGTTTTGGAGTCAAGTTTGTACAAGAAGAATTAGCAGTACTGTTTTTTGGCATGGATCTGCCATCTCTAGTGAAAAGATAAGGTTGCCCCAGTTATCCTTGATGTTTGGATTTCAGGGTGTTGGCTTGTGCTTTCCTTTCTTCTTTCCTGTTTTGCGTCGTTCGCGTCGTTTCTAGCATATAGCTAAGCATATGAATCATCCCTTGGCATTTTTGCATCTTTGTGCTCTGTTTTGCTTGTGGTCCGTTGTTTGTGCCTGTCTTTATTTCCCCAGTGAAGTAAAGACATTCCCGGTTTGCTTTGTGTCGTGCTTGTTCGGTCTTAAACTTTGCGCGCAAGATTTGAAACTTTAAAACCTTTTGTTGTTCCCCAAGAAGTTTAACATTAAAGTTTTTTTAAAAACTGTTCTCGTTTGAATCGTGTCAAACTTGAACTTGGACTTTGTTTGAATCGCGTCAAACATTGTCTTGTGTGTTCTTGTTTGAATCGTGTCAAGCTTGAACTTGGACTTTGTTTGAATCGTGTCAAGCATTGTCTTGTGTGTTCTCGTTTAAATCGTGTCAAACTTGAACTTGGACTTTGTTTGAATCGCGTCAAGCATTGTCTTGTGTGTTCTCGTTTGAATTGTGTCAAACTTGAACTTGGACTTTGTTTGAATCGTGTCAAGCATTGTCTTATGTGTTCTCGTTTGAATCGTGTCAAACTTGAACTTGGATTTTGTTTGAATCGTGTCAAGCATTGTCTTGTGTTTTAAAACTTGTTCTTGTTTGAATCGTGTCAAACCTGAACAGAGTCTTTGTTCGAATCGTGTCGGACACTGCCTCTTGTTTTAAAACTGTTCTCGTTTAAATCGTGTCAAACTTGAACTTGGACTTTGTTTGAATCGTGCAAGCATCATCTCGAGTTTTAAAAACTGTTCTTGTTTGAATCGTGTCAAACCTGAACAGAGTCTTTGTTCGAATCGTGTCGGACACTGCCTCTTGTTTTAAAATTGTTCTCGTTTGAATCGTGTCAAACTTGAACTTGGACTTTGTTTGAATCGCGTCAAGAATTGTCTTGTGTGTTCTCGTTTAAATCGTGTCAAACTTGAACTTGGACTTTGTTTGAATCGTGTCAAGCATTGTCTTGTGTGTTCTCGTTTGAATCATGTCAAACCTAAACAGAGTCTTTGTTCGAATCGTGTCGGACACTGCCTCTTGTTTTAAAACTGTTCTCGTTTGAATCGTGTCAAACTTGAACTTGGACTTTGTTTGAATCGTGTCAAGCATCGTCTCGAGTTTTAAAACATGTTCTTGTTTGAATCGTGTAAAACCTGAACAGAGTCTTTGTTCGAATCGTGTCGGACACTGCCTCTTGTTTTAAAACTGTTCTCGTTTGAATTGTATCAAACTTGAACTTGGAGTTTGTTTGAATCGCGTTAAGCATTGTATTGTGTGTTCTCGTTTGAATCGTGTCAAACTTGAACTTGGACTTTGTTTGAATCGTGTCAAGCATTGTCTTGTGTGTTCTCGTTTGAATCATGTCAAACTTGAACTTGGACTTTGTTTGAATCGTGTCAAGCATTGTCTTGTGTTTTAAAACTTGTTCTTGTTTGAATCGTGTCAAACCTGAACTTGGACTTTGTTTGAATCATGTCAAGCATTGTCTTGTGTTTTAAAACCGATCTTGTTCGAATCGTGTCGAACTTGAACTTGGACTTTGTTTGAATCGTGTCAAGCACTGTCTTCTTGTTTTAAAACCGTTCTTGTTCGAATCGTGTCGGACATTGAACCCTTACCTTGGATTTTTGAAAACTTGCTAAGCTTCTTGGAACAAATTTCTTCAACCTTATAAGGCTCCTATCTGGTGCGCAGAGTTTGTCTATGTCTTCCTGGCTTTTCTTGAAGATCCCATTTTGAACTCTTCAGCATAGAATCCTCAGGAAGTCTTTGCTTGGTCGTCTGTCTTTTTTTAGGCTGATCCCCGGACCAGGTCTCTCTTTCTGGTTTCATGCCCAGGAAGAATGTGGGTTTGTTTTGTCCCCAGTAGTCTATCTCCCTGGATCTTTCCCAGTGAAGATTGTCTGTGGTATTTTCCCCAGTGTTTCTTTGGAGTCTCCCCGATGGGTCTCTTTTGTTGGTTAGCTTATATCCCTAGTGAGGTGTTTCTCATGGATACTAACCTTCGCCCTTCCCCAGTGAAGCTCTTGTGTTTGCTTCCTGAATGTCCTTTGGTGTCTTGTTGTGTTTGCATCTTTGCATCTTCCTTGGCATCATGTCTGTTGCATTGCATGTGTGTGCATTTGAGGGAAAAATTTTCGGTTATCTGTATTTAAATATCTTTCACTTTTGATTCCATGAGGACCTCCGTCTCTCATGTCATCCAGTGAAGATATTTAAATAAGGGCAACTATTGTACCCTAAATTTTACCCTCATTTCCTGCTAATTGACGTTTGATTTATTTTTCTATGCATTTCAATTTAATACGCATTTTTATTTATTTAATATTTATTTTAATGTTTTATTTGTTTCTTTTATTTTCATTTAATGTTTAGTTTGAATATTCTATTTGTTTTATTTTAATTTCAATATGGCTTATTTCATTTTTTATTTATAGTTAAATTGTCCTATCTTTATTAATTTAATTTAATCTCAACTTAATTTAATTGTCCAAAATTATTAGTTTAACTAATTAGATTAATTGTTAGTTTAGTTTATCGTTTTAAGTTATTTAATTAGAATATTAATTAATAGTTATTATTATTATTTGGCATGTTACAATTAATTTAAAGGAAAGAGTTCATTTCCATTGCCAATTTATAGTGGTCCACCGTATGCTTTTTTTAATTGGATAAATTCATTAACCAAATTGTGTGTTGACTTTTTCAACCCAAATATCCTGGCAATTGGGAGAGGGACATGTGGCTCTTAAGAATCAAAAGGAACCAAGTTTTGTTCCTCCTCCATTTTCAACCGTACGAAACTTCTGCACAATGACAAAAGCCTCAAACCTTGCTGCCATTGCCTGCTAATGACAAAGACCCATCGTAACGTTAACCTGCAACTTGATCTGAAACAACAACGGTCAAATTCAAAATTGAAATTGAAGGAAACAGATTCATTTTTTTCTGGTTATTTAAGCAGAAGAAAAGAACCTCAGAAGGGGGGATGCAACCTCACAGTCCTACTGTAATTTCAACACGAACCACACACTTTTTTCTTCATCAACCACAAATAACCTTAACCTTTTCTTCATCTTCTAACTTCACCCTTTCAAACAAAACTCTCCATCATGAACTACCATTAACTCAACAACCTTGTTCTCAACAATAAACAATAAATTCCATACCTCATTCTTCTTCATTAACACAACAAATAAACATGAATCTCACACGTTGCTTGGACACGTGAACACTTTCACACGTGCATTCGTTGGCTTAGGTGGAAGATTGGACTTGAACTTAGCATGAATCCAACATAAGCATCTAAACCAACACTAACAGACAACACCAACCACCATGCAACATCATCACCGTCGTGTTAGTGGAGACGACTTATGTAGGCTTTCTTTCCAACCATCCGACGCCGTATACATCAACCCAGAAACGGAAGTAAAAGAAATAGACGAAGTAGAATGTAAAAACCCACAAACCTATTTGAAGTAGGATGATTCAGAGTCGACGCAAGAGGAGAGGTCAAACCGCACCATTGATTCACCGCCGTGGGAGGGAAATAGACCAAACTCGATGCAAATCGAAGCTTGAACGGGGCAATTCGTGAGTAGAGTTCATCATACGAGAAGAAGAAGGGGATGAATCCACCGTTGGCAATGAGATTTCAGGAACGAAACGTAGAGATGTGTTTCAACTCTTCACAATTTGGGTTCTGAGGTTTCTTTTTACCTTCTTTTCCATTTAGTTTCCCTTTTGTTTTTATTATTTTTGTTAGGTTATATTTGGTTCGGGCCCTGTTTTCAGCCCATCCTCTTTTAATTGCCATACACCTATTTTTCTCTTACACTCTTCCTTTTGTTTGTTATTTTATTTTCTTCTTAAAATTTCCATTTATTTTCTCATTTACTTTTTGTAATAATTCGACTCCAACTTTTTTATTTCTTCTTAGCTATTGTCTATAAAATATTTTTGTTATTTACTTCTAAAAAAATTCTTAAGTATTATTTAAATTTTATCAAATGTTCATTTAAAAGTCTAATTATTAGATATTATTCAAGCTACCTACTATTTTCAATTTTTATTATTGTGTAGAATATTTAGTTAATTATTTCAATGATGATAGTAGTTTTAGTTTAGTTATTAAAATTAAGAACAAAAAAACTTTTTCTTAGATTGATCTTTGATTTTTTTATCATGTTTAGAATGTACATACTTAGAATTTGTTATTGATTTTATTTTCATTAGATTTCTTTCTTAACCACTAACTTGTGACTTCTATCCTTGGTGATACTTGATGAAATCTTGTGAATAACTTTTGTTCCTGTTAGGATTTTCAATGCCTTTTTCTTTCGATAATCTCATTTGTCATTCCAAAGGAAGGTGATTAATGTTGACTCTTAAAGTCATAGCCCCACCTTAACCTAAGTAACCTCTTAGGAGAAAACTTCATTTCTTGGCCTCATCAGAGCCATAGAAATCGCAAATAGCTTTAGGAGAGAGTTCTTAAACTCTTAGTGATATTCATCATAATGAATCATCACTTTCCCCTACTAACTAAAACATAACATAGGTCCATCCCAACTAGACTTAGAGAGTTCTTAAACTCTACAATGAGCTTGTACTCATTTCCCATCTGAATATTGACCATAGGCAATCATTCGGTAGAAGTAGAACTACACATACTCTGATTCTATTCCCGAGGATACGTAGGCGTAAGGTGCAATGCCTTATCGAGTATATTTAGATACTAACCCCTAGGGTTTCAACCTTTAGCATAGAACCTTTAGCAAACATAAGATAACATTAATAAGAGGCTCCCGTAGAGTACTACGGACGTTTAGGGTGCTAATACCTTCCCTAGGCGTAACCAACCCCCGAACCTTAGATCTCCCCCCTTTAGGTTTTTCTAACGATCTTGAACTTTTCCTTTGGATAAATCAAAGTTGGTTGTAAAAGAAAATGATGCAAGTTAATTAATAGCTTGTTATCCGATTTTCACCGCAACAATAGTGAGTCCACAAGAAACCCAAACGTTGTTGTGAAACTCTTTATGTTCAATTAGAGCACCATGAGATTTTATAAAGAAACACTATCAATGTGATAGATTGCAAGAAAAGAAAAAAATTTAGGTTTATTTAATATGTAGTTGGTGAGATTGTATTTACTTTGGCAAAGATTTATGTGGTGGATTGCAAGAGCAGAAAATTATCATGGGTTCAAGGTTATTGTTCTTAAATAATCATAAAGCTGAATATTTATTTTATTTATCTAACCTTTTTTTATATAAAAAACAAATGAATGCAAAAGTAATAGAAAATAGGGTTAGTACCCATTTTTTTCCTGCCGTATGGGGCAAATCCGAAAAAATCCCTTGTAAAAAAACAAATATTTCATTCTTCTCTTTCCAAGCTTCCTCTATTTTGGCCCCTGACTGGATTTGGTCAACATAATGGGTGACATGACCCTTCCACATGGTTTTTTTATTGCTGACATTTTTTTTAATAAGCAATGAATTAACACCAAAGGAGCACAAGGGGTGCTCAACCCTTACAAAAGGAACACAATAGAAAAACTACCAGATTACACAGCTAACCGGAGACACAAACCAGTCGTGATAAGTACATGACTGGTTTAACATCGCTACAGAACTCAACCATCTCCATGGCAAGAACTTAACTTATTTAGTACTTCTAACACACTATAAGGAGTGTTACTAAACACACATTTATTACGGCATCTCCAAATGCTCCAAACAGAAAAGACACAAATGATGAAACCTACATTTCTATGACACATCTTCTTCAAGGAATTCTCAAAATTAATATAAAAAGCTGCACTAGAATAGCTTCTAATGACTTCAATTCCCAACCATTTCTCAATACCGCTCCAAACATAATTAGCAAAGGCACAATCGAAGAACATGTGATAAGAAGTTTCAACCGAAAAATTTCACCCACCACAAATAAAACCAGAACTAACCTCAATAACTCCTCTTTTCGCAAGCTGATGCTTTGAAGCGATTCTGTCCCAAAAGACTCTCCAAGTAAAAATCTGCAGCCTTGAAGGGAGTTTTGCGTTCCATAACAAATACATGGCAGACATCAATTCGTCGCTCAAAGGTTGGATTAACCGATCCTGCAACAACATAGAGTAGCAACCACGAACATAATAGTCAGTGTCCTCACCACCTTTCTAAATCCACCCATCCGTATTTGAAGAGTCCAAGACCGAACTAATTAGCCACTTCTCAATCTCCTGCAATTCAAGTAACTCGAGCGACCCTGCAGAGAAAGAAGGAACCAAGCAGTTCCACTTCCATCCAGAACAATCAACACGACCGAAATCCCTCACACAACTGGAATGCTCCTGAAAAGAGAGAAACAAGTTTGGAAAAACCTTCTTAAGATGAGTGTCTCTACAACCATTTACTCTGCCAAAACTGAATGGTTCTACCATCTCCTAGCGAACCTCTAACAGAATTGCCGAAAAAATCTTCTTTACTGTTACTACCAGTCCCGATCAACATCATGTCTCGCCACCATATAGAATTATTTTTACTAAGCCTATTTTCATCAACGCGTAAAATGGCATTCCCGAGAGTGTTGTAATTCCTGCCATACCTGAACTTCAGTATACCCGCCCACGCCACTTCCGTTTCCATGATGCATCTCCACTTCCACTTCAAGATCAACGCCATGTTATGCAGGGACACATCCTTAATACCAAGGCCACCACGCTCTTTAGGAAGACAGACCTTCTTCCAACTGACCCAATGTATTACCTTCTTCGATTCGCAGCCTCTCCACAAAAAATTCGACTGAGTCTTAATTATCTCCTTAATAACACAAGTCGGAGCCTTGTAAAACTACAAGGTATACGAAGGAATAGCATTCAAGACAGCGTTGATTAAAGTGACCCTGCCCCCTATGGATAAATTCTTACCGTTCCAAATAACAAGCTTTTTCCTAAGCCCAACAAGAACCTTATTCCACATATATCTTTTTCTAGGACTATTACCAATCGTGATCCCTAAAAACTTGAGAGGGAGAGTACTCTTTTCACAGTGAAGAAAGGCTGCAGCAGCTTCCAAAAAACTAGGCATGACGTTAACCCCAAAAATACTGCTCTTATAGAAGTTCACTTTCAGACCTGAGACCATTTCGAATCCTATAAGCAGAGCTTTCAAGCACCAGAGGTTGTTCCAACTACCTTCACCAACAAACACGGTATCACCAGTAAACTGTACTATGCTATGACTTACCTCTTCACAGACTTTGAAACCTTTGAAAAGCATGACTTCCTCTGCTTTTTTCATGAGGCCATTCAATCCTTCCATTACAAAAATAAACAGAAAGGGAGAGAAGGGGTATCCCTGCCTCAGCCCTTTACTGACCTTAAAATCATCAGAAGCGCTTTCGTTAATGAGGACTGACATAGAACCGTTGAAAACGAGAGCTTCCATCCAAAGCTTCCATTTATAACCAAAATTCATCTTTCGAAACAAATATCTTAAGAATTCCCAACTTACATAGTCGTAAGCCTTTTCAAAATCCGCCTTCATAACGAAACACTCTTTCTTGAAACGTTTCACATAATCAAGAATCTCATTGAGAACCACCACACCGTCTAATATGCATCTACCTTGCACGAAAGCCATTTGATCTTTAGACACAATATATCCAATGACTTTCTTCAACCGATTCGCTAACACCTTCGAGAGAATTTTCTGGAAAATATTAACCAAGAAAATTGGCTTATAGTTGCCCAGATGAAGAGGGGTCTTGACCTTAGGAACTAACATAAGAAAAGACGAAGCAGTAGCCTTAGAAAGAGTAGAATCGGAATGAAAATTAGTGACAAAACTAACAACATCCTCCTTAACAACCTCCCAACAATTCTGTAAGAAACAAAGAGAGTAACTATCATGACCTGGACTTTTATATCCATCACATTTCTAGACCGCCTCCTTAATTTCGGCGTAAGAAAACTGGACTTCTAAATCACTACTAGATGACACCGACAGTCTCCCCAAAGGAACACCATCAAGAACATGCCAATAGTAAACCTCCTCCTGAAAATTAATTCTGAAAAACCTGTTAACCTCTAATTTAACTCCCAATACATCTTCCTTTCTACCAGCTTCAGTTTCCACAAAAGATATGAAGTTTCTCCTGAACCTTGCAATCACCACTCGGTGAAAATACCCCGAGTTGTTATCGCCTTCTTTTAGCCAGAGAGCATGAGATTTATGACGCAGCAAAGTCTCTTTCAGGCATAAACTATTCCACACCTGGTTAGACTCGGAAACCCTTTTCTCAACCAGCTCAACATGGTTTGGACCAACTGCATTTGCAGCTTCAGTGTCAAGATCGTTCAGTTCCGAAACCGCTTGATTAATTTTCAAGTCAACCCAGCCATAAACCTCCTTGTTTCAACTCTTCAAATAAACCTT
Source organism: Lathyrus tuberosus (assembly GCA_022829125.1). Classification (NCBI taxonomy): domain Eukaryota; kingdom Viridiplantae; phylum Streptophyta; class Magnoliopsida; order Fabales; family Fabaceae; genus Lathyrus; species Lathyrus tuberosus. Next base: position 6,782,920 of record JALAZF010000137.1, on the reverse strand, counting down.
GAGCATCCTCAGTTTCTCTTTTAACACGTAATTACCTCTGCCCGTAATCTCGAACGACTTCCATAATTCTTTACCAAAACTTCATGAAATCTTTGTGAGAGACCCATCCGTTGTTGAATTTGAAAGGCCTCAGACCCCAATCCTCGTTGTTGGCCTTGAGCCAAATAGGATAATGATCTGAGATATCTCTGGTTCCAACAAATTGACCCACTATATTCCATTTCTCTGCAAGATCTTCAGACAACAAGAACCTGTCGATTCTACTCGAAGCCGAACCCGAACTACTAATCCACGTATACTTGCGTCAAACTAAGGGGGCATCGATACAATTAATGCCTGCAATGAATTTACAAAAACTTCCAAGTCAGCACCTCTACCTTTAGAGCACTTACCTCATCCCTCACACCTTCTGGAAACCGC